>JACGAQ010000129.1:0-319499 GCA_014119065.1 Orius insidiosus
GGAGGGAAGTATAACAGAGGGGGAAGTATAAAGGAGGAAAGTTTAACAGAAGGGGAAGTATAAAGGATGGAATATAATAGGGGGAAGTATAATGGAGGGGAAGTATAACGGAGGGGGAATTATGACGGAGGGGAAGTTCAAAGGAGCGGAAGTATAAAGGATGGGAAGTATTTTTTTTTAAGTTTTCCCAAAAATTTCCTAGTTTCTTGTCCAATTTTTTTAAATTTTCCATTTTTTTTTTGAAAAATTTTCCATTTTTTTTTAATTTTCCGATTTTTTTTTTCAATGAAATCAATTTTATTTTTGATCAATTTTTTGAAAAGATCAATATTCCATTTTAATATTTCCCAAAAAACCCGACGTCGAGGGTATCACAATAACTTCTTTAAGAGAGTTATAAGAATGACGGAGAAACTCTTTTTTTCTAATTCAAGGAACTTTTGGATGAAAATTTTATTATCAACTTGATTTTTGCGCTTTAATTACGTAGAAAAACCTTTCTTACAGGGTTTTAAGTAGTTTTACTACGTTTTGGCCCAGGAAACCCCTTCTAATATTTTTTGGGCCTTTTTCCCTTGGGTTATTCGATGGTTTTGATGTAGAAAACCTTTTTGCCAAGTTTTCCGGAGTTTCCCTATGTTTTTGAAAATGGAAGCCCTTTCAGTAAATAAAACAAAGTTTTTGACACTTAGGAGTTATTATTTATATCTTTTCAAACATAGAAAATTTATGATGGTTATTGATAAAACTGTTGGTTTAACCCCAGACATTTAATAATTAGGTATTAATTATAGAGTAATCAATACGATGTTAATAATTTAGTACGCTGTTATTGATCGAAATTAGCCATAGTTGATGTTTTTGAAAAGAAAAACTCCGGTTTCAAAAGGTGAAGTTCCGTTTCTTTTTTCCGGACAATTTGTAGAAATAGGCTATTAGTCCCCTGTCTTTGGGTTTAGAATAGGCAGGCAAAGGAATTGGAGGCGGTGATGAGGAGTGAAAGAGGATAAGGGCGATGATTGAATCTGTCAGCGGATCCCCCGGATGGTAAAGTTACGATTCATTCCAATTTCGGGTGAAACTCGTTAAGCGGCCGGGAGGGGATGCTCAATAGATCGGCAAGTTCCACGCGAAAACGTCACACCTCAGAGCCACAATTTGATTCCACGAACTCCCCATTTGGTAGCACTAATCTTTTTTAATTAAAATTTTTTTAAAAAGATGAATCCATAAGAGATATCTAATTACTACGGGAGTTTTGCAACTGGGCCAATCCTTTCTACCTGATAAAAAATGTCGCCGATGGACGTATCTAACTGGGCCATTGTATCAAAATCATAAGTATCTAACTGGGCCAATGAACACTAAAATAATTGTATCCAACTGGGCCAATACTTGATTATCAACAAATGCGAGGAGAATTGGTCGTTTTTACTACTGCAACAAACTAACCATGTTTTTAGATGGAACTTTCCAGTTTGCACCTCACGGATTTATCGGAAATAAATAAATTCCACTCATTTTTTGTTTAAATAACAGTAAACGAGAAGAGGCTTATACCTAAGTTAAAAAAGGCAATTTTGGTCAAAAATGCCTTTAAAAAGGTAATTTTGGTCAAAAATGCCTTAAAAAAGTCAATTTTTGGTCAAAAATGCCATAAATTTATTGTTTTAAGAAAAAAAACTGGGAAAAATGCTTTTAATGAAAGGCAATTTTGGTCGAAAATGCTTTTAATGAAAGGCAATTTTACTCGAAAATGCCTTAAAAATGCAATTTTGGTCAAAAATGCCTTAAAAAAAGGTAATTTTGGTCAAAAATGCCTTAAAATTGTAATTTTGGTCAAAAATGCCTTAAAAAAGGTAATTTTGGTCAAAAATGCCTAAAAATTGTAATTTTGGTCAAAAATGCCTTAAAGAAGGTAATTTTGGTCAAAAATGCCTTAAAAAAAAGAAGGCAATTTTGGTCAAAAATGCCTTAAAAAAGGTAATTTTGGTCAAAAATGCCTAAAAATTGTAATTTTGGTCAAAATGCCTAAAAAAAAAAGAAGGCAATTTTGGTCAAAAATGCCATAAAAAAGGTAATTTTTGTCAAAAATGCCATAAAAAGGTAATTTTGGTCAAAAATGCCATAAAAAGGTAATTTTGGTCAAAAATGCCTTAAAAAAGGAAATTTTGGTCAAAAATGCCTTTAAAAAAAAAGGCAATTTTGGTCAAAAATGCCTTAAAAAAAGTCAATTTTTGGTCAAAAATGCCATAAATCTGTTGTTTTTCAGACAAAAACCGTGAAAAATGCTTTTATTGAAAGGCAATTTTGGTCTAAAATGCCTTTAAAATGCAATTTTGGTCAAAATGCCTTTAAAAAAGTCAATTTTGGTCAAAAATGCCTTAAAAAAAGTCAATTTTGGTCAAAAATGCCATAATTCTGTTGTTTTTAAGACAAAAACTGTGAAAAATGCTTTTAATAATAGGCAATTTTGGTCAAAAATGCCTTAAAAAAGCAATTTTGGTCAAAAATGCGTTTAAAAAAACTACATATTTTACATATTTACTACATTTATTTTTTTGGAAAAGCAATTTGTTTAAAATCAATTACACTTAAGAGACTTTTTGTCGTATATAAAAATGAGGGTCGGAGGTTAAAAAAAAGAAAGTAGGTCGACTAGGGAAGAATAACAGGGTGGTCTCTCTTTGGGGAGTGTGTGTGTCTCCGCGGATGTTTCTCGTCCGACATAGACGGATGAGGCCGAGAGAAGATTAGCCGGGTGAAGAAGAGAGGCCACGGGATGGGGGCGGCCGTGAATTATCTAAGGTTGAGACCTGCATCAACCTTTATTTGCTGCCTCAGAGGATTCCCCATGTGCTCCCCATCAACTCGCCATTTCGCCAACCATCCGGGCCCTCAGTCTAAAAACTCAAGTAAAAACGAGATAAACCATAAAAGTTTTAATATAAAATTTTTTTTCCTTTAAAAAATGTGGGTCCTGTTAAATCTTACTTAGCGGTGAAAAGATGAGTTGTATGGAAGGGTGAATTACCATAATGACTTCCCGCTCTCTCAAGGCAACGATGATGACCGTTTTCGTGCCCACTTCACAGCCGTTTTATACTATACCCGTGCCAGTAGCAAAACATTCTACGTGAGAAACTCTAAAACAACTGCCATATAAGTCTAATCCAGTATAATATAACTTGAAGGGTAAAGAGTTAAAAATGCATTTTAACTTCCTCAAGAAGTTACTGTGATACCCTCCGACCCCCTGTACTAGAAAAGGGTCTTCCAGACCCCGTAGGATAAATCTGATAAGTGATCTTTGCCGATCCTGACTTTGTCTGTGGTGCCGGCCGTCCGGCCGGACGGCCGGACGTTCTCCTACTTAATACTTCCTCCTCCTGTATCCTTGAGGAAGTTATCGTTGGAAGCTCTTCAAACCGGAACTTTCCCTAATATTACGATAAAATTGCTCGTTTAGGAGCTCCAGCTGTCCATAAAGAACTATTGAAAATTTTTGTTGCTTTTGGCTCCACAGACAAACTCATCAAAATTGGATAAACTAAAAGCAATAATTGTCGGCAAGTGAGATCCCTTTTCGTAAACCAAATCTCGAGGGTATCATGACTACTTTCTTTAGGAACACAACTTAAGGGTCCGTTACTGGCTTCAATTTTGAGTTCGGCATTGTTTCTGATGGTTTTGGTAGAGAATCGAATTCCGTTGGTAGTTTAACCCTATTACCAACAGAAAACGCGTAGTTCACGATTTAGCCAATAGGTGATGCATTGATTCCAATGAGAAATTGAGGCGCTCCGGGTACGAAGGGCGAACTCAACATCGGACGAATTTTATTTTTTCATTTTCAGATTCTAGACCTCTTGGTGAATACACCCATATAATTTTTATGTTGAGTTCGCCCTTTTTCCCTTTAAATACGTAAAAACCGATATGCGGCAAAGCTCTAACTGCGATATCCGAGCCCCGAAGGGCGAACTCCACCCCTAGTCCACTCCTTTTCCCATTCCAGGGCATGACTTTTCTGTTGAGTTCGCCCGTAACTAAAACTTTAAAATGCGAATATCTCGAAACTACGTTTGTTGAGTTCGCCCTTCGTACCCGGAGCGCCTCAATTAATCCGTATTTTTTTTTTCGGCAGATCTTCTCTAGGCTGTAAGAATGAATACATTTCCAAGCAGTTTTCTTTAAAAATATATCGTCGCGTTAGTTCTAACACCGGCTATCTCATTTTTCCTAGGTTTTCAGAAAGCCAAAATACGGAATAATTTCTCATTGAAATCAATGCATCACCTGTTGGCTAAATCGTGAACTACGCGTTTTCTGTTGGTAATAGGGTTAAAATACCAACAGAATTCGATTCTCCACAAAATTTACCATCAGAAACAATGCCTAACTAAAAATTGATAAAAAATGAGATAGCCGGTGTTAGAACTAACGCGACGATATATTTTTAAAGAAAAACTGCTAGGAAATACAATATGAGGCGCTCTGGTACGAAGGGCGAACTCGACAAAACGTAGTTTCGAGATATTCACATTTTAAAGTTTCGGTTTTTACGTATAGGGGAAAAAATGGCGAACTCAACATAAAAATTATATGGGTGTATTCACCAAGAGGTCTAGAATCTGAAAATGAAAAAAAAAACTGGAGGACCCTTCCCCAAAAACCCGACGTCGAGGGTATCACAATAACTTCTTTAAGGAAGTTAAAAAAATTTGTCCGATGTCGAGTTCGCCCTTCGTACCGGAGCGCCTCATATGTATAAAAAAAAAAGTCAATATTTTTCGGCCCTATGAATTTTTTTCAGCTGTAAGAATGAATACATATCCAAGCAGTTTTTTTAATCCACATACACGATGCAAAATTAAAAAAGTTCAATCAACATAACGGAAACAAACTATAAACAATGTGAAACCTAACGTTGTATGAAACCTCATTATCTCCATGAGGTTTCACTCCTCCAATGGATAAACGAAATCAGGATGGCCAACCCGTCATAATGACCGGCATAACATTTCCCAACCCTCATGTACTAATTGTCTTCAAATTTTTTTTTGCAATTATTTATTTATTTTTGAATTCCCGCAAGAATTCCAAAAAGCAGTGCGCTTGGTAGTATGATACGTGGTAATACATGGAACCCAAAAGCAGTAGATGTCCTTCCAACGAAGTACGTTTGTTCACCGTAGTTATAGCATTTAATAACGCAATGGACAGTACTAATTTTCAATTTCCACGAATCTGACTGCGCATATTCCTCTCGTTATTTCAAAGTCCAATTTGTCTGTTTGTAACCCGAATCTGTAATTACCTAGTTCATTGTGTTCATAAAATTTGTCTAATTGGATCCAATTGAATTTTCATTCAATAATTAACAAGGGATAGATATGAATAATAATCATGTCAACAACGATATCGTCAACAATTTAGTCAGAGAATAAAAAATCAAATTCTCCCAATTTAAAATCTTTTGATTATTTATAAACTTTTTGCTTGTCAGAAAAAACAGATGTTTGAAAAAAAGAAGCAATTTTGTGGCTCCGGACGTTGTTACTTGAGTGGAAATTAGGTCATGCCGCTGTTGCAATCCTGACCCACCTGAATAATTTTATCTTAATCAACTCGGTCCGTAACCTTCCACCGCGGCCACCCCAGACTTTCATACAACGTTTTAGAATCCCATAAAGTAAACATTTTCTCTTTAATTCTAGTTTCTTTCCTAGCTTCCAGAACCTAATTGTTTTCCTAGGGAACTTTTTAAAATTTAAACCCTTTTTTTTCTTTTCTAAAAACTGATGTTTCGGGGTAACTTTCCGTTTTAGACTAAATGAGTTGTTAAAATTAATGTCGCCATTTTTTTTAATACCTTCCACTCCGTAATGTCTCAAACGTGACTTGATTCTCCGAAACCGTTTTTATCCTTTTAGCTTTTATTTCGTTTTAGAGTACTATTAAAAAAACAACATATATTTATGTCTTTTGCAATCACCGAATAATTATAAGAGGACAAAAAAAACGGCTAAACATTGTAAAAAAATTATTGTATTTTTCCTCTACTTTTTATGACCGAGAAATCAGGTGGCAGGAGACGATATGAGGCGCTCCGGGTACGAAGGGCGAACTCAACAAAACGTAGTTTCGAGATATTCGCATTTTAAAGTTTTATGTTACGGGCGAACTCAACAGAAAAGTCATGCCCTGGAATGGGAAAAGGAGTGGGGGTTGTGGACTAGGATGTGGAGTTCGCCCTTCGTACCCG
This sequence comes from Orius insidiosus, assembly GCA_014119065.1. Lineage (NCBI taxonomy): Eukaryota > Metazoa > Arthropoda > Insecta > Hemiptera > Anthocoridae > Orius > Orius insidiosus. The sequence goes on from JACGAQ010000129.1 coordinate 6,269, forward strand.
CTCGGATATCGCAGTTAGAACTTTGCCGCATAACGGTTTTTCGAAAATAGGGCGAACTCAACATAAAAAGGGGTATTTCTTTCAAGGATTCTAACTTGTTTGGACGTTTATGAATTCTGAATCAAGATCAATCATGAAAAAGTCATTTTGTTCCATCAGAATTCGTTTAAAAAAAAGAAGAAGAAGCGTACTTTCATGTCAAGTTTAGGTCCTCCAGTTTACGTGAGGATTAGAGCACCTTTATGGATATGAGGTAGAATTTTGCTGCCTTCTGGCTCTATAAAAAAAAATTGATTTGCTTATATGAGGCGCTCCGGGTACGAAGGGCGAACTCAACAAAACGTAGTAGAAAGTTCGCCCTTCGTACCCGCTCGGATATCGCAGTTAGAGCTTCTTAACGTATTTAAAGGGGAAAAAAGGGCGAACAACATAAAAATTATATGGGTGTATTCACCAAGAGGTCTAGAATCTGAAAATGAAAAAAAAATTTGTCCGATGTTGAGTTCGCCCTTCGTACCGGAGCGCCTCATATTTTCCGGCATTTGATGGCTTTTAACGGATTCAATTTAGAAAAGAAACCAAAGAAGAAAAGAACTATTGGTTTTCTCACTTAATGATAAAAAGCGTGCGAATCCTCCGAAGACTTCTAATGTCCTCTATCAATGAAATGAGCTTCCAGGATTCCAATTCCTAGAAACGTTTCAAGTGAGGAGAAAATCGATTTCAATCCATGGTTTTGAATAAACATATATTTTGATTTCGAATTAAATAGGAAAAACATTGCAAATATGTACAGTTCGATTGATGAATAAATTGTTTGCTCTCGTCAGCTAAATCTTTTTAATCCTCTTTTTTTGTTCTTCAAAAATGTTTATATAATAGAAAAACATTTAGCGATGAAAAGAATACAAAAAATTTATTTAAAGCAGAGCCTTTTGAAAAGGAAATTTGATAAACAAGAAGGCATAATTAGATCATGAAGGGAGAAATTAATCTCTTTTATTTATTTTTCCTCTTCAATATCCATCGTTATTTATAATAACGGCTTTATTATTTAAAAGGAGCACTTTTGTTTGCTTTTTAAAATTGTTTATAATTAAAATTTCTCTCTTGAATCATTTTATGAGCAGTGTTTCGAAAAAAAAAAAAACAGTTTAATGTACTGGTTTGAAGAGCTTCCAACGAAAACTTCCTTAAAGAGAAGTAACAATATAGGAGGGGGAAGTATAACGGAGGGCACGTACAACGGAGGGGGAAGTATATGGGAGGGGTAAGCAGGAGGGAGGGGAAGTATAACGGAGGGGGAAGTTTTTTTTTTTTTTTCGAAAAATTTTCCGAGTTTTATTTTTTTTTCAGAAAAGTTTTCTAATTTTTTTTGTCCAAACATGTTCTAATTTTTTTTTTGTCAAAAAACGGACGTAAAACGGAGGGGGAAGTATATGGGAGGGGAAGTATAACGGAGGGGGAAGTATATGGGAGGGGAAGTATAACGGAGGGGGAAGTATATGGGAGGGGAAGTATAACGGAGGGGGAAGTATATGGGAGGGGAAGTATAACGGAGGGGGAAGTATATGGGAGGGGAAGTATAACGGAGGGAAAGTATAACGGAGGGGAAAGTATAAGTGAGGGGAAGTAAATGGGAGGGGAAGTTTAAGTGAGGGGTAGTATACAGAGGGTGAAGTATAACAGAGGATTGAAATATAACAGAGGAAATTTTCGAAAAATTTTCCGGGTTTTTTTTAATTTTCCAAGTTCTTTTTTCGAAAATTTTTTTAAGTGTCAAGGTAGAAATAATGGGCTCTTTGGCCTAGGGATGTGCCTCTCGTAAAGGGTAGAAGTACGAAATTTCTCCCTACTAAAAAAAATTAATAATTAAAAAGTGGCAATTTTTTTACACCAAAAATTCTTAAAAAATATAAGGAGTAATTGGTGAAAATTTGGTGAAAATCGAATTTACGGTTCGGCCGCAGCGAATTTTTAAAATTTCAAACAGACATATCTCCGCCATTTTTTCGAAATTCAAAAAACGCCCTCGTTACATTCTTCTTCACCGGCAAAAGAAATTTTGGTGAAAATCGGATGAAAACTGTGGCCGTAAAGTGTTCCGGAAAAAAATGCTACGGACGGCCGGCCGGCACCACAGACAAAGTTGAGATCGGTAAAGATCAATATTCGATTTTACCCTCCGGGTTCTGGAAGACCCTTCCCCAAAAACCGGACGTCGAGGGTATCGCAATAACTTCTTTAAGGAAGTTAAAAATTAATTTATTTTCAAACCAAGTTTTATGGTTTTTTACAAAAGTTAATGCGTTAATAGCTAACTGGAAAGGACATTGTAAATTCCGAGTAATGAATAGGTAGGCCTGTAGGACCGAGAGGAAAAGGAGGCGTTAGATAATGGAGACCGTAGATTTACTAATTTACGAAAAGTTAAACACTATTTTACCCCTTTTGTATGCCACCTGGAATATCTTAGAACGTTAGAATATAATTTCTCTGCTTAACCGACTCAAAACTGTTAAGTGAATGAAATGGCCTTTTAGCGGATGAAAAATAGGTGCGAGAACAACGTAAATATGAAGTCTAAATCGTCATTACAAGGAAATATATAGCCTAAGCCATTTATTTTACTTTAAAATTTCAAAATATTGCTTAAAATTGCACATTTTTGACAAAGAGTCAAAAATAGTTAACTTTTTTCTGGGCTGGAAAAAATTCGAATGGGCTTAGAACTTACCCATTTATCTTAAAACAGTGAAAAAAAGTCTGTCTTTTCCCCTTTTGTTAATTATACAAATGGCTCGGGTAATTGGCCGATTCAAAGCTTGAGAGAAGCTTCCTTCTAGTCCAATTACACTTTTAAAAGGATTCCCTGTTTTATAAACAGTGAAAAACACAAGGAAACCTTCATATTTCATTTATTTCTATTTTTGAAAATTTTTAATCTTCTTATTCCCGTTATTAACAATCAAAATTTTCAAAAATTAAGCCGCTTTATTAAAATTAAAATTAAAACTCAATCGGTTGAGTGTTTTCACTTCAGCCGATTCATTAAAACTCTCAAGCTCGTTTCGCTTTTAACTAATTAATTGGCCGATCTGTTTGAAATAACAAACGCTTTAGTAATCGAGAACGTTTTATTTTCATGATTTTTAGCTTTCCGCAAAAAGAAGTTGATACCCGAGGGTGGACGATTTTTTTGTATAGGTTTTGAAGAATTGTGGTAACCTAAACGCTTGAGCCGAAGAAAGATGAAACGGGGCTTATAGGCCAAAAATCGTTGATTAGAAAAAAAAAGTACTGGTTTGAAGAGCATCCAACGAAAACTTCCTTAAAGAGAAGTAACAATATAGGAGGGGGAAGTATAACGGAGGGACGTACAACGGAGGGGGAAGTATATGGGAGGGGAAGTATAACGGAGGGGGAAGTTTTTTTTTTCGAGTTTTATTTTTTTTTTCAGAAAAATTTTCAAATTTTTTTTTTGTCCAAACATGTTCTAATTTTTTTTGTCAAAAAACGTTCTAATTTTTTTTGTCAAAAAATGGTTTAAGTTTTTTTTGTCAAAAAACGTTCTAATTTTTTTTGTCAAAAAATGTTCTAAGTTATTTTTGAAAATTTTCCGAGCTTCTTTTTTTCGAAAAATTTTCCGAGTTTCTTTTTTTTAAGAAAATTTTCTAATTTTTTTTAAGAAAAATTTTCTAATTTTTTTTCAGAAAAATTTTCTAATTTTTTTTTTCAGAAAAATTTTCTAATTTTTTTTCAGAAAAATTTTCTAATTTTTTTCAGAAAAATTTTCTAATTTTAATGGAGGGAAGTATAACGGAGGGGAAGTTTTTTTTTCGAGTTTTATTTTTTTTTTTTTCAGAAAAATTTTCAAATTTTTTTTTGTCCAAACATGTTCTAATTTTTTTGTCAAAAAACGTTCTAATTTTTTTTGTCAAAAAACGTTCTAATTTTTTTTGTCAAAAAATGTTCTAAGTTTTTTTTGAAAATTTTCCGAGCTTTTTTTTTTCGAAAATTTTCCGAGTTTTCTTTTTTTTAAGAAAAATTTTAATTTTTTTTAAGAAAATTTTCTAATTTTTTTTAAGAAAAATTTTCTAATTTTTTTAAGAAAAATTTTCTAATTTTTTTGAAGAAAAATTTCTAATTTTTTTTCAGAAAAATTTTCTAATTTTTTTGTCCAAACATGTTCTAATTTTTTGTCAAAAAATGTTCTAAGTTTTTTTTGAAAAATTTTACGAGTTTTTTTTTCGAAAATTTTCCGGGTTTTCTTTTTAAAATTTGCACTTTTTTTTTTCTGAAAAATTTTCTATTATTTTCTAAGTGTCAAGGTAGAAATAATGGGCTCTTTGGCCTAGGGATGTGCCTCTCGTAATGGGTGGAACTATGAAATTTCTCCCTACTAAAATATAATAATCAAAAGTGGCAATTTTTTTTACACCAAAAATTCGTAAAAATATAAGGAGTCATTGGTTAAATTGGTGCAAATCGGACACACAGCGGCAGCGAATTTTTTAAAATTTCAAACAGAGATATTTCCGCCATTTTTTCGAAATTCAAAAATCGCTCTCGTTAAATTCTCATTCTCCGACTAAGGAAAATTTTGTGTTTTGGTGAAAATTGGTTCAAAACTGTGGCCGTAAAGTGTTCCGGAAAAATGCGGACGGCCGGCCGGCACCACATACAAAGTTGAGATCGGTAAAGATCAATATTCGATTTGATACTCCGGGGTCTGGAAGACCCTTCCTCAAAAACCCGACGTCGAGGGAATCACAATAGCTTCTGTAAGGAAGTTAAAACCCAGTAATAAGTGCTATAAAGGTGTAAAGCCGCCGTAAAAACTGGCGACGGATGGCTGGCGCCACATACAACCTCAAAATCGGTTAAGCACAATCGGTTTTACTCATAACATTATTTAGCATAGAAATCCTGCTGTAATTTTTTAAAAAATCGTAAACAATTTGGGAAGTAGCTTTTTTTTTTTTGTCACAGCGAGCTTGAAGAGGACTTTTTGTTTATTACACAAAGGATGTGTCAGGGACCAGGTAGTTGATATCTTTGGCATTCAAAGTTGAAATTACACTAACAAGGTGTACAAAGAATAAACAGAAACCGTCCAATTATAACAGTATTTATGCCAACTTTACGCTATTTTCGAAGGACGTTAATTCTAAAAAAGAGGAAAACTGGACCAATTAGCAATACTAATTAGAAGAGTTAGAAAATCGTAAGTTATCAGAAAATAAATTTTTCCTCCCCTCCCAAAAAAATTGATTTGAAAAGGGGTTAAAGTTAAGGTATTGCGTCAAGTATCGCAATTATTCCGACCTGTCATTTGACTTCCAAATAACCGCCCGGAAAACTTTTCCTTCACCTTCTCTTTTGTAAAGAGACTCATTTAAGGATCTTTTTCATCACTTCCCCTCTTTATAAACGACCTCAAAATTCAAGTATAAAACCAAGTCGAAACTTTAAAGACTCTTCATTAAATTGAGAGGTGGTGAAACTTTTTAAATCGAAGAGAATTCAATTTTTTAACCTTCGTCTTTTTTTTGTTCGCAGGTATTTTCTGTTTGAAAAACGTTTCTGTCAAGGTGGTACCGCTTGCCGTCGAAAGGGGAAAAGATGCGACTCTTATGTGCAATTATGACCTCGAAGGTGCACCTCTTTATTCGATGAAATGGTACAGAGGAGTCTGGGAGTTTTATAGATTTTCACCGAACGACAACCCTCCAACGAAAATTTTTCCTTACGACGGAATCCATGTTGACGTAAGTTTTTAAATATATTCGGGGAGTGTCTCCATAACACAATGCAATTGTCATTGACATTGCCGTTGCCATTGCCATTGCCATTGCCGTTGTCATTGCCATTACCGTTGTCATTGCCATTGCCGTTGTCATTGCCGTTGCCGTTGTCATTGCCATTGCCGTTGTCATTGCCATTGCCGTTGTCATTGCCATTGCCGTTGTCATTGCCATTGCCGTTGTCACTGCCATTGCCATTGCCGTTGCCGTTGCCGTTGACATTGTCATTGTCATTGTCATTGTCATTGTCATTGCCAGTGTTAGTGCCAGTGCCAGTGCCATTGTCATTGTCATTGCCAGTGCTAGTGCCAGTGCCATTGCAATTGCCGTTGCCATTGACATTGCCGTTGCATTGGCAATGACAATGACAATGACAATGGCACTGGCACTGGCACTAACACTGGCAATGACAATGACAATGACAATGACAATGACAATGTCAACGGCAACCGTTGCATTTGCAATTGTCATTGACATTGCCGTTGCATTTGCCATTGCCATTGCCGTTGCGTTTGCAATTGTCATTGACATTGCCATTGCCGTTGCCATTGCCATTGACATTCCGTTGCCATTGCCATTGACATTGCCGTTGCATTTGCCATTGCCGTTGCCGTTTCTGTTAAATTTGCAATTCTCATTGACATTGCCGTTGCATTTGCCATTGCCATTGCCATTGCCGTTGCATTTTCCATTGCCATTGCCGTTGCATTTGCTATATGTCATTGACAATGCCGTTGCATTTGCAATTGTCATTGACATTGCCGTTGCCATTGACGTTGCCGTTGCATTTGCAATTGTCATTGACATTGCCGTTGCATTTGCCATTGCCATTGCCGTTGCGTTTGCAATTGTCATTGACATTGCCATTGCCGTTGCCATTGCCATTGACATTTCCGTTGCCATTGCCATTGACGTTGCCGTTGCATTTGCCATTGCCGTTGCCGTTTCTGTTAAATTTGCAATTCTCATTGACATTGCCGTTGCATTTGCCATTGCCATTGCCATTGCCGTTGCATTTTCCATTGCCATTGCCGTTGCATTTGCTATATTGTCATTGACATTGCCGTTGCCGTTGCCATTGCCATTGACATTGCCATTGCCATTGCCGTTGCCGTTGCCGTTGCCATCGACATTTCCGTTGCCATTGCCGTTGCATTTGCCATTGCCATTGCCATTGCATTTGCCATTGCCATTGCATTTGCAATTATCATTGCCAGTGCTATTTCGAAATAGAAATAATTGCTGAAAAACAAAATTCTTTTACACTGTCCTAGAATTATATTTGAAAAGCCAATACATGATCTCAAAGCCTAGTCAATATGGTGAATGCCCCCTTTTCCTCCTCATCCCTTCGTACCAGCCTGAATTTCGTCGCGTTACTTCTAACACCGGCTATCTCATTTTTTATCAATATTGAGTTTAGCATTGTTTCTGATGGTAAATTTTGTGCTGAATCGAATTCCGTTGGTAGTTTAACCCTATTACCAACAGAAAACGCGTAGTTCACTATTCAGCCTACAGGTGAAAAATTGATTCCAATGAGAAATTAATCAGTATTTTCACCCTCCTGAAAACATTTGAAAAATGAGATGGCGGAGAGAAATAACGCGACGAATTTTTTAAAAATAATTTTTCCTCAGAACCAGTTATAATTTTATTTAATAAAACATGTTTACGTCAAAGAAAAAAAAAAGTTAATTTACTTGAATTTCAAAGGTTACCTAATTACGGCGTTCATATAATTTATTTCAAAGTACTTTACCTTGTAGGACATCAACTTCTGAATCATGTGAATATTTTAGCAGAAAACGAAAACCCTGAAAAACGTTTTTATTGTTTAATTTAAAAAAGGAATTGATTTTTGTCTTTAACAATAAAAAGTGTCCAAGGGCGTAAAAAAGGGAGAAAATGAAAATAACAACTTTGTTTATTCGATTTTCAAAGAAAATAAACAGATAAATTGTTCCCGAACCCATCGTAGTGTCATCCAGAACGGTTTTCGGACAGCTATAAGAGGGGAGGTCGAGTTTTAACCGAGTTTTCCCGGTCGGTTAAAAATCGCCTTTTCCGGGAGGATGAATATGTAAAAATTTTAAAAACCTTTTGTTGGAAAAGGCGGGGTTGTCCCGGGCTGTCTCTTGTTTAGGACTTGTATAAATCAGGCGAGTCCTGGGATATATGGCTTTCTTACTGCTTTTGTCTTTTCCCTCTCTCTCTTCCCTAAGTTTCCACCCAAAGCCCGGTCTAACCAAGGGAACCTCTTTTCGCGGTTATTTATCGTCTACTTTCCACCCTCCACTTTTGTCATTAAACACTCCCTTTTTTTTTCTTCCCACAATTTCTTCTGACCACTTAAATAAGTGCCGGAATAAAATTGAGTGATTTATTCAAATCGCTTTTTCCTCGTGGTTTCTCCCTCGAATTTCAAACATTCCAGAGAGAAAAAATATCGACGAAAATACGTATGAATAGCAAACGTAGGCTGTAAATCTGAGGCCTCAAAGATTACTTAGATCGGTAAAAACGAAGGCGTGTATGTTTTATAAACCTTCTTCCCATAACTAGGAACCGTTTCGTCTTTATTTTACCGCCTCGTTTATGATAAAGGTCGCCCAAGGTGCCTTTATTGCTTCAGGCACAGTTATTATATATTTACGGGAGTCTGCCGTTTTTTACCCCACTTTTCTTCTATAAAAAAAATTAAGTTGGTAGGCATTTTCTTTTGGGGAAAAAAACGTAAAATTTTCAATCTATAAATTGGGACGTAATAATCCGACCTCACCTTAGCAGCCTAAAATGTTTTGTAAAATCTAAAGAAATCCGACAATAATAGGGCCTCAACGCCGAAAAATCTGTTGGTTTTTAAAAGTTTTTTTTTTCTTTTTGATGTTGTGAGAAACATTTAATGTTTTCAAAAAATAAAAAACTTGAAAAATTTCTTGAAAAACTTAAAAAATTTTTCGAAAAATAAATATTCGAAAATTTTTCGAAAAAAAAAAAAATAATTTTTTGGGGATTTGGCTTTAGAATACATGTATTTACTAAATACAAACTTTATAGAAAAATCGCAGCAGCATTAAGTTGTATATCTATAAGAATTAAAGACCTTTTTAACATAATTTAGTGTCATGTATTTAACAAGAAACCAAAATTTATGATATTACAAGCCGAAACATATTTTGTGTATGAGGAAGAATTAAAACAGATGTTTTCATTCTTACATCCCCCGCTTTGGAGACAATTATTTCGAAGGAATAATTGAATAAAAAAACTTCTTAACTTCTTCTTCTTTCTTCAATAATTTCAATAATATTCTTTCTTCTTTCTTAAATAAATCATAACATATTTTCCATTAAGTTTCATCAATTTTCCTTTCATCAAATTTCCAATGTGTTGATAGGATGTCTTCAGTCTTGATCGTAGATATAATAAAATAATGATAATGATAATAATAATTCCTATCTCCAAGCAAATCTTCTTGTAAGATAGTATACTTCAGTCATATAAGACGATTTAATAAAAACGACCATATTAGGCCCAATACACGGTAATAATAATATCAATTAAGTAATGAATAATAATAATAATCGATCTTGACCATCCCTCACCAATGGATTTGTCTTGAAATCTTGAGCCGGGAATTTTCCTTGTTGAATTTGATTTTCATTCTTAAATTTTGATTTTGATTCTGAATTTTCATTTTGATTCTTGAATTTTGATTTTCTTTTCATTCTTGAATTTTCATTGTCAATTTCAATTATTTCAATTTGTGTTGTTTCCAGAGAATTTTTTTTGAGATATTTTGTTCCGACTTACAATGAAAAGATCTTTAAATTTTGGTTTTATAAGAATTAAAGACCTTTTTAACATAATTTAGTGTCATGTATTTAACAAGAAACCAAAATTTATGATATTACAAGCCGAAACATATTTTGTGTATGAGGAAGAATTAAAACAGATGTTTTCATTCTTACATATCTATTTCCAGTTTTTTTCGGTTTATTGACGACACCCTTATATGAGCAGATTTTCAGGATTTTCTAGGGTTTTACACAAGAAAAACCCCATTTTAATGGATTTTCAGAAGTTTTCCTCGGTTTTTGAAATGATTAGCATTAAAAAATTGCATGATTTTTTTTTAAATTTTTGTACGTGAAGAAAAGCAAAACCAATAGGAAGAAGACCACCGCTATTGGTTAATGCTATCTATTTTTTTTTTCCATTTGGGTAAACAAACGGCAAAATCGAGGTAGACGGAAAAGAGATATAAATCTGGCTTCCCTTTTCAGACATTTTGACACAACCTGCTTCTCTAAAAAGAAAAAAAAAACCCTCCCAGAATAAAAAAAAAATTTTTAACTAGAAATCTCATTTTTGTCCGCATTGGAAATTGAGCCTTCGCAAAGGCGAGGCCCTCTTTATAAAGAAGACGGTCTAGATTCAAAAGCGTAGCTTAAAAAACCGGAAAGAGCCGATAACGAACTGGGGTTCAGCCTTTCACGCCGATGGGTATGAATCGCCTTTTATTCCAATTGTGTCTTTCTAAGGGTAAACATGTTCAAGTTTCAACCCCTATCTCCCTTTTTTAAATACATTTTTTATACAATTCTGTTAAAACGTGATTTACTCCCCTCCCTTATCTGCTCCGTTTTGCATTCCTATTAAACCTAAACAAAGTTTAGATGTTTTTCAGCTACCAGAGATAGGAGCAACTTAATTTTATAAAAAGGAAACAAAAAAAATATAACTTTATTCACCTAATTTTCTTGTTTTATTTTCAAAATTTTATATTTCTTTAAAAAGTATGGACTTTTTATAATAAAATCGCTTTCGCGGTTTCCTGAATGGCAATATTTTATTATCCCGCTATCCTCTTATATTGGTGATTGGCTATTTATTCGCTTCGCTTTCAGAATATCAATGAATTTCATCGCTCCTGTAAAAAAAAAAAACCAAATTCTTTATGGATCTAAATTGGCAATTTATTACTTAAAATTAACAGCAGATCGTTATTTTTAAAAAGGAAACAAAAAAAGATAAAAATATGAGGCGCTCCGGGTACGAAGGGCGAACTCGACATAGGACAAATTTTTTTTTTTTCATTTTCAGATTCTAGACCTTTTGAAGAATAAACCCATGTAATTGTAATATTGAGTTTGCCCTTTTTTCCCCTTTAAAATACGTAAAAACCGATTTGCGGCAAAGCTCTAACTGCGATATCCGAGCGGGTACGAAGGGCGAACTCGTATCCTAGTCCACTACCCCCACTCCTTTTCCGGGAGCCTTACTCCTCTTGGAACAGCTCACCGCCACGAAATAAAACTATATTATACATTTTGTGAATTAATAATCGTAAAAAATATTCGAAAATTTTTAAAAAACCCTTTCCTCTATGATTCTATAAAATCTAAAATCTCGCCACGAAAATTCCAGAGAGTGACTTTCCTGTCGAGTTCGCCCTTAACAGAAAACTTGAAATTCCGAATATCTCGAAACTACGTTTTGTCGAGTTCGCCCTTCGTACCCGGAGCGCCTCATATCAAAAGTTGGAATTTTTCAATAAGTCAAGAAAAACACGAAAAATCGACATTTATTTGACCTGACGAAAGGTTTTGTTATATTTAGAGAGAGGTCGACTCGGATAATAATTGTCAAGGCGAAGACTCTGTTTCGAATTAGGAGTCTCACTTTAAATATGGCCAAGTTTTAATGCTCTTTCTCTCCGCCCTTAATCCTTTCCTACAGAGAACTTTCTGCCGTCCCAGTCACTAATGGATTAAAGGATAATGCGACTTGTAAAGTCACGGGTTTGATTTACAAACCGTGGATAGTTATTTCTTAATTGCCAGACATGAATTTCCATTACGACTTTCATTTTTTGAAGGAAAAAAAATGATTCCGCAAAGACGCTTATAAGATGAGCAAAAATGAAGTTGATAAAAAGTTCCCCATCCGGATAAAGTAATGCCCTTGTCAAATGCGATTACCCAAGTTTCCTTCTCAAAAACGAGGAAGATGTTTGGAAAGAAAGGTTTAGAGTTCACTTTCTGGGAAAGGAGAGAGAGAGGGAAAATCCGGTATACGTTTACCTATACTGAGAAAATAAAAGTTGAAAGGTTGCCTTTTCTACTAGATACGATATTCTCAGATCGATCCTTCCAGAAATGGCTTCTTTTCTCAGATAACGTCAAACATTTTCATCCTCAGAAGCCTTTATGCTGATCAGTAATCACTTAAATCCTTCCTTTATTAACTTTTAAAATTGAGTTCAATATTAATTGTCGTTTTCGGCCTTAAAATCGCTTCTTTGCAATAGAAAACGGCGTAAAATGATTAAAAATGGCGATTTCTTTTGGCCTTAAGATTGCTTTCAAAAAATTTTAATAAAAGTAGTCTACTAGTCTGGAGGGGGGGCCAGCCCCGACGGGAACTTCCTTAAAGATAAGGAACAATATAGAAGGGGGAAGTATAAAGGAGGGGAAGTATAACGAAGAGGAAGTATAACGGAAGGTGAAGGACAAAGGAGGAGGAAGTATAACGGAGGGGGAAGTTTTTTATTTTTTTCAAAAATTTTACAAGTTTTTTTTTTTTTTCGAAAAATTTACAAGTTTTTTTTCGAAAAGTTTTCTAAGTAATATGATAAGTAGTTCTAAGTAATAATAGTTTTCTAACGGGTGGAAGTATGAAATTTCTAAAATGATAATTAAAAAGTGACAATTTTTGTACTTCAAAAATTCGAAAAATGGCCTAACCCAAAATATTAAAAACCTCAAAAACTGATCGACGTTTTTTCTTCTTCTAAGCCCACATGAGAATTGAACAAGGAGAATTAAGGAAGTATAAAGGAGGGGGAAGTATAACGGAGGGGAAAGAACAAAAGAGGAGGAAGTATGACGGAGGGGGAAGTTTTTTTTATTTTTTTCCAAAAATTTTACAAGTTTTTTTTTTTCGAAAAGTTTTCTAAGGGTCAAGGTAGAAATAATGGAATTTTTGCCCAAGGAGGTCCCTCTTCAACGCCGGAAGTACCTATGAAATTTCTAAAATGATAATATTAAGTGACAATTTTTTTACTTCAAAAATTCGAAAAATGGCCCATTGCTAAATATTAAAACCCCAAAAACTGATCGACGTTTTTTCTTCTTCTAAGCCCACATGAGAATCGAACAAGGAGAATGGAAGGAAAAAGGTTTTTTTTTCGCTTCATTTCCGAAAGCCCTTTTCCTTTAACCAAATATTCCGTTTCGGATTATTTTTAGTGTTAAACAACCCATAAAACACACGCCGATAAATAGAACTTTTTGTTTTTAATTTCATTTCAGTTCTTTATCTCTCGTAAAATAAGTTATGAATTAAATAGAGTGTACGTGCCATATCAGAATCGGCTCCCCACAGCTAAACACATACAAATTTTTATAAACATTTTAGAATAAAAGTTTAAAAAGTGGTAAAATGAAGAGATTTCTCTGCAGCCTGTGAGCATCGAATTAAACTTTCTAGTTAAAACTTAACTTTTGTTGTTTCATTTCCTATTAATATTGAAAAAAGGAAGGATATATGAATTCTTTTATTTTTCAATTTAGAGAAAATAATGACCCTGCGGTAGCAGGGACTAAAAGGTAGATTTCTTTTCATGATTAAAATTAAAATGTATAAACACAAAATATATAATTATGTTATAAAAATGATGATATAAGAAAAATTGCGCCACTGAGCCCCTAGAAAAACATCTGATAATTTTATTAATAAAATATTTAATAATTTCCCGGTATAAATTCAATTTTTTTTAAAGTTTAGCTAGTTCAATATTTTGCGCCTGGCTCGTCCAAACCTGCTTTAATTAATTTTTTACACGCCCTCGCAGAGGTCTTAAAGTTTTTTTTTGCAAAAGGACTAGGATTTCAATAGAAAATGCCAATTTTGTCTTTTAAGCCCTAAGTAAAGTAGGTGAATCGCTGGTCCGATTTCAGCCATTAACGAACTCGTCCGAGCTATTGAGATAAAAACTCTAAATACCGGATATCGTCACCCTCACATTAAAATTGCTCCAGTTATCGTGCTAATATATACTTATGTATATATATAAACTTGGTACATTACAATAGGTAGATTTTGGAAGAAAAGAAATCTACCTAAAATAACTTTTTGCAACTTTCTAATAGACTAACTTCATAAACAAAGTTATGGCAAAATTTCCCTTTAAAATCCCTTCTTAACTAGACAATTTGTTTTTTCTTTTTTTTTTTTTAAAGGCGATAATTAAGATCTTAATTATTCTCTGGTTTAATTTACGAAGATGGGCGTAAGTTTCCGTATAAGTAGCTACGTCAATATTTTAGTTAATGCGAGTATGTTGTAGCTTGACGAAGTTTGGATCATAAGTTTAAATTGAAGTCTTAAAAGTCAAACGAGAAGACGATTACGAATATAAAAAAGGTAATTTGGTTACTTTCCAATTTTATGTTGATCAGATACATATAAAAAAAAGGACATAAAGAAAATTATTCATATAAAAAAGGAGTGAAAAATTCAAACGGTTTTTTAACGGTTGAAAAAATCGGGGAGGTCCTTTATTACAAATGATGCTGATTGAAGGGCGTGATGAGAGGGACGGGATTTTACTTTCGAACCTCGTGTGACTTTTACGATCGGGGCGGGCGGGGTGACGGTCGACGGTGAAGAGGGTCACCCGGGGAGTTTTGTCACCTCGTAAAATTTGTAATTCCCTTTCGCACGAAATGAGGCTTCACCTGGCTTGTTTACACATCGTTGATCACGAATTTTTTTTAAAATGAAACCTATCTATACAAAAATAAAAAGCTATAATAAAATTCTCTTATCATTTTTTTTATTTTAAAAAACTGTGTTTCGTTGATTTTTGTTGAAACGAGGGGGTTCTTAAGAGTTGGACCCCACTGTTTACTAAAACGTTCGTAGCCACTGTTAAATCTCACTTCTGTCCCTGATAAAGGGCAGAACTTGTACACTTTACAAGCCCCAATGCGATCAACATCCTCTGCAAACAACCGTTTTCCGCCTATATCTTTACCCAAACGCTCTCATCTACTTTGGCTTTTAAAACTATTTACTTAACCCATTCAGAGAAGAGAGAAAGGAAGAAATTCGCGCATTATTAGGACAAAAGGAAAGAAATCTTCCTTTTAGTCCCTGCTCTTTAATCATAAATTATATGATTGAAAGTAATAAATTCGATAAAACGAGTTTGTATTTAAATTAATGAGTTTCTAATAAAGCTAAAAGCGAAGCGAATTTTTTCAAAACCACAGTCATTTTTTGTAAATTGGGAGCAAATTCGAAAACATGAAAAGATTACAGTTTTTCAGTAAATGTGAAAATCGTACCAACGGTTCGGCCGCAGCGATTTTTAAAATTTCAAACCGACATACCTATCTCCGCCATTTTATCGAAATTCAAAAATCGCCCTCGTTAATTTATTCTTCACCGGTTAAAGAAAATTGTGTACAAAGTTGGTAAAATCGAATGAAAACTGTGGCCGTAAACTGTTCCTGAAAAAAATGCTAAAGACGGACGGCCGGCCGGCACCACAGACAAAGTTGAGATTGGTAAAGATCTATATTCGAATTGATACTCCGGGGTCTGGAAGACCCTTCCCCGAAAGCCCGACGTCGAGGGTATCACAATAACTTCTTTAAGGAACTTAAACATTTTTAACCCAACAGTTTTCTCGCAAAATGGGAGCAAAACTACAAAGAAAAACGCCGCCTTATTAGTATAATTAGTATAACGGACCCCCACGGACATTTCCTCGTTTTTCAAACTTTAAACATCCTTTTTACTGTATGTTTAGGCGTTTTTATCGACCTTCTGTACAATAAACACCCACTTTACCATCTTGTCCACTCTATCAGAGTGTCCCCCCCCCCCCCCCCAAATGGTCCTATTTCCGAACGTTTTGTCAGTTTTCGGTCGGTATCAAGGCTTAAAGACCGAAAAAAATATATTTACCTTTCTACCTTCAATTTTACTGCTTTTTAGGACTTTTTGTTCCCTTTTAAACATGAAAATACTGCAGTAAACCTCACCCTCCCTTTTTTAATCATACGTAATATTAAAATTTAATATAAAAACGTTTTATTCCACTGTTTTATTTGAAAGAACTAAGGCCCTTATGGGATTTTACCGTGTTGCACGATAATATTCATAAATAATTATTCCCAGAAGACTTTTTTTCCCGGTTCATTACAGAAAAATTTCCACGTATACTATAAACAATAAAATGAGGCCCTCCGGGTACGAAGGGCGAACTCAACATCGGACAAATTTTTTTTTTTTCAATTTCAGATTCTAGAGCTCTTGGTGATACACCCATATAATTTTTTTTGTTGAGTTCGCCCTTTTTCCCCCTTTAAATACGTAAAAACCGATATGCGGCAAAGCTCGAACTGCGATATCCGAGCGGGTACGAAGGGCGAACTCCACATCCTAGTCCACAACCCCCACTCCTTTTCCCATTCCAGGGCATGACTTTTCTGTTGAGTTCGCCCGTAACATAAAACTTTAAAATGCGAATATCTCGAAAGTACGTTTTGTTGAGTTCGCCCTTCGTACCCGGAGCGCTTCAAATATATTAATATTTTTTTTATGTTGTAGATATCGATGTCGAATGGAACCCAGGTGGTTCTGAGGCAAGTCGGGTTTAGCCTTTCGGGGAATCTGAGTTGCGAAGTGACGACGGACGCGCCGTTTTTCTCTTCGGCGATCGTCTCCAAAGAGCTCATGGTTATTGGTAAGTTTTTTTTCAACTTTTATACGTGGAATATTTAAGTGAGGAGGATCCCTTGGGTGGAAAACTTGACATCACTTTACCGAAATTACACAGGGCTCTCAATGAATTACAGATGCCACTGGATACTCCACTTTTGTATTTTTTCAACTCCCACATGTTGTCTTTTCCCGATGTTTTCTTTTGTTACCCGTCTTTTTCGAAATCGCTCATGTTTTTATTCATCTTTTTAATTCACTTTTCTTACTGAATTTTTTGAGTGCCTACAACTCATCCGAAAGTATTCTCATCCGAATGTCGACTCATCCGAAAAATAATAGAAATAGAAAAAATATAAACAGACAACTCATCCGAAAGTATTCTCATCCGAAAAAGGGGCGTGGCCGTTTCGGATGAGTAGACATTCGGACGAGAATACTTTCGGATGAGTTGTCAGTTTATATTTTTTTTAAATATTATACTTTAATAAAATAGAAAAAAGTGAATACAACTCATCCGAAAGTATTCTCATCCGAATGTCTACTCGTCCGAAAACTAACGTACAAAAATTGCTGCGTCGTAGAAATGAGGCAGCGTTCCACCCCAGCAAGTTTTAAACTCCTTTTTGGGCGTACCGAGCTCATTATCCATCCCAGGGCAGCCAACAGGGTGAGCAAATCCTCGGGAGAGGAAAAAAATCAACCCCCTTGTGTCATAAAACGAGCTGATCCTCGCGAGAAAAAAATTAACCCCGTTTTGTCATAAAACGAGCACATCCTCGCGAGAGGAAAAAAATTAACCCCCTTGTGTCACAAAACGAGCTGATCCTCGCAAAATAAACAAACAAACCGACCGTGACTTGCGGGGGTCGAACGCTGCCGCATTTCTACGACGCAGCAATTTTTGTACGTTAGTTTTCGGACGAGTAGACATTCGGATGATAATACTTTCGGATGAGTTGTATTCACTGTTTTCTATTTTATTAAAGTATAATATTTAAAAAAAAATATAAACAGACAACTCATCCGAAAGTATGTATTTTCGTCCGAATGTCTACTCATCCGAAACGGCCACGCCCCTTTTTCGGATGAGAATACTTTCGGATGAGTTGTCTGTTTATATTTTTTCTATTTCTATTATTTTTCGGATGAGTAGACATTCGGACGAAAATACTTTCGATGAGTTGTGTGCCCCCAATTTTTTTTATTAACGAATAAAGTGAATTTTAAAAGAATTACGCGATGGAAAATCCCCTTTTAGGGGACTCTTTTGGGCTGATTCGGTGTGGTTTTGCTTTATGGTCAGAAAGGCTTTATATCAGAGTAAGTTGTATTAAAAGGGGGAAAAGCGTTTTAGAGGTGGTGAAGAGCAAAGCGGAGCTTATGAGATAAACATAGATGTTACCGTACGGATTTCTGTTTCGTGTAGGCAAAAAAGTCAATTCTTCATCCCACATTTTCAGACTTTCTCTTTCGCAACTTTTATTACTTTTTATCAGTTTTAAACTCAAGATAATCTTTAGACAATGGCCCCTAATCTTGTGAACAGGTGTTAAAGTTGAGAGTAGATCCTTTGAATATTTACCTACATTAATGGGGTATGAAGTAATTCCATGAATATGATAGGTGGGGTTCGGGAGAAATTTCGGGCCGAAGAGCATGAGAAGTTTCCGTTTCGAAGACGACCGCAATAAATTTAAAGGAGCCATGGATTAATAATGGGAAGGAAAAGTTTAAATTTTCTTTTTAACCTTTCGCTTCTTTCTTTCTTTTCTATCTCAAAACGTTTTCCACGATTGAAGATTGTTTTTGTGATGATTGATCGACGTCGGGTCATAAATCATACACAAAATATTTCCTTTCAAAGGTGTCTATTGATTAAAAAAAATCATTACAAGATACATTTTAGGGGATCAAAAAATAGGAATCGCAAAAACTCCATAGATACTACGGGTTTCTAAGAACAAAGCGTTTTTTGACTTTTTAATTTTTATTGCGTGTGTATTCCGCAAGGGGGTTGATTTTACTATCAAACAATTGAGGCGCTCCGAGTACGAAGGGCGAACTCAACATCGGACAATTTTTTTTTTTCCATTTTTAAATTCTAGACCTCTTGGTGAATACACCCATATAATTTGTATGTTGATTTCGCCCTTTTCCCCCCTTTAAATACGTAAAAACCGATATCCTGTAAAATATAATCCGTTGTTTTTTGATTCCAAGTAGATTCCAGTCAGTAAAACACTTTTTTCAAGAGCATAAAATATGGAAATCATAAGATCGTTAACAAGATTGATGACGTGGTACTTTTTTTTAAACGTACACGATATATCATGGGATTAAATTCTGAAAAAAAAAAAAAATGCGAAGAATTTAAAACCTACGAAAGATAAATTATATGCGTCAAATCTGTCGCTGTTTGTTCTGTTGAAGGATTCATGAGTTCGGTCTCGTTCGAAGGCGAAGGAAACCTCTTTTTATATGCCATTAGCCGCCTCGGTCTTCACCCTTTACCGTATAATATCCGCTTTTTTCCCGATAAAGATATCTACCTATGGATAATAACGTTATAATATCACAATTTAGACATCAATTCTTATTGGGAAACATTTTGGCAAAACGTTGGGGGGTCGATCCGACATCTTCTTGTCAAAGGGAGGGGGCAGATATGACGTAAGTGGCCTTGAACTGCTGAAGATCATTCAAAGAGCCACCAACTTAAACGTCCTCTTTTCTATCCTAGATCTTCCGATAGTCAACAAGAAAGGTTCATAATTCCTTATTTCGCTTTTTTCTTAATTTTCTTCTTTTAAATTAATTAGAGTTTCTAGAATATAAATGAATCACGAGAGATTGATGAGAAAGCTAAACGTTTAATGTTCCCTTATCTGATAAGCCCGTATTTTCTTCATCTCCCTTCTCGTCGTATAGCTTAAATTACTTTTCTGATTAAAAGAGTCTAAAATAATCAAGTGGATGTCTTTAAACGAATTTTTTTTTGTAAGGAATTTAACTATTATTCTATGGTTAAAGTTATGGCATCTTAGGAAAATTTCCTAGGGGACTAATGCTTCGAGTTTATTATGGTAATAAATACGACAAATGCCTTAGTTCGGAGTGAATATTAATGTTGAGTTTCTGAAACAAGAGAATAAATTCTTTTTAAAGTTTTATCAATGACGTGTCTACAAAAAATATGTGAAAAAAATAATTTCAACTTTTTAGAATTGAGGCGCTCCGGGTATGAAGGGCGAACTCAACATCGGAAATTTTTTTTTTCATTTTCAGATTCTAGACCTTTTGATGAATACACCCAAATAATTTTTATATTGAGTTTGCCCTTTTTTCCCCCTTTAAAATACGTAAAAACCGATATGCGGCAAAGCTCTGCGATATCCGAGCGGGTACGAAGGGCGAACTCCACATCCTAGTCCACAACCCCCACTCCTTTTCCCATTCCAGGGCATGACTTTTCTGTTGAGTTCGCCCGTAACATAAAACTTTAAAATGCGAATATCTCGAAACTACGTTTTGTTGAGTTCGCCCTTCGTACCCGGAGCGCCTCAATTTCGCTCTCAAATTGTGTTTTCAGCCTAAATTTCGTGGATTCTACTAATTCGTATAGATAACTCCATTATTGTTTGATTTTTTTCCGCTTTTTGGGTGGGATAAAACCTTTTTTACAGGATTTACGGCGTTTTCTAGTTTTTTTTTTATCAAAACAATTTTTCGCAGTCCACCTTACTAATTAAATTCTTTGTAACCTGAAAATCGATTTTTTTTGTTTATTAAATAGAGCAACACGGGACCAATTAGGAAGAAGTGAGGCGAACAGAATGAAGCTAACCATCCCTCAGGCGGAAAGCCCTTCCATTCCGCCCTTTTACCCTTGTTCGAGTTTGGGACATGACCTACCCCCCCGCCGCAATTCGCAGCTCACGTTTTTGGACTGTGGAACTCCCAGGACGGAACTTAGCCACACCTCAGAGGAAATCCGATGCTGTGATGAAAATTTGTTTTTAACCCGAAGTCTGAACAAAATGGTGTTTTGATGGATTTTAAGGATCATTTTTAAAAAGGGCTAAAAATTTCCAAGTTTCAATTTTTTCCTAAGCTTGAGAGATTTCATGTCGTTGAAAACAACGTATTTGTCGCGTCTTGATAAACTAAAACGATGAATTTAAGAGATCTGCGGAAATTATAGAGACGAAGATGGCCGTGGTAGAGAAGGGGGTGAGAGTGAAAAAGTTCGGCGGCGAAAAGGCATGTTTTTTCCGGATCGTCGGAGAGGGGGAATGTTTTCCCAAGGGGTGCTATTTTCCCTAACCCCATCTCTCGAAAAACCCCTCGACAAGCGGAGCCCATTCCTCTTCAACGCCACGGAAGAGCAAAGGTCCCCGGCAAAAGAGGGGACGAAAACCCACCTCCCTCTCGTGGGAGGGCCAAAGGGTTGACACTGAGTGAGAAATCAACTAAACATGGATTCCCTTTCAAAAAGTATACAAAATTTTCAAGTGTTGAAGCAACTTGAGTTTCCACATTTCTTTTCCATATCTACTTTATAAATTTATAACGTTAAAAATTGATTGCCACTTTTTTTCTTTAAGGGCCCTTCATACCTCCTAATACGCGTTTTTTCTTTGAAGCACCCAGTTTTCGGGAAAACTGTTGGTTTCTCAAAGTTTTTCCTTTTGATTGTGCTGCGGTTTAGGATAATCGGACTAAACGAAGCAAACAGTAATTTTTTAACTTTTTGAATTTGCTCCCAATTTTCGAAAAATTGAATATGATTACGAAAAAACTTTATTACCTTCTACCTTTATTAAACACTCATACATTAAATACAAACTGCTTTTTTTAAAAATACACCTAAATTAAAAAAAAATTTCTTTCATTTTAATGAGAAAAAAACAAGAAAAGTGAAGAAGCTAGGAGGTGTTATTCGCGTGGTATGTTACATCGTGTCTGTTCAGAATAAGGAGGGATTTGGGTTTCCATGTAATTTGTTGTCCCCGGCAACTTTACCCTCTTCTAGAACACTCCAACTTGCGATTTGAATGAAAGAAAAAGAACTTTTTTTTTTCAACAGTTTTTCCGCTCACTTTTTTATTTTTATGTAAACTGAAATCCACAAATAACCCCTTTCATCGATCGATCAAATTCCAATTATTGAGACCCCGGAAATGCTTTTGATCAGAAACTCCAACTTTGATCCTTTGTCCTTAAGACGCAATTACTTCATATGCTTGTGACTTTTTTAAATAATTGAATAAAAGAAAAACAAAGTGCTTGAAGAAAGAAGCAAAACGGCCATTTCGATCTATGAAAGGGGGACGGGGGTTTAGAAAAGGAATGTTTTAAAAACAAAAGGCTTTTGTTTCAAAAATAATAGACCCGCCTGAGTTATTCTGTGTCGTGGAACTGTTTCTTCCCTTAATTCGGTTCTCTTTTCCCGTTATTTATTCTTACCCTCAAGCTAAAGACTGTAATGACCCGGATTTTTATATTTTAAAAAGGTTGCTGATTCTTACGATTTTTCCTCAGGCATTCTTTGTTTTATTCGGAAAAAACATACACATTTTTCCCCCAAAGAATAGAAGAAAATGAAATTATAAAAGGGGGTACCTTCATTTTTGAACAAAATATGTCTTTTCAAGTTGGTATAGCGAAGTGGGTGTAACAATAGAGTGTAAATGAACGAAAAACTTTGAATGGAAAGCGACGGACTTAACAACGGAGGGTGGGCTTTGGGAGGGGTTGAAAGTAGAAGGAGGGTTTTAGGGACGAGATGTCAGAATTAGATTTTATCTCAGATCTAATATCGCCGTCCCTTTGATTCGATTCGTCGGAAAGGTCGTAGGGAGCCCTTTAAAAAGGAGAATCTCTTTGGGAAAAACGTCCGTCCCGTGTGATCTTTACGAAAATCAATGCGTTGTAAGCAGACTCCCCGAAATCCACTTGGAGTCAGGTTTTTTTTTAATTCCATCAAGTGAAGTATACACAAACTAAAATTTCAGTCTATCCCGTGATGAAAACCCTGATTACATTACCAAGTAAAAAGCTTCCAATTTATACTTTTAAAAGCCAATACCGTCTAGTTTTCCTCATTCTCGTCAAATTAATCAGAAAATCGTTGAGAATTTTAATTAAACATACCTGTCAATTAAGCTCCTTTCGTTTTTTAATTAAATTGTTAACCAAACAATTGATATTGCTTCAGATAATATATTTACGGACCCGATTGGATTATTCGTTCTCAAGAAGATACGCGGAACTAAACGAAGCTAAAATGGGAAATTTTAATGTTTTTAAATTTTTCTCCCATTTTACAAAAAATTGGCTGTGGCTAAGAAAAAGTTTCTTTGCTTTAAGCTTTATTAAACACATATAAATTTAAGTACAAACTCGATTTTTTTTATTTTAATCATAAGTATGAGGCGCTCCGGGTACGAAGGGCGAACTCGACATCGGACAAATTTTTTTAACTTCCTTAAAGAAGTTATTGTGATACATTCGACGTCGGGTTTTTGGGGAAGGGTCTTCCAGTTTTTTTTCATTTTCAGATTCTAGACGAAAAATTATACCAAGAGGGTGAATACACCCATATAATTTTTATGTTGAGTTCGCCATTTTTTTCCCTTTAAATACGTAAAAACCGAAACTTTAAAATGCGAATATCTCGTAACTACGTTTTGTTGAGTTCGCCCTTCGTACCGGGAGCGCCTCATATTATGATTAAAAAATTGATTTTTTTTCTAATCTCCTCCATTTTTCTGATTTTTAGAGAAAAAACATCTTTTGTATTTAAGATCTTCTTAAATACAAAAAGATTTATCTTAAATGTATTCTAAAGCCAATCTAAAAAGAAAAAATTTAAAAATCAATATTTTCTGGCGAAATAGGAGCGAAACTTAAAAGAAAAAACGCTTTTAAACAATTAATTAATAATAGAGGAAGAAATGACAGTGATAACGGGTATCTCATGGCGCGTTTCGGCTTAAAAAGCCTCGTCAGGTGAGCTATTCCCTCTATCACATTTCTATCTTTTCACTGTGAACTTATCTCCGAGAGATTTAGTGGATACTGCCGGAAACAAACCGACTCCCTAAAGCTCACCGTTCACCGCCGCCACCGTTCTCCAAGAGATAGAGCCACTACCACCTCATTCACAGTGAAAAGATAGAAATGATTGTGATAGAGGAGGCACCTGACGAGGCTTTTTAAGCCGAAACGCGTCGTGAGATACCCGTTATCACAGTCATTTCTTCCTCTTTGGTTAATTGAGGCGCTCCGGGTACGAAGGGCGAACTCAACAAAACGTAGTTTCGAGATATTCGCATTTTAAAGTTTTATATTACGGGCGAACTCAACAGAAAAGTCATGCCCTGGAATGGGAAAAGGAGTGGGGGTTGTGGACTAGGATGTGGAGTTCGCCCTTCGTACCCTCTCGGATATCCTTTCGTCATCAATCTTGTTAACGATCTTATGATTTCCATATTTATGCTCTTGAAAAAAGTGTTTTACTGACTGGAATCTACTTGGAATCAAAAAACAACGGATTATATTTTACAGGATGAAGGAAACTTATTTTGCGGTTTTGTCAAAATCCCCATTGTTTGTTAAACAAAACAGAGAGAACCGTTGAAAAAAATTTTTTTAAGCAAAATCAAATTGCAATCCGCTTAAATCCCATATTTGCACAGGATTAGGCCCACGTTAATGGTAAATAAATGGTGAGTGTATTAAGACTTAATGCTAACATCCCACAATCTGATAACTGAAAACTGATTCTACGTACTCATGTGTGGAAAAAGTTTTGATTGAAAATTGAACGGTTGTTTTGAAAGTTGTTTTTTTAAATTGCGGGGTAAGTGAATTAAGTTCATTGAAGGAGAAGATTGCTCGTTTTCTAATTTAAAAGAATTTAACAACTCTAGGTTAAACTGGGTAAGCGTTTATCTCTTGAAGAGTTTTAACATTTCTGCCTGTTAAATTTCTTGTTTTATAAGTGAGAGGAGTTCGTCGAGTGGTAAACCATTCGCTCGGCTTTTCCTCATACATCTTCTCCCCTAATTACAAAAGACTTACACCCTTCTCCCCTTCTCTATCCGCTCTCCTTTTTCACCTCTCTGAACTCGATTTATTTACCTCCGCGAACATAATAAATTTCCGCTTGTTTGTCTTGTATATCGGAGGGAGCTTTGACTTTTTGTTTCACCGTTTTTTTTTAGGACTCGAAAACATAAATTACGGGGTTAGGCCGAAGAGGGGGAGCCTCGTCAGCGTTTAAGAGTTGCCAAGTTCCGGAGACAGGGGTGTGTTTGCGGTTCGACGGAATGGAGACTCGATTCGACTAAATAAAATCTCACCGCTAAATCAACATCATTTTCATTATTTTTTCCCTCAAAATTAAAAAAAAATCTTTAAAACATTTTAAACCAATAAGTGCCAGTCTAGAGATGGCCTGACGGGGTTCTGGAGGCTTTTAGAACGTTTTGGAAGATCTGGAAACGTTCTGGAAGATCTGGAAACGTTCTGGCAGATCTGGAAACTTTCTGAAAGAACTGGAAACGTTCTGGAAGAACTGGAAACGTTCTGGAAGAACTGGAAACGTTCTGGAAGAACTGGAAACGTTCTGGCAGATCTGGAAACTTTGAAGAACTGGAAACGTTCTGGAAGATCTGGAAACGCTGGAGATCTGGAAACGTTCTGGAAGATCTGGAACGTTCTGGAAGATCTAGAAAAGTTCTGGAAGATCTGGGAATGTTCCGGAGGCTTACTAAGTAAGGGGATAATGATAAGCTTTTCATCCCTAATATCTAGAAAAGAAAAAAAAATCTTCGCCAAACACCACAAATTTTGAAAGAGCTACAGCGTCATTTGTGTTTGTGCATCAAAAATTAAAATTCCGTTAGCAAATCGCTAATTTTCATTTAGGAAGGAAGAAATTTGGGTTCTAACTTGAAAAAAGGCCATTAGTGACGAAATCTCGTGATGCAGAATGCGAAGATGCTCGAATTTGTGATAGTCTTCGGAAAAATATAAGAGGAATTAAAAAAATGAGTCTCTTAGGCCGATTTTAACGGAATTTAGCGCAAAAAACGCTAAAATTTGACATTTTTAAAGTTCTCGAAAATGGTAATAAAAATATTCAAATCTTCTTGAAATTTTGCGTAGATTACGAATCTGAAATAAAAAATAGGGGTTCTTATTTGAAATAAAGAAGTTAGGTTCTGTTTGGGACACCCTGTTTATCTAAACACATTTTAAACTACACCATCAAATTCTTTGATTTAAATTAGGGGGGTTTAAAATTAACTTTATTTTCATAAATCCACTTTTTAACGAATCCCAGACGTATGCCATGTGTTTCCGGACACTCTGTATAAATTTTTTTTTTACGCATAAAAATGTAAAAATCAAAAAAAAACGTCAATTCTTTGAACAGCATTTTTATAATAAGATTAACAAAATTCGATAAATCGAGTTTTTATTTAAATTTATTAGCATTATTTGAAGCTAAAAGCTAAAAAAGTATTTTCCAAACCGCAGTCAATTTTGTGTAAATTGGGAGCAAATTCAAAAACTTAAATTAACGTTTTTCAGCTTCGTTTATTTCCCATTGTTTCTCCTAGAATGGAGCACTATTAAAATTGTAAAAAAATTTAGTTTTCTCGCAAAATTTGAACAAAAACATCAAAGTTTTTCTCGTCTGATTGACCGTATAATCAAGACTTTTCGACACTCTCCAAAATTCTGAATTTCATTTTCCTATCTTTTCCTTATTGACGTTTTAAATTTTAAAAATGTTAAAAGGAACCCTTTATATCTTGTTTTAATAATTAGACTTATAAATTTTTAAATAAGTTTTAAGCATGACGAGGTCGACTTAGTGGTTATGCAAAGTTTGACGTGCGGGATGGTAAAATACTCATGGAAAACCAAGCGACCGTACACATATGGAGGCCTAAAATAACTGGATTAAGTAGACGGAGCGGATTGGAAGGAGCGAATATGTAATTAAAGGTAGAACATTACAGCCCTTCAAACAAAAAAATCAAAAACTAATTTTCGGTCAAGATTTTGTATATAAAAAATGATTACAAAATTTTTACAGCATTCCAAGTCAATAAATTTACGGACTCATGAAAGATTAATTAGAAAGAGGGAAGTTTTGGCAAAGTGGTTAAGGGAAGAAGGTCCGATATCGGAGGCTATTAAATAGAAACAAAGGTTCGGCCAGAGCAAACAATACCCGACTGGAAGAAGTGTTAGGATGCGGGACAAAGGAGGCCGAAATTAGGGATTCGGGATTGCACTTAGGAAGGATGTAATACGATCCTCGGGTATCTCCTTTTACCGTAGCTAGCCACCCGGATAGAGGCTACAAAGTGGAATCCTTGATCATCGATCTATTCAGAACTACGCCCTTAAGTCCGATTAGGCTTCAAGAAAACCGTCTAGGGAAATGATAAGAAAAAAAATAAAATTAAATCCTTTCTCCTTCGAAAATTTCACAAAAAATCTTTTTTTTAGAACATAATATTTTGAAATCTAGAAATGCGGTAGTCCCTCGCCAAGCTGTCTGAAAGTGAATTTAATTAATTACGTGCTAGCTAACAATTTGGACTTATTGCTGTTTATATTTACTATCTAGGTAGAATATCACTCAAATTTCCTAATATTGACCATCAAGGATCCATCTACTCGACTAATATTGAATCAAGTTTTGCAGGTAGGTCTAGAAGGGGGATGTGCTTGACTTCCGGTCACCTCCTTGTTCAAAATTTTCACAGTTGATATCCAAGACTTTTTTCTTCAGGTTAAAAGGGAACCCGAGATATAACGTCTAAAATTGTTTATTTGAATATAAACAAACTTCTTGATAAACGAGCAAACTTTATGCTATCTTAACGTCTAAAATAAGATCTTTATGATCTAAAAGTTGAGCCGATTGTGATTAGATTTTCTTCTAACTGGGACGAAAGGGTTGTTCAAACTTGTCTATAAATCACTCCCCAATGAAAGGAAAAAATCACTAACTAAAAATTTGAACTAAATACGCACTTTCACTAGGATTTTGTAGTTTTTGGTATTATTTGGAACTAATTCAGATAATTTTATTTGTAATAAAGTTTTTAGTAATTCTGATACGTAGGTGTTTATACGTCAAGATTACAAATAAAATATCAAAATGTCAATAGATATTTAATTTTTAAATTCATTACCGTTCGGCATAAAGATCGATATTTCTGAATAATTTGAAGTTTACTGCTGTAACCTATGATGAATTTTTAAAATCAAGATTATTCCTGGCATCCTATTGAATAAACCAGAGAAGTTTCTCGAAATTTTTTTTCTTTTCGGTAGGAGGGAGAAATTTGGCCAGTTCAGCCCTGTACTGTGTGGCCTTGTTTCCGAAAGAAAAATTCCTTCAATCGCTCAAAAACGCTAAAATTTGACATTTTTCAAAGTTGTCGAAAATGATCATAAAATAGTCAAATCTACTTGAAATTTTGCGTAGATTACGAATCTGAAATATAATATAGGGGTTCTCATTTGAAATAACGAAGTTTGGTTCATCTAAGGGAAATTTTTGGTGGATAACAACCACTGGTAAATTAATTTTTTTATCCCTTCAAATTTAAATTAAATTTGAAGTCTGGTTTGTTTGGGACACCCTGTATATCCAAACGCATTTTAAACTACACCATCAAATTCTTTGATTTAAATTAGGGGGGGTTTACATATCTTTTTGTCATAAAACCACTTTTTAACGCTCTCCCAGACGTATGCCATGTGTTTTCCGGACACCCTGTATAAGTAAATACATTTACTAAAAAGCAAATCAAAGAGGAATAAAAAGTTTAAAAAGCAACGGTTTTTCGCAAAATAGGAGCAAACTTCAAAAAAAAACGGCGCCTTATTAAATGTTCCTGTCGAAAGTAGAAGAAAAAAATGTATAAAATTATAAGAAAACCGAAAACATGGGTAACGAGTGACAATTACTAATAAGGTTAGGGCCATGATTTAAATTAACGTGTAAGCTTTATCCTTCTAATTAATACAGTGAGGAGCGAGCGTTGTCCGGCAAACCGCCCCCCGTACATCATCCCTTTTGGAGTAAGCATAATTAATTTAGAACGAATAACAAGAGGATTTGTGACAATTCGCGGTGGGTTCCTCGCATTTTGTACTGTCTTCGTAAAACAATACGACAGAAACAAAACAAAACGTATAAATAAATCGATTTCGACGGATTGTGTGATGTAAGCCTTAAACACGTGGGTGTCCTGCTGGTCCAAAATCCTTCGTTTTCCCACAAAACATTTTTTCAACTAATTTATAACCGTATTATAAAATACTATTTATGCAAATTATTTAAGCGATTGTTCTCACACGGTTACTTTAATCAACTAAGCATGTATGAAAAATTATTGTTTCGAATTCCGCTTCGATGGTCATTCCTCTTTTACGAGTTTAAAATAATATACAAAATAAATTCGTTTGGGGAACGAAAAGCTTTTAAACTCAAATCTCCGGCTCACGATATATACAGAATGCGGGTGAATGATAAAGGGAGTTTCGAAACAGAGGCGATGTTCGAAAATATCCCAAGGCCATAGTGAAAATGTTTTTCAAAGTCTCATAAAAATCGCACTTACTTTGTTCCCTTTTAGTGAAAATGCGAGAAAAAAAAATTTCTTATAAGTATTTTATCACCCGAGGAAGAGCTAAATCATGAATTCTTTTGCCTTCATTTTAAGTAATACACGATTTTCTTAACTTAAAAGTTTTTAAAAGATACTCTTAGATTAAACTATATACTGTTTTAGAGAAAAACGCGGAGATCGATATCCCATTTGGACTCAAAAAGCTGATAACACTGGAATTCCGCCCTTTATTTAATTATTTATTATTTTATTAACTTTACAGGTCGTACCCAAATAACACCGTCACCAACAAAACAAAAAAAAAATAAAATAAAGTTAAAAAACCTCCCTTTTTTATCCGGTTTACGGGAGATTTTCTTGTGTTTTTAGACAAAAAGCTTCCTATTGGATTTGGAAAGATCATCGAATTCGGAGCAATAATTTTGACCTTTTTGTCGATTTTCTTTGTTTTACCAGTTTTTTCGGGATTGCCAATTTCTTTGAGCGAAAGAAAACTTTTTTTACCGATTTTTTAGGAGTTTTCCTCAGTTCTTATTACATAAAAGCCTCTGCTTAAAAAATTGTTTTGCTTTTTGGTCCAAAAACCTCCTCAAACAACAAATTTTGCTATTAGGTGTAATTACCTTTCTTAAAGAAGTTATTTTGATACCCACCACGGTTTGGGGAAGGGTCTTCCAGACCCCGGAGGGTCAAATCGATTTGATCTTCACGGATCTCAACTTTGTCTGTGGTGCCGGCCGGCCGTAGCATTTTTTCATTTTACGACCACATATTCCAACCGATTTTCACCAAATTTTCACACAATCTTCCGAATAGTTGAACAAAAAATTATCGTCTGCGATTTTTGAATTTCGAAAAAAGGCGGAGATATGCACGTTTGACATTATAAAAATTGCGCTGAGGCTAGAGGTGGCCTGACGGGGTTCTAGAACGTTCTGGAAGATGGAACGTTCTGGAAGATCTGGAAACCTTCTGGAAGATCTGGAAACCTTTTGGAAGATCTGGAAACCTGGATGATCTGGAAACCTTCTGGAAGATCTGGAAACGTTCTGGAAGGATATGGGCCCTCGGTAGCTCGGTGTGTAGCGTGAAAGACTCCGGTGCAGAAAATTCTAATCCTTACATGGGTTCTAATTCTTGGGGGGCCGGGATTTTATCTCGAAAATGTAAATATCAATGGAAACACGCGCCGTCCACGACACCTTAAAATTAGGTTGGACGTAAAGCCTAATGTCAATAAAATGCTCCTAAAAGGGATTGACATTGATATTTATTTATTTAATTGCGCTGAGGCCGAAACGTTGTTCCAATTTTCACCAAATTTTTACCAAATACTCGTTATATTTTTTAAAAATTTTTAGTGTAAAAGTTATCAATTTCCGACATTACTTATCATTTTAGTAGGGAGAAAATTTCATACGTCCACCCGTTACGGGAGGGACCTCACTTGGGCAAAAATCCCATTATTTTTACCTTGAAACTTATAAAAATTTCGAAAAAAAAGCGCCAAAAAAAGATAACTTAAAAAATTTTTCAAAAAAAATTGAAAATTGTTAGAAGTAGAAAATAAAATTCCCTCTCCGTTATACTTTCCCTCCCTTCTACTTCCCCCTCCGTTATACTTCCTCTCCGTTATACTTCCCCTCCGTTATACTTCCCCTCCGTTGTACTTCCCCTCCATTATACTTCCCCCTCCCTTATACTTCCCCTTCCGTTATACTTTCCCTCCTATATTTCTACTTCTCTCTAAGGAAGTTTTCCTTGGAAGCTTTAAATAAGTACTTTTTTGTGTTCATGCTAGAGGGCACATTAATCTCCTCGGTCTCCATAGCTCAATTGGTAGAGTGTTGCGCTGGGTAACCTAAGGTCGTAGGTTCTTCGGTTCTTTCATTCAAAAACAGGGGGGGGGGGGGGGGAGTTCAAAAACAGGAAAAATATGGTATCTAGGTACGATAGAAGTTTTCTACATGAAATTTTAATTAGTTTCGTGTAGAAGGATCGTCTTATTTCTGCACCCCTTTTTGAGAGTTTCCCACACTAATAACCGAAACATATTGCTTTAACTTGACTAATCAATAAACGTCGGCCTTTTAGGGATGTTGACTAATGGGAATTCAGAAGAAGATTGATTCGTTTTAAAAAAATTAAAACAGCCTTTCCTCACCCTGAAGGATTAAGGTAGGGAGGTCTTTTTCCCGGAGCGACAAATATCTCAAATGCCTCTCGCTAATTGGGACGCATACGTTTTTTTTCTCTCCCCTTGGCAAATGGATTTTCCGGAATTTAATTCTGGGCAAAAGCAGATTTATCCGTCTATCCATTTGCTCTGTCGCTCGGAATGGTGGTCGGAAGGGGGGTGGCTGATTTTTTTTTTCAACCCCAACTCTTACTGTTTTCGTCTCTCTCTCTCTGTTATTTTTGTTCTCACTAACGGGTCCCATTGTTTACTGTTAATGTACGGCCTGAAGAGGATGTAAAGAGAATAAATGGATTAATTTTTTCGGTATGATAAAAAAATAACGCCATCCACATTATTCATGGTTTGAATAATTTCACCAACATTTCGTAAAATCAAAATGCCACGAGGGAAAAATGTTTAAAAAACGCCTTTATAAAAAAAAAGTTGATTACGGTTTAAATTGGTACCTTAAATACTCGATTTTTTATATCTCTAATTGTGTTTACGGGCAAAAAACGTAATTGGGAAAAATACTGCTTTTTTTGGCAAAAAACGCGTAAAAAGGGCGTTTTTTATATCTCTAATTGTGTTTACGGGCAAAAAGCGTAATATTGGGTAAAAATACTGCTTTTTTTTGGCAAAAAACGCGTAAAAAGGGCGTTTTTTATATCTCTAATTGTGTTTACGGGCAAAAAGCGTAATATTGGGTAAAAATACTGCTTTTTTTTTGGCAAAAAACGCGTAAAAGGGCGTTTTTTATATCTCTAATTGTGTTTACGGGCAAAAAGCGTAATATTGGGTAAAAATACTTTTTTGGCAAAAACGCGTAAAAAGGGCGTTTTTTATATCTCTAATGTGGTTTACGGGCAAAAAGCGTAAATTGGGTAAAAATACTGCTTTTAAAACGCGTAAAAAGGGCGTTTTTTATATCTCTAATTGTGTTTACGGGCAAAAAGCGTAATATTGGGTAAAAATACTGCTTTTTTTTTGGGCAAAAAACCCGTAAAAAGGGCGTTTTTTATATCTCAAATATTGTGTTTACGGGCAAAAAGCGTAATATTGGGTAAAAATACTGCTTTTTTTTGGGCAAAAAACGCGTAAAAAGGGCGTTTTTTATATCTCTAATTGTGTTTACGGGCAAAAAGCGTAATATTGGGTAAAAATACTGTTTTTTTTTTTTTGGCAAAAAACGCGTAAAAAGGGCGTTTTTTATATCTTTAATTGTGTTTACGGGCAAAAAGCGTAATATTGGGTAAAAATACTGCTTTTTTTTTGGGCAAAAAACCCGTAAAAAGGGCGTTTTTTATATCTCAAATATTGTGTTTACGGGCAAAAAGCGTAATATTGGGTAAAAATACTGCTTTTTTTTGGGCAAAAAACGCGTAAAAAGGGCGTTTTTTATCTCTAATTGTGTTTACGGGCAAAAAGCGTAATATTGGGTAAAAATACTGCTTTTTTTTTGGCCAAAATCGCTTAAAAAGGGCGTTTTTTATATCTCTAATTGTGTTTACGGGCAAAAAGCGTAATATTGGGTAAAAATACTGCTTTTTTTTGGCAAAAAACGCGTAAAAAGGGCGTTTTTTATATCTCTAATTGTGTTTACGGGCAAAAAGCGTAATATTGGGTAAAAATACTGCTTTTTTTTTTGCAAAAAACGCGTAAAAAGGGCGTTTTTTATATCTTTAATTGTGTTTACGGGCAAAAAGCGTAATATTGGGTAAAAATACTGCTTTTTTTTGGGCAAAAAACCCGTAAAAGGGCGTTTTTTATATCTCAAATATTGTGTTTACGGGCAAAAAGCGTAATATTGGGTAAAAATACTGCTTTTTTTGGCAAAAAACGAGTAAAAAGGGCGTTTTAAGACCATAAACGAAAACCGAAGATCAGGTTAGCCATTTTCATAGTAGGCTAGGTACCATACTAATAATTCTAGCGGGTCGGAGAATTTCAGAGGGTACCCTTCCCTGGCTGCACTTCTCCCAATTAAGCTAGGATTTTATTCATGTTTTTATCAACGAATTTCCTGCTTAATAAATTTGATGTAGTTTCCACATACATTGAGATTTCGCGCGGGTTTATTGTTTTCGGAGAGATAATTAATCCATTGTGAGTATAAATTATTGCAACGTATTATTTCAATGAGTTGTTACAATGCATGCGAGGGAAAACAGAATGAATCAATAATACAAAGTTAGCGGAGGTTAGATTTTACGCCAAGGCTGTCAAATATTCGTCTCTATAGGTGCCTTAATTAAAACGAATGAATGTTTAAATAATTTTGTTTTTGTTCTAGAGCTTCCAAAAAGGGGTCCATTGATTCAAGCGCAATTTGACCGATATGACGTCGGAGATTTTTGAGCGAACTGTTCGACGGCTCCTTCAAAGCCTCCGGCGAGTCTCAGCTTTTTCTTAAACGACAACCCTGTAAGTGAAGATGAACCGAGATTCTTTCCGGAATTTCTCCGAAGGGCGGGCAAGTTTTGTTTACTCTCGACTTCTCAAGTAAAAAATAGTTCCCCTCTACCCACCTTCTTCTTCGGGCCACCAGATTAAATTCGAGCTTTTGACGAGACAATAGACGTCAGAGTTGTTTGAAAGCGCCTCCCTTTTTCGAGATGGGGTCCCCTTTTTGTTTAAGAAACAAAAAGGCCTTCACCTTTGTCCTCTTCAATCTGTTTAAAGGAAAAGACTCAAACATTCAACGACAAGTCCATTGACTTCCATTTTTTTTACACATTTTATAAAAAATCTATATAATCCGTAACTGAGTTAAGGCAGTTCTCTCCTTCGGATAACCACGTGAATCTAATGAAGCACTAAACTATAGCCCACGGACGTTTGCGCCCTTATTACCATCCGAGTTGCTAATGAATTCAAACGGTTTAATCTACGGGATTCCTTACCTCATTAAATACCGATGCTGTTCCAATTATTAAACTGCATATAGATTCAAAGTCGAAAATGTTAACATTTCTCTTGTTAAAACAGTCGATTCTCATTAAAATCCAGAAAATTTTAACTATGATGAAATGAAAAAAATGATTGCGAAATTTTTGATATGAGGCGCTCCGGGTACGAAGGGCGAACTCGACAAAACGTAGTTTCGAGATATTCGCATTTTAAAGTTTTCTGTTAAGGGCGAACTCGACAGAAAAGTCACTCTCTGGAATTTTCGTGGCGAGATTTTAGATTTTATAGAATCATAGAAGAAAGGGTTTTTTAAAAATTTTCGAATATTTTTTACGATTATTAATTCACAAAATGTATAATATATTTTATTTCGTGGCGGTGAGCTGTTCCAAGAGAAGTGGGGCTCCCGGAAAAGGAGTGGGGGTAGTGGACTAGGATACGAGTTCGCCCTTCGTACCCGCTCGGATATCGCAGTTAGAGCTTTGCCGCATATCGGTTTTTACGTATTTTAAAGGGGGAAAAAAGGGCAAACTCAATATTAAAATTACATGGGTATATTCTTCAAAAGGTCTAGAATCTGAAAATGAAAAAAAAAATTTGTCCGATGTCGAGTTCGCCCTTCGTACCCGGAGCGCCTCATATGGATCATATTTCGCCAATTATTTTCGGAAAATAAACGAAAAAGTGAAAATTGGAGCCGGTGACCTTTTGGAGAAATAAAAGCAAACTTTCCGCATTGTGATAGAAGTTAATTAAAATTTTTTTCAAGTTTTTATAACCTTTTGCCTACCGTTTTACTGGATTTATTTTTAATTTTCGGAACCCCAATCCCTAGAAAATAGAGATCACATGGTAAATCTGCAGGAAGATTTCCAAAAATTGTCGTTTTAGAGAGTCACAATAATTTTCTTTTTAAAAGTTAAAATTACGAAGGACAGAGGGAAACGAGTTTTCATAGAGTAAGACAGCAGGTCCGGGGTTGGAAGACCCTTCCCCAAAACCCGACGTCGAGGGTATCGCAATAACTTCTTTAAGGAAGTTAAAATTACATGGGTATATTCTTCAAAAGGTCTAGAATCTGAATGAAAAAAAAATTTGTCCCATGTCGAGTTCGCCCTTCGTACCCGGAGCCTCATATGGATCATATTTCCAATTATTTTTCGAAAATAAACGAAAAAGTGAAAATTGGAGCCGGTGACCTTTTGGAAAAATAAAAGCAAACTTTCCGCATTGTGATAGAAGTTAATTAAAAATTTTTTCAAGTTTTATAACCTTTTGCCTACCGTTTACTGGATTTTTTTTTAATTTTGGGACCATAATCCCTACAAAATAGTGATCACATGGTAAATCTGCAGGAAGATTTCCAAAAATTGTCGTTTTAGAGAGTCACAATAATTTTCTTTTTAAAAGTTAAAATTACGAAGGAAGCAGAGGGAAACGAGTTTTCATTTAGTTCTAGTATTTTCCAACAGATATCAGGACCTAACTGCACCCCAAATCTTCATTTTATTTAAGAAAATTGTTTATTTAATAATAGCGCTATTTTGACGTCAATGGAATTTATGTTTTGATAATCGAGTAAATCTACTTGTATGGAGAGCTAGACATAAATTATCCCCGAGGGCTTGTATTAAACCATTGTATTAATTACATTTGTAACTGTGGAATTTGCAATAGCGCTTCAAGATTTTCGAATAAGGAACTTTAATTATTTTTCAATAGAGCGTGAAATGTATAGTCAAGGGTTACTGTTAATGGTAGATTTATGATGTAGGGTCAAGAGGGGAAAATCGGCGATTAATCATCGAGCCCCACCTACTTAGCTGATTAGTAGCAAACTGATATCAAGAGACGCCCTTGTCTGCGGTCGTGCATTAGTCTCAAACGCGCATTAACATAACTCAAGCCTCCATTTTCGCCCGATGGATCTAGCATATTAATTAGGAATAAACGTCTCTCTTTTCGTAATTATGGTTTGTTCTGGATGAATTAATTTTTAATTACGAGTAAGGGAAAAACAGTTTCTTGAGGGTGAAGCAGTTGAATCACGATCGCAGACCTTTTCTCATGGGGTCTTGAATTTCTCTTTCCACCACTCACAAATCCTTGGAGCTAATTACAGCTTTGGAAAAGGGAAAGCGCTATCCAGGATCTGGATAGGGAATGTTATTTGGCCAATTAGTATTCTGGGTCACTTCTAATTAAACTGAGGTTTTTATCTTTTTCTTCTCTCCCTCCCTTTTTTCCGCCAAACCAAAAAGGCCCAATCTATACCGCTTTTCCCAGAAGAGTATTTAATATTTACCCACCAACCCTATGCGGCAAAGCTCTAACTCCTTTTCCCATTCCAGGGCACGACTTTTCCGTTGAGTTCGCCCGTAACATAATACCTACTTTAAAATGCGAATATCTCGAACTACGTTTTGTTGAGTTCGCCCTTCGTACCCGGAGCGCCCCAAATGTGCTTTCTTGGCTAAAATGGCGAAAAAAACCCAAAAAAGTCTGCAGAATGGGCGGTTTTTAGGTCAAAAACTGAGGAAAACGCCAAAAATTTGTGAGAAAAGGGCAATGAGCCTATTTTTTTTTTGATATCTAAGCGCTGTCCATAAAACAAAATTTAACGTAGGGAATTCTATATGAAGAAAGAAATGTTATGTGAGGAACAATCCCTCGTCCTAAGCAATTAAACTTTAAAGTATGTAGCAGCCTTGGAGCTTACCTTACATTTGCATTTAAATCGAGAGACCTACTTACTCTCCTTTACTGAAATGATCCCGTTTATTTTCAAAAATTCAATAAAGCCTTTAGCGCAGTGGGTTGTGCGGCGAGCTGTTTTCACAGGTGTCGCAAAAAAAAAGGTGGGGCCGGTGCAGCCGAGTTGTAATTAGCTAAAAACAAAACTGGAGACCTCGGTTTTCATTTCGCCCTAAAATAAGTCTTTGTCGTATTAATCGATGTGACAGAATCGGAAATTGCCTATGTTCACCTCCTTTTTATAGGACGTTGAGAGGGAATTCGAATTAGATACAACCGATTCGATTTAAATGCAAATGGAGACATTTCCAGTCTGAATTTCTGTAATCCGTTAAGATCTTCATTTTACGAAAGTTGTTTTTTTTACAGGTCGGAGTCCCAGGGACGAGTGTACGACTCCGGCAACAGCCTGCAGCATTCGATATTAAGCTTGGATTTGACAGTCGAGCCGGCGCATATGAGCCCAAACGGTCATCTAGTCCTCAGATGCACCGCCTTAATAGCCACGCTTTTCCGTCAGTCATCCGAGCTTAGCCTCGGCCCGCGAACTGCCGAACCAGTACCTGAAAGAGGTAAATACTTAAAGATCTTTAGGGGGCGTCGTGGTGGCCGCGCGTGTTAAGGCGTTAATCCCAAACATTGCGATACGGCGTTCATCTATGGGGTCCAGGGTTCAAAGCGGGCGGCCCCCAATTGAACCTAAGGAACCTAAATGGATTTTTCTGATGGAAAACACCACTGACGCAAGGGGCACAATAGATCACACAATAGATTTAAGTGCACTACCCCTGGAAAAAAAAAAAAAAAAAAAAAAAAAAAAAAAAAAAAAAAAAAAAGATCTTTAAAGAAAAAAAAATGCGATTCCCTACCTCTCCCGGCAGCTCGTAAAAGTCGCAGAAATGAGATCTACAAAAATGGCTTTTTGCATTGCATTCTGTGAGGTTTGACTGAAGAGGGGTGGTTTTCTACTTACTTGCCCAAAGAAATTGAATTGA
Organism: Orius insidiosus; assembly: GCA_014119065.1. Taxonomy (NCBI): domain Eukaryota; kingdom Metazoa; phylum Arthropoda; class Insecta; order Hemiptera; family Anthocoridae; genus Orius; species Orius insidiosus. The sequence goes on from JACGAQ010000129.1 coordinate 44,328, forward strand.
GGCGCTCCGGGTACGAAGGGCGAACTCGACATCGGAGAATTTTTTTTAACTTCCTTAAAGAAGTTATTGTGATCGACGTCGGGTTTTTGGGGAAGGGTCTTCCATTTTTTTTTCATTTTCAGATTCTAGACCTCTTGGTGAATACACCCATAATTTATGTTGAGTTCGCCCTTTTTTTCCCCTTTAAATACGTAAAAACCGATATGCGGCAAAGCTCTAACTGCGATATCCGAGCGGGTCTCCGTCGACCATACTCAGGCAGCATCTGAGCAATACGCGTATCTCCGACATCCCTTTAGAATGTGTTAAGCCCTTCATTTTAAATCGTCAACCAGAAAAGCTAATTAAAGGTTATGATTTACGCAAGGTATTACGTTTGAGATTATAGGAACTGTGATTTCTGGCTTAGTATCAGCTAGGGACTAATTTTCCGAACGGCTGATTTTCAAGGTATGCTCGGATGAACTGAAATAACACAAAGCGTAAATCGACCTTATAAATCATAAAAGTCAATAAACATTTTTTATTTTTACCATAAACAATTCGAGATGTCTTAAAACGGAATTTTAAGATGGAAAAGGGCTTTATTTTTATTAATCCGTCTCTCTACGTTTGCGAAATCGGATGTGACTTGAATTACATGAAATTCCGTTAATTAAATTACCCTGAATTATCGCTTTTTCTTAATTATTATTTTTGTTTCAGTCACGTCGCCCTCCAGCTGTACGAGAAGTTGGCTCATAAACGTTTGCCTCATGGGTTTTCTAATATTCATCCTTGAATCGAGGTAGTAAGAACTCTAAAAAAACAAAAGTGATAAAATCAAAGCCAAAAAATTTCATCGTATTTTATTTCTAAAAACTTTTGTTACGCTCAAGTGAATTTATCATTAGATCGATGTGAAAATTTTATTGTATTTTTTTTTGTTAAAATTTAATTCGACCTACATGAATTCAATGTAAATATTAATGTTTTTAAAAAACCATATAGTTTTAAAAATTGTACAGTTTGATGTGATTGTAAATAAATAAAAAGTAGTCTTCTTTATTATTGATTCCTTATGAGTGAAATGAGTGGGGATCGTTCCCCCACCTTTATGACAAAATAGAGGAAGAGGTCAGTGCTGCTTTCGTCAAGAGTTTTTGCTCTCTCACCAATACATAAACAATAAATTTAATAATTAATGTGAGATAACATCATCATCATCAACCCCTATGCTGGTAGGCTTCGAGCTGATGCGCACCGGATCTTCCGACGCGACGTAGGAAACTAACGCCACTTTATATGAAAAAAAAAAAAAAAAAAAAAAGACTTTTCGTCACTTTATATTAAAAAAAGACTTTTCGTCACTTTATATGAAAAAAAAAAAAGACTTTTCGTCACTTTATATGAAAAAAAGACTTTTCGTCACTTTATGTGAAAAAAAGACTTTTCGTCACTTTATATGAAAAAAGACTTTTCGTCACTTAATATAAAAAAAAAGACTTTTTGTCACTTTATATGAAAAAAGACTTTTCGTCACTTTATATGAAAAAAAGACTTACTTTTCGTTACTTTATATGAAAAAAAAAAAGACTTACTTTTCGTTACTTTATATAAAAAAAGACTTATTGTCACTTTATATGAAAATAAGACTTTTCGTCACTTTATATGAAAAACAGACTTTTCGTCACTTTATATGAAAAAAAAAAAGACTTACTTTTCGTTACTTTATGAAAAACAGACTTTTCGTCACTTTATATGAAAAAAAGACTTACTTTTCGTTACTTTATATAAAAAAAGACTTTTGTCACTTTATATGAAAAAAGACTTTTCGTCACTTTATATGAAAAACAGACTTTTCGTCACTTATATGAAAAAAAGACTTACTTTTCGTTACTTTATATGAAAAACAGACTTTTCGTCACTTTATATGAAAAAAAAGGACTTACTTTTCGTCACCTAATATAAAAAAAAAAAGACTTTTTGTCACTTTATATGAAAAAAAAAAAGACTTTTCGTCACTTAATATGAAAAAAAGACTTACTTTTCGTTACTTTATATGAAAAAAAAAAAATTATTGTCACTTTATATTAAAATAAGACTTTTCGTCACTTTATATGAAAAACAGACTTTTCGTTACTTTATATGAAAAAAAAAAGACTTACTTTTCGTTACTTTATATGAAAAAAAAAGACTTATTGTCGCTTTATATGAAAAACAGACTTTTCGTCACTTTATATGAAAAAAAAAAGACTTCCTTTTCGTTACTTTATATGAAAAACAGACTTTTCGTCACTTTATATGAAAAAAAAGACTTACTTTTCGTTACTTTATATGAAAAAAAAAAAAAAAAAAAAGACCCTTCGTCACTTTATATGAAAAAAAGGACTTACTTTCGTTACTTTATATGAAAAAAAAAAGACTTTTCGTCACTTTATATGAAAAAAAGGACTTACTTTTCGTTACTTTATATGAAAAAAAAAAAGACTTACTTTCGTCACTTAATATAAAAAAAAAAAAAAAAAAAGACTTTTGTCACTTTATATGAAAAAAAGGACTTACTTTTCGTTACTTTATATGAAAAAAAAAAAAGACTTTTCGTCACTTTATATGAAAAAAGGACTTACTTTTCGTTACTTTATATGAAAAAAAAAAGACTTATTGTCACTTTATATGAAAATAAGACTTTTTGTCACTTTATATGAAAAAAAAAGACTTACTTTTCGTCACTTTATATGAAAAAAAAAAAGACTTATTGTCGCTTTATATGAAAAACAGACTTTTCGTCACTTTATATGAAAAAAAGACTTACTTTTCGTTACTTTATATGAAAAACAGACTTTTCGTCACTTTATATGAAAAAAAAAAAGACTTACTTTTCGTTACTTTATATGAAAAAAAAAAAAAAAAAAAGACTTTTCGTCACTTTATATGAAAAACAGACTTTTCGTCACTTCATATGAAAAAAAAAGGACTTACTTTTCGTTACTTTATATGAAAAAAAAAGACTTTTCGTCACTTTATATGAAAAAAAGGACTTACTTTTCGTTACTTTATATGAAAAAAAAAAAGACTTTTCGTCACTTTATATGAAAAACAGACTTTTCGTCACTTTACATATATGAAAAAACCATTCCTTATGTATTATAGAGGTATGAGTATGGGAGAAAGGAAATGGCGAGTTAGAATTGAATGGACAACCCCTTTGAAAGCACTGTCACATAAGGAGCTAATAATCGTCAAAGGTAACGCAATTCCTATGTTGTCTTTTAGGATATTGATCCGCTTTTGCTGTTTATTTAATAAAAAAGATCAATATGCACAGTTTAGCCTTATTATAATATTATTTTTGATGAATTCTTTTTGTTTCGTTGCTGTTATTAAAGATTAGCGATTTGAAGAGAAGAAATAGAGGCGACCACAAAAAGTACGTGGGAAAGTTTTGATTTTGGCAAGTTTTTCACCCGCGGAGTAAAAGGAAGTTGCGGATTAATTGAATCCTGGAGTCACGTCACGTCGATGGCGGATGACCGAGGGGCAAAAGGTCGCCGATGCCCTTCTTCGGAAAATCCCCCACCACGTCCTCACCAGTGAACACAACAATAGGCCCCAATCAGCCGAAATTTCGAACGCCTTTACGAATTTCTATGGTAATCATCCACGATTGTTTGCTACCTAGGAACTTTCCGAGAGAACTTATCTTTTTATAATTAAGAAAAGAAAAATAGCTTCACCAACTACCTACTGTAAGCATAGCAGAAATCTTCACTACTCAAATTAGTGACTCCTAAAACGACTATAGAACCAAAAAACCATCCCTAGAGGTTATCAAAATATGCTAAAAATTGGGATTAAATTGATGTTTAAACATGACGATTTATGCTTTTATTAAAACGACAACTGTTTGAGTTTCTAAGGTTTTGGATTACAAGAGGTCTAATTATGTAAGGAAGAACATTGTTGCCCGTAACGCCGACTCCCGCTCGCTTCTAAGCCGCAACCAATTTGAATCCCAGATCGTAGTTGTTTACCAAAACAATTAGAACGATTATGCATATTTATAAGACGTACAAAGCTACCTGATGTATGAGAAAACTTTTTAATGTAACTTCTACATTACCTGTATCTCTTCTCATTTAAAAAATATTATAAAAATATTAAATTTTTAAAAAACATATTTTTTTAGTTGAAAAATTTTCATCTAGGTTGCAGCACTTGCTAGAAATGAAGAATCGATTTTCTAAGTAAGCGCTGCCTCCAAAAGATCGCAGTGCATTTTCTACTTTCCCAATAAATTTTAAATTTATGCAGGGGCGGTGTTAATTAAATAAAATGATGTATTAAAATTAATCATTTTTGAAGTTTAAAAACATGTTTCAAAACAAACAAATAAAAAATTAAATATAAACAAAAAGTTCACAGACCTTTTTTTTTAATTTTCCCGCAAAAATGGCCATCTCGGCGTAAGAATCCGCCAGGCTGGCCCCCAGGCTTACTTTTTTAGTTATTTTTTTCTTCTCTCCAGATTTTGTTTTTTAGAGACCTGACATTTTGGTTTTTATGCAGTTAGAACTACTTTTATTCGTGATACAGATTTCGAGGAATGCAAGAGATCAAATGAGGCGCTCCGAATACGAAGGGCGAACTCGACAAAACGTAGTTTCGAGATATTCGCATTTTAAAGTTTTCTGTTAAGGGCGAACTCGACAGAAAAGTCACTCTCTGGAATTTTCGTGGCGAGATTTTAGAATCATCATAGAATCATCATAGAATCATAGAGAAAAGGGTTTTTTAAAAATCACCAAATCTCGAAAAGAAAAAAAAAATTAAATAAAAAAGGTTGAGAGTAGAGCTTTGCCGCATATCGGTTTTTTCGTATTTTAAAGGGGAAAAAGGGGAAACTCAATATAAAAATTACATGGGTGTATTCTTCAAAAGGTCTAGAATCTGAAAATGAAAAAAAAAAAAATTTGTCCGATGTCGAGTTCGCCCTTCGTATTCGGAGCGCCTCAAATTAAACATTTTGTGCTTTTGAAATTTATATTTTAGTGTTATTGTTGTTCTCTTCTAAAAGGAACTCAAGTTAGTTACGTTCGAACATGAATCTAAAGGATTTGACAATGATCAAAAAGCTTTAGTAAAATCCATCATTTTCATATTTCCCTTTCATATTTTCGGTATCGAATCCCCCATCTCTTCATATTTAGTCTAATTTTAGACGTTATTCTCATGTTTGAAATTTTTCAATGATAATGTTATTTCCATTTTATGCTGATTTCCGAGGCTTATTTTACTTACGCTGCAAAATCAATCTAAACAACGAATACGGATTGGAAAGATTTAGAATAGATTTGGGTTGGATTCAATAGATTCGTGACGTCATAAAATTTGAGATGAGGCGATTTGGACATTTTCAAACTTCATTTTCAATGAGAAAAAAATCATCACTGTTGCCACGGTTCCCCAACTGATAGAGCCACTCGCCACCTTATTGGTTCCTAATTATGACGTTTGATGCCGCTGACGATTGAAGTCTCTTAGGTTACAGAAAAAAGGTTATGGAGGGAATAGCTCACCTACAAGGCTTTTTAAGGAGGTATGATGGTTTTTAAGTGAGTTGCTTTGCGAATTTTTCGATGTTAACAACGGTTTTCGGTTTTTCCCTTCTATCTCGGAAACCGTCGCTCAAAACGAAAAAATGTCCTAAGTAAAAGTTGTAGGTACTGAAATGTACTACATAAAATATCTTATTAGTTTTTTCCGTCAGAGCAATACTTTAGGAGATATGGAAGTATTTTAGTTGGTTGCTTTGCAAATTTTTCGTTGTTAACAACGGTTTTCGGTTTTTCCCTTTTATCTCGGAAACCGTCGCTCAAAACGAAAAAACGTCCTAAGTAAAAGTCGTAGCTACAATAATTCCCTACAAAAAAGATTTCATTGGTTTTTTTGTCAGAGCAATACTTAAGGAGATATAAGGGTTCTTAAGTGAGTTGCTTTGCAAATTTTTCGTTGTGAGCAACGGTTTTCGGTTTTTCCCTTCTATCTCGGAAACCGTCGCTCAAAACGAAAAAATGTCTTGAGTAAAAGTTGTAGGTACAATAATTTTCTACAAAAATTTCTATATTCATTATTTGCGTAAGAGCAATATTTAAGGAGTTATGAGGTTAAAACTAATAATCCTACAGAGCCTGTCTGAAAACTTAAAACCTTCATATCTCCTAAAATATTGCTCTGACGGAAAAAACCAATAAGATATTTTATGTAGAAAATTTATGTAGCTACAACTTTTACTTAAGACATTTTTTCGTTTTGAGCGACGGTTTCCAAGATAGAAGGGAAAAACCGAAAACCGTTGCTCCCAACGAAATATGTACAAAGCAACCAACTTAAAACCCTCATATCCCCTTAAGCCGAAACGCTTCATGAGCGTTTTTTAAAATGAAGAAAAGAAAATTTTATGTTTTCCGAAGCTTTTTTAAGAATGAATTTCGAATATGAGCATTACACTTAAATAAATTATTCTGTAACATCCTCTTGTTATTCTGTCAGCGTCATTTTTTCTCTTCACATTTTACTCATCCTTGGCATCATTTTCGGATTTTTTTTATCCAAGTTAAGTGTCTTTTCCATTTCTTTTTTTTATTTTGTCCCTCAGGGGACTTTTTAATAATATATTATACATTTAGATGATAGCTTTTCTGAATATGTGTTTTTAATATATTTTTCTCTTCAGTATCACATTATTTAAAAAATGAAAATTTTAATTTTTTATTTTTTATCGCTAGTGGGTGGTAAATTTGTTTTAATAAAGCCTCAAGAGGAGATAGAATTTGAGCGTTTTCCTTACGTTTTGGCTCTTCAAAGAAAAGACCTGTTATGCACTGCAGTTTTAATTTCCGGCTTTTATTCAATTTCGACGAAAATTTGCGTGGAGAAAGGAACCCCTGAAGAATACGTTTTAATTGGAGGGGTGAGTAAAATAGACGTAAATGATGTAAACTATCAAGTGAGAAAGGCCGAGATGTTTCATCCTCATCCGAATTTCTCAGAAAGCCAAAATTTTCCTAAAATCTACGCAAACAACGTGGCCGCCATCAAAGTCAGAAGCGAGTTTACATTTCCTGTTAAATCAGTGATGACGTATTTGCCAAAAAATGCTGATGAAATGATAATGACAATTGATTATCAAAAATCGTGGATGTATCTCTGCTTTGTGATTGGATGGAAAAAAAATTATGTCGACGTTTTTCAAGTTTTGACTTCATATCCGATTGTGCTAATGGGCAATACGAAATGTCGAAGTTATTTTGGTGATAATTGTACTTTAAGAGAGGATTTAGTTTGCGGATTAGGGAAAAAAGAAGATTCTTGTCTGGTCGACACGTCGATTCTTGTCTGTGATAATAATTTCGTAGGATTTCTTTCGTGGAAGCAGCGATGTGGCCTACACAGACGTCTTTTTCCCAACATTTTCAACGCTTTTTGGCCCTCTTGGGATTTCTATAAAAACTACACTTCGGAATCAGCTGAGTTGTTCAATAATGCATTTTGGGTTATTTTACTGAGGTTCTTACTCCAATAAAATAGAGACTGAAAAAACATCTTTGAGATTCCAATACTGTGTTTTCTGGAAGGGCGCCTTTTCCCAATCAGTCAGCAAATATTTGTTGAGGTTGATTGTTTTTGGCGAGACAATGGTCCGAACGGTTTCTATTGTCGACGTAGATTTCCATTACCAGAAATTTAAGCTCCATAACTAGGCCAATAAGTTAATTTTTTTCTCTCAAAAATATTTTCTGTTTTCCATTCGTAAAGAAAATGTCCGTTTAGTTTGGAAAGGGACCAAGACGGCTCTTAGTGTCAGTTCATTACAGAAGAGGGTCGCGGAGTCAGTGAGGGTAGAAAAAAAAAAGTGAAACAAAACAGGAAAATAAATCCGAATTAGATGTCCTCCCCTTTTTAGGTCTCTTTCCTTTCTTTAAGCCCCTTACGAAAAAAAATAAAAGGGAAAGTAAAACACTTTTAAGCCTATCATATTTTTAGCTATTTATATACAAAAATGCGATCCTTAACAATGCAGTTAAATACCCATTATGGAGTCAAAATGAAAGAAAGTTATTGTAACACTCTAAATACTTCAAAAGATAACGTGATACCCTCAACGGCGGGTTTTTGGGGAAGGGTCTTCCAGACCCCGAAGGGTCAAATTGAGGCGCTCCGGATACGAAGGGCGAACTCGACAAAACGTAGTTTCGAGATATTCGCATTTTAAAGTTTTCTGTTAAGGGCGAACTCGACAGAAAAGTCACTCTCTGGAATTTTCGTGGCGAGATTTTAGATTTTATAGAATCATAGAGGAAAGGGTTTTTTAAAAATTTTCGAATATTTTTTACGATAATTAATTCACAAAATGTATAATATATTTTTATTTCGTGGCGGTGAGCTGTTCCAAGAGGAGTGGGGCTCCCGGAAAAGGAGTGGGGGTAGTGGACTAGGATACGAGTTCGCCCTTCGTACCCGCTCGGATATCGCAGTTAGAGCTTTGCCGCATATCGGTTTTTACGTATTTTAAAGGGGAAAAAAGGGCAAACTCAATATAAAAATTACATGGGTGTATTCTTCAAAAGGTCTAGAATCTGAAAATGAAAAAAAAAAAAATTTGTCCGATGTCGAGTTCGCCCTTCGTAACCGGAGCGCCTTAATTGAATATTGATCTTTACCGATCTCAACTTTGTCTGTAGTTCCGGCCGGCCGTCCGTAGCATTTTTTTCCGGAACACTTTTACGGCCACAGTTTTTAACCGATTTTCACAAAAATTTCTTTAGCCGGTAAAGAAGAATGTAATGAGGGCGATTTTTGAATTTCGAAAAAATGGCGGAGATATGTCTGTTTGAAATTTTAAAAAATTCGCTGCGGCCGAACCGTTGGTCCGATTTTCACGAAATTTTCACCAATTACTCCTTATATTTTTTACGAATTTTTGGTGTCAAAAAATTGCCACTTTTTTTTTTTTTTTTTTTTTTTTTTTTTTATTATTATTATGGGAGTCTTGCAACTGGGCCAATCCTTTCTACCTGATAAAAAATGTCGCCGATGGACGTATCTAACTGGGCCATTGTATCAAAATCATAAGTATCTAACTGGGCCAATGAACACTAAAATGATTGTATCCAACTGGGCCAATACTTGATTATCAACAAATGCGAGGAGAATTGGTCGTTTTTACTACTGCAACAAACTAACCATGTTTTTAGATGGTACTTTCCAGTTCGTACTTTAAACAGTGTCTCAAGACACACGGATTTATCGGAAATAATTACATTCCACTCCTTTTTTGTTTAATTAACAGTAAACGAGAAGAGGCTTACCTATAAGTTAAAAAAGGCAATTTTAGTCAAAAATGCCTTAAAAAAGTCAATCTTTGGTCAAAAATGCCATAAATCTGTTGTTTTTAAGACAAAAACTGTGAAAAATGCTTTTGATGAAAGGCAATTTTGGTCGAAAATGCCTCGAAAATGCCTTAAAAATGCAATTTTGGTCAAAAATGCCTTGAAAAAGGTAATTTTGGTCAAAAATGCCCTAAAATAGGTAATTTTGGTCAAAAATGCCTTAAAAAAAGTCAATTTTTGGTCAAAAATGCCATAAATCTGTTGTTTTTCAGACAAAAACTGTGAAAAATGCTTTTAATGAAATGCAATTTTGGTCGAAAATGCCTTAAAAATGCAATTTTGGTCGAAAATGCAATTTTGGTAAAAATGCCTTAAAAAAAAGGCAATTTTTGGACAAAAATGCCATAAATCTGTTGTTTTTCAGACAAAAACTGTGAAAAATGCTTTTAATGAAAGGCAATTTTGGTCGAAAATGCCTTAAAAATGCAATTTTGGTCAAAAATGCCTTAAAAAAAGGCATGGCCGTGTGCCCGACAAGTGGGATGCAGGTTTCATTTAACTCAAGCTTGGTGGCGTGCAATTCAGAGGTTCAGGTTGACAGTCGAATATAAAAACGATACAACTGTAGGATCAATAAAATATGAAGTAAATTTTTAATTTTGATTTTTTTATTGTTATCCTACTACAAAATCGACGGTATTAATTTTGGCCGACTTGGGCACCAGTTTTTGGCCGAATTAGTAACTATGGCTTTCGAGTGGTTGGCCGAGTTGGGCACGATAGTTGTCAAGTCGTTGGCCCAGTTAGATATATTTTGGGTCGTTGATGAAAATATTTGGCCCGATTGGTTACCAGCCATTATTATTTTTTTTTAGTCGGGAGAAATTTCATACTTCTACCCATTACGAGAGGCCAAAAAATGCCTAGGCCAAAGAGCCCATTATTTCTACCTTGACAATCAGAAAAATTTTCGAAAATAGGAACTTAAAAAAATTTTCAAACAAAAAAACTTTCCCTCCCTTCGTTTTACTTTCGTTCCCTTATACTTCCCCTTGAATTTCTCCTCCATTATTACTTCCCCCTCCTTTATACTTCCCCCTCCTATATTATTACTTCTCTTTCAGGAAGTTTTCGTTGGAAGCTCTTCAGACAAGTACTTTCTAGAACATTTCAGGGTCCGCTCTACGGCGACGTTTTTCTTTTAAGTTTTCCTCTAATTTTGTGAGAAAACTCCTGTTTTTTTTTTCTTTTCGATTTTACTGCAGTCTAGGAGAAACAATTGGAACTAAAATAAACAAAAACTGAAATGTCATAAAATTTTTGAATTTGCTCCCAATTTACAGAAATCTGACTGTGGTTAGGGAAAAAGTTTCTCAGCTTTTAGCTTTATTACACCGACGCTAATGTAAATACAAACTCGTTTTATCGATTTGTTTTATTTTAATCATAATAATATGAGAAAAGTAAATAAATGTAAAAGCCAAAACACAAAGAAAAAAATTTAAAAATCAACAGTTTTCTCGAAAAATAGGAGCAAAACTTCAAAGAGAAAAAAAAAAATTCAATTTTGAAGATAAATCTAAATACAGTGAAACTTCCCAATAACGGACATTCATGGGGACCGGAAATCTGTCCGCTATTTAGAGGTGTCCGCTTTTCGGAAAATAGGAAAAAAAAAACTTTATAAAAATGAAAAATGAAGTTAATTTCTGATTAGGAAAACATAATACGTATTATTACATACATATATACGATATTACATATGTACATACATATTAAAAATAAAAAAATAAACTTTTAAAAAGTCGGTAATTTTGAAGTGAAGTCTAGAGTAAAACTGAATTTTATAAATAAAAGACGTGTTGAGGGACAAAAAGGGATTAACTAAGGTCAAAGATCATAAGTAAGATGCAAAATGTAAACAAAACATCTCTAGAACAACAGAATGTCAATAAACTTTGTCCTTGAAAAAACGTGCTGTCCGCTATTAGGAGACTTTTAGGGGTGAAATTGAATTTTTCAGGCTGTCCGCGTCCGTTATTGAGAGTGTACGCTTTATAGAAATATTTAGAATACCTTTTCCTATGTTGCAACGCCGGGGAATCTGAATTTGTCCGTTAAAGGGAGATGTCCGCTTTTAAGAGGTGTCCGTTAAGGGAAGTTTCACTTAGCGGATTTCCTCAGCGGGTTCCGTAATTTTGCAGGGTTAGTTTGTTTAATATTTTTATTGGTTAATTATAGGTGTAGCTCATTGTCAACAAGGTAACATTACATGAGAGAGAGGGTTACCTAACAAGTCCCGGGTCACTTCTGCCCTTGACAGGTGAATGGATCGAGGTAGCCATACGTCAAATGTCTCCTCCGACAGCAAAGATTAACTCGAACGCAATGAAAAAGAAAAAAAAAATCTATTATATTTCTTTTAATAAACATTGGATAAATAAAAGGGAAGGATTTCCTCTCTGATTGGAAAAGTTGATTGTATGGGAGTTTCGATATAATTGAGGCGGTCGAAGAAAAGCCGCAGTGGGACATGTGACGATATGGGCGGAGGGGAAGCGTTTTGGTTTGTTCAAAAGGCTAATAGTACTAATTGAGGTCCCGTTGTGTTTTGTCGGATTTGATTTTTGCCCGCCCACCCATCCCCTATTAGGAGTGAATGTTGTGAAAGGTTGACGACGTGTGGGTTGGGGGGTTCCCGCTTCGGTATAGAACCAGGGCTAGTTTGATTTATAGTCAAACCATTGTTAACAAGGGTAGAGGATAATCCCCGGATTCGCCCGCTGCCAATTAGAGATAATTTCTGCAACAACTTCGGAGATACCATTTATAACATCTACTCTTCTTCGAAAAAAAAATGTTCTCAATTTTCCAGACTTTAAGGCGCCATCATAAAAAAAACTTTTGTAGGTCACAATTGAATTAAAATTTTTACCTAAAATTTATTCCAGACTGCTAGACAAAATAAGATAATGTGAGGCGCTCCGGATACGAAGGGCGAACTCGACATCGGACAAATTTTTTTTTTTTTTTCATTTTCAGATTCTAGACCTTTTGAAGAATACACCCATGTAATTTTTATATTGAGTTTCCCCTTTTTCCCCCTTTAAAATACGTAAAACCGATATGCGGCAAAGCTCTAACTGCGATATCCGAGCGGATACGAAGGGCGAACTCGTATCCTAGTCCACTACCCCCACTCCTTTTCCGAGCCCCACTCCTCTTCGAACAGCTCACCGCCACGAAATAAAAATATATTATACACATTTTGTGAATTAATAATCGTAAAAAATATTCGAAAATTTTTAAAAAACCCTTTCCTCTATGATTCTATAAAATCTATAAAATCTCGCCACGCAAATTCCAGAGAGTGACTTTTCTGTCGAGTTCGCCCTTAACAGAAAACTTTAAAATGCGAATATCTCGCCCTTCGTATCCGGAGCGCCTCATGTGATCACCTCAAAATTCTCCGTTTTGAACTTGATGCCCTTGTTCTCAGGAGGTAGACCTAGGCGGGGACTTCGCCATATTGCCATAGCGCCCTTTTCACGAAGAGCGGCCTGAAATAGGAAACTACAGGACTTGTATTAGAACAGGAGCGTTCAGCCATCGACATTCTAACCCAAGCCGACATTAGTTAACTTGGGTGATTTAGTGGAAACCGATGTGTCAACGCCGCTACCCTGCAGCTTAATTCTATTTAACATAGGCGCTCCGAGTACGAAGGGCGAACTCAACAAAACGTAGTTTCGAGATATTCGCATTTTAAACCCGTTTTTCTCGCTTATTTGTGCGTCTCGGGGGTTTTTGAGGGCAAAAACGGCGTTTTTGGGGGTTTTTCTACGTCCCAGAAGTGTTTTCGGGGCAAAAAACGCAAAAAAAAATTTTCGACCTTTAAACCCGTTTTTCTCACTTATTTGTGCGTCTCGGGGGTTTTTGAGGGCAAAAACGGCGTTTTTGGGGGTTTTTCTACGTCCCAGAAGTGTTTTCGGGGCAAAAAACGCAAAAAAAATTTTCGACCTTTAAAGTTTTATGTTACGGGCGAACTCAACAGAAAAGTCATGCCCTGGAATGGGAAAAGGAGTGGCGGTTGTGGACTAGGATGTGGAGTTCGCCCTTCGTACCCGCTCGGATATCGCAGCGCTTTGCCGCATATCGGTTTTTACGTATTAAAAGGGGAAAAAAGGGCGAAATCAACATAAAAATTATATGGATGTATTCACCAAGAGGTCTAGAATCTGAAAATGAAAAAAAAAAATTTGTCCATGTTGAGTTCGCCCTTCGTACCCGGAGCGCCTCATATGGAGTATTTGTTGAAAATCGGATAAAAATATGCTAATTAACTGTTAATTTTTTCAAATCAGCATCAAACGTAGATGACTAATCCTTAAATTAAGGTTTAGAAATTTAAAAAAAGTCTACCTTTGCTAAATATATCAGGATTAATGGATTTACTGGTTAGTTAGCGCTCGGTTCAGGTGGTGTGAACGGCGATTCTGCTAAGGACCGTTCATTAACTCAGATTAAAAACCCAAGTTATATTCACACATAATCCTTAGTTGTAACCCAATGTTTTTTAATTGTGTATTTTTATGTAGGCTAAAAAAAGGGCTTAAAGCGCTCGTAAATCATCGGACAAAGGGTGACGAAACTCTAAATCATGCGAGAAGAGATTAAATCGAATTCGTCTTTGAATGCAAATGCTTTAGGTAACGAATGCCTTGGACCGTCGGAGCGGGAAAAGGGGCCCTCGGGAAGTCGAAAGGAGGGAATAGCTTTCAATTTGTGATTCAATTAAAATGTTTTATACTTATAAAGGGAGATATAAAGGGTCTCGAGTGGAAAGCCTTTTATTATGGAGATTAAAGACTTGGGCGGCGACAAATCGAATAATTAGCGACGATGGGGAAAACGTTACTTTCCCTCCCGCAAAGTTCCTTAGAACATGATATCCTCTAGAAACACATTTATAAGGCAAGTGCTTTGTTGATAAATCCGTCAATTATTGTAATACCATCAAGTTTATAAAATACCTTATTTAATAGAAATAGATCGGTGAAAAAAAGTAAGTTTGAAGACCTTCCAACGAATTAAGGAGGGGAAGTATAAAGGAGGGGGAAGTAATAAAGGAGGAGAAATTCAAGGAGGGGTAAGTATAAGGGAGGGGAAGTTTAACCTCCTTAAGCTTAAGGAATAAGGAGCGACAGAAACAGTTTTATGGCGAAAGTTCTTTAAAATGAAAGTTTATGTTTAACTGCGTTACGTTGAAACGACAAATTTTATGTCGAAACGACAAGTGTTAAATTTCTTCTTTATGGTGAGATGTATTATGTTCAACTACTATTTTCTATTTTCTACTATAGACTATATCGTCGCGTTAGTTCTAACACCGGTCATCTAATTTTTCCTAGGTTTTCAGGAGGGTAAAAATGCTGAATAATTTCTCATTGGAATCAATGCACCATAGTTGGCTAAATCATGAACTACGAGTTTTCTGTTGGTAATAGGGTTAAATTACCAACGGAATTCGATTCACCACAAAATTTACCATTAAAAACAATGCCGAACTCAAAATTGATGAAAAATGAGATATCCAGTGTTAGAACTAACGCGACGATATAAACTCTTTTCTTTATGTTGATTTGCAGATTTTTTTTGTGAACGGTAACTCGCGATTTCTGCTTTTTTATGGTCGAATGCATTATGGCGCACCGCATTATGTCGACACGTTTACACTCGTTCGGTCGCAGCGAATTTTTCAAAATTTCAATCAGACGTCCAAATATTGCCCTCGTTAGTTTCATGTTCTCCGACTAAAGAAAATTTGGCGAAAATCGGGTGAAAATTGTGACCATAAAGTTTTCCGGAAAAATGCTACGGCCGGCCGGCACCACAGACAAAGTTGAGATTGTTATAGAACAATATTCGATTTGACCGTCCGGGGTCTGGAAGACCCTCCCCCGAAAACCCGACGTGGAGGGTATCACAATGACTTCTGTAAGGAAGTTAAAAAGTGGGTGAATTTTTTTACGAAAATACAGGGCCAAACTCTTAAAAATTAGTTGTAAAGGGATCTTCTCGGCTAAAAGACCGAAGAATGCCCCCCCCCCCCCCCCAAAAAAAAGGGGTTTCTACACCGGAAACCCGGGGAAAATGACTTAAAACCCAGTAAAAACGATTGTAAAACACTTGGATGTTAGAGCCAGAGGGTAGCTAAGTCCCAAAAGCTACCCCCCCCCCCCTTACAAACAAAATAATAATTAATTAATTTTTTTTTTTTTTTTACTTTTCATAACTTGTTCAATAATCTCACTTATACAGGTATAAAATAAAAATAAATAAATTAACGCGAACGATGGTATAGCAGCCACCATTAATTATCTGCTATTTTTATTAATCAATTACAATATTCTAGATATTTTTCACAAATTGAAACGTTAATGTTACAATTTTCTCCAAAAATCGAAAAAAGAGTTACGAATTTCTCCAAAAATCGAAAAAAAAGTTACAATTTTCTTCAAAAATCGAAAAAAATAACCATTTTCTCCAAAAATCGAAAAAAAAGTTACAATTTCCTACAAAAATCGAAAAAAAAGTTACAATTGTCTCCAAAAATCGAAAAAAAAGTTACGATTTTCTCCAAAAATTGAAAAAAAAAGTTACGATTTTCTCCAAAAATCGAAAAAAAAGCTACAATAATTTTCTCCAAAAATCGGAAAAAATATACGATTTTCAAAAATAAAAAAAATTAAAATTAAAATTAAAAAATAATTAAATAAAAAAATTTTTTTTAAACAATTTCTCTAAGAAATGATCGAAAAAATAATATTTTGTGGAGTATTTTAAATATTATATCATTACGATTAAGTTCAGAATTATGCCCTTCTCTGCAAGGAGTCGGAAAGAATTTTGTATAGGTACCTAAATAAGTAGGCAAGACTGATTTTTTAAAATATTATTATTTATTACTATCAAGCGGGAGAACAAAAAAGTCAATTTATAACCGCTCTTTGATATCGAGGAAGGCTGTACATTAAAATGCAACCGAAACTCATTTGGAAAGCAAAGGAACGTTTACACTGGCTTGGAACTGGGTGCAAACAGCGTGCGCTGTAGCGGTGAAGGAACCGATGCGTCACCCCCCACCGTTTGTTTACATATTCATAAATTATAAATACCATTGCGCCGATAATTTTGAAGAGTTGTTTTTAATGAAAAAGAATGATTTCCGATGGTAATCATTTTTTTGAACGGAAATACTAGTGACAGTTAAACCCCAATAAAGTAGACACGGTAAGGCTGACAAAGTAATGAAAAGGGGCCGATCGACGTTGCCTTATCGGGGTCAAATTGCTTAGAAAACGAGGTCGGAGGTAGTATTAGGAACGGAGGCGGCACTAACATAACCGTATCAATCGGAAAGGGCGGGGAAGGGGAAATGAAGCCGACGGTTGAACTATTGGTCGCGAATAGATTTCCCCTCCGGGACGTTTCAAAGGAAACATTCCTGGTCCCAAAGAGGTAATGCGAAATTTCGTTCTTCAACTAGAAGGGAAAAAAAAGAGAGAAAAAAAACCTTCGTCCTATTCCATAGGTTATGCTTTATCTCTCGTTTTCCAGTCACAGGGCCAACATCAAATAAAATCCTTTAACTCTCACTTTATGCAATAAAAAAACTCTTCAGAATTCTTTAAAAAAATACTTTACCTTGGTAGAAAAATAATTTATCCACGCTGAATCACTTCTCTTGCCTCTGGTATTTATTTATTCTTTAAGGAACTACTTTTTTTTTTTCGTAAATAGGTTGAAAACGGTTTCTAACTAATTAAACGGGACTTGTTTTTGGGGTAGGGGTGGACCAAGTTTCCTATCTAGGTTGTTTCATTCTCTCGGGGTCGTCCTTTTGGCTGATTGGGCGGACTTCTTGGGAATCGATTTGATGATAACTCGGTGTAAAGTGGCTCGGGATCTCTTTTGTAACTTTCAAACTTCCGTCCTGGCTATCCAAACGAAAAAACCACCCAACCTACCTTGTAAACACAATTGACCTCAAAAAAAAAAATTTTTTTTTAACACTTTTCCTTTCTATAAGTTAAAATTTAATTAAAAATTTCCTTTTTTTCGTCGTTGATAATATGAAGAGGTCACTAGATGATTTTTTTGTAAATATTTGAATTGAGTTTTAATTTTGTATATTTAAGTTAGTAAACCGTACGTTTTTGTTTGTTCTATCAGCAGAAAAAATTATTAATAAGGGACGTAGACAATACATCCTTTTTCGATGGTCAAGTTGGGTGGAAAGTTTGATAAGGAAGTCCGATCTTTTCATTGCTATTTTCTCACTTTCGTTTATTTTTTCTTTCTTTGGTCTAAGCGTTGTTTCGTCTTCACAGGTTCAAGCGGAAGGGGTTTTTCCAATGAAAGGGGGAAAAACACCAATGAAATAGTTTTTGAGAAAACATCCTCTCAATCCTTTTCATTTCTTTTCAGCCCTTTTGTAGCCAACTTTACGTTTGTATTTCGTTCTGCTCCATTTGTCGACAATCTATGGAAAAAGAAAAAAGTTCAAGAACATTAGTAATTTTATTGTCTTCTATCCCAAAGATGCTTTTTCTAATAGAAGGCTAACAAGGAGGGGAAAATTATTTTTTATTATTCCGTAAGGAACAGCTCCGAATAACTCCATGACGCGATATCGCGACATCCATTTTTCCGCATAAAAAGAGACTTATTCGGCCAAAAGACGAAAAATTCGATTTGGGGAAAAACTAGGGAAATACTCCAGTGCGAAACCCGGAAAACCTCCGAAAATATGAGAAAAGAATTGAGGCGCTCCGGGTACGAAGGGCGAACTCAACAAAACGTAGTTTCGAGATAATCGTATTTTAAAGTTTTATGTTACGGGCGAACTCAACAGAAAAGTCATGCCCTGGAATGGGAAAAGGAGTGGGGGTTGTGGACTAGGATGTGGAGTTCGCCCTTCGTACCCGCTCGGATATCGCTGTTAGAGCTTTGCCGCATAACGGTTTTTACGTATTTAAAGGGGAAAAAAGGGCGAACTCAACATAAAAATTATATGGGTGTATTCACCAAGAGGTCTAGAATCTGAAAATGAAAAAAAAAATTTGTCCGATGTTGAGTTCGCCCTTAGTACCCGGAGCGCGTCAATTTTCGTCGTTTCGGATGGTCTATAAACCCCTTTTTTCAGACCTAGAAAAAATCAATTTTTATTACGTATATAATCCGTAACGAAGCGTTATTTATTCCAACTTATTAACCAATAATAGAGGAAGAAATGACCATGATAACGGGTTTCTCACGACGCGTTTCGGCTTAAAAAGCCTCGTCAGGTGAGATATTCCCTCTATCACAATAATTTCAATCTTTTCACTGTGCCTCTATCTCCGAGAGATTTTGAAGTTTCAGCGGGAAGCATGAAACTAACCGTTTCCTAAAAGCTCCAAGAGAAAGAGCCACTCACCACCTCATTATTGGGTTTTTTAAATTTTATGACAATTCAGCTGTCACGGCTATTCAGTACTTTACATTTTGATTTTTTCTCCATTATTGGTTAATAAGTTGAAAAAAAAATCAATTTTGTTTTCTTGATAAGGATTTTTTTTTTGTGTCTAATTTTGGTTTGTATTATACTAGAAATTCTTTTTTTTTAATGATTAAACTTTGTTCTGGGAAAAAAATAAAAACAAAAACAATGAAAAGCAACAAGTTGTGACTAAGACTATTTTTTGAATTAAAAGTTTCTCAAATTGGATTACTCTGGGAGGCAAACAAAAAAAAATTACGTCAAGAAACTACATAAAATATGCCGTTTGTAAGAAATAACTAACATACATTAGACACCCGTGGTGTTTACGCCGAGGGGGCAGAAATTCCTTTCAATTTGGCGTCTCGGTCTAACTTAACGACATTACAGCTGGACTTTACTTCACTTTTATGTGACTGCATTGCGCCTTTTTCATTTCCCGGATTACACCCCTGTCTTCCTTCCTCTTGTCCAATGAGAGAAAAAAGAAGGGAAAAGAAAAAGGAAGGAATGAAAAACGGTCTGTTCTACCTTATAAAATTTGTATCGACGGACGAAAATACGTTTTGGCATTCGATACCTCCCAGTTTGTATAAAACTTGTATTTTATGGACATTGAGGTTTTAACCCCGAGGTATATATTTAAGCTTATTTATTATCCAATCGCGTACTATATTACTTCCTTTCGATTTCTTAACCAATATTTACTCTACAAAAACGTGTGTCGAATTTGATATTAAAAAAAAATCTTTATTAAAAAATCAGCGCTTGTGTCAAATTTCATTAAGGGGAAAAAAGGCTCCACAGTGAAAAGACTTAGCCATCCCTGAAATGTTTTCTCTTTCTACATTTTTAGCCATAAAAATATTTTTTTAAATTATTTTATTCCGAAAAAATTTAAAATTTTAGAAATTGATTCTAGCTTTAATTTAAATTATAGGAATTTCAGATTATGATAGAACCTAATTATGAATTGCACAAACCTTGCTGGGTGTTGGCGTATCGAAAAGGGCTAAATGAGAAACAAAGCAATTAGCGTCGTTGCCCGTAATTAGGGTCTCTAATTGGTGAATTGATTATCTTCTAATTGACGCCTTAGCCTCCGATATCGACAGAAATGATCTATCATTCCGAATGGGAGAAAAAAACAAATAAAGTATTTTTTGGGGATATTGTGCGAATGATGGGAATAACCACTTGAAAGAAGTTTGAAGTCCGAAAAATTATAGTTGTTTTTGTTAGGAAACATCTGTCCTGAGGAACCCCCTCCCCCAATTCATCCTGTATCCGCCGAATAGTGTTTACAGTTATCTCGTTTCCACTTAGCCACGTGCCCCGAATCACATAATTCATCGTTTTATCTTTTTTAACGACAAGGACGTGTTTTGAAACGAAGTAAAAATTAGAAGAACGACCGTCTCCCGTGTAAGAAAGCCAGAGATGTATTTTTCCCTGCCGTTGACACTCTATTTCCACAAAAAGGGCATTACTCGCCCTCAAACAGTTTTTAGGAGTCGTGCTAACGGCCTCTTTCCGTCACGGTTATAGCGCGACCTTTTGTACCAGGCAATTCTTGATTTATTTATGTATGTATGTATATAATTTGTTGGTTTCCCGACGTTTTACTCTGCCCGGAGTACACGATATAACTTGCTTCCTGGTGATTTATCAGTTTATTCTTTTTGTAATAACCTTTTGTGTTTTTCCTACTCCAGGTTTTCTCTCAACTCTTTGAAAACGGATGACGCGATATCGCGACACGATGAATGGAATGGAGTATAGTAGTAAAAGTACTGGTTTGAAGAGCTTCCAACGAAAACTTCCTTAAAGAGAAGTAATAATATAGAAGGGGAAAATATATAGGAGGGGGAAGTATAACGGAGGGGCATGTATTAGGGAGGGAAAGTATAAAGGAGAGGAAGTATATGGGAGAGGAAGTATATTGGAGGGGAAGTATTACGGAGGGGGAAGTATAACGGAGGAGGAAGTATAATGGAACAAGTCAGGGGAAGTATAACGGAGGGGGAAGAATAAGGGAATAAAGTATTACGAAGGGAGGGAAAGTATAAAGGAGGGGGAAGTATAAGGGAGGGGGAAGTTTTTTTTTTTAGAAAAATTTTCCAAGTTTTCTTTCTTTTTTTCGAAAAATTGTCCAAGTTTGTTTTTTCGAAAATTTTTTAAGTTATTTTTTTTTCGAAAATTTTTGTGTCAAGGTAGAAATAATAGGCTCTTTGGCCTACGGATGTGCTCTCGTAATGGGTAGAAGAATGAAATTTCTCCCTACTAAAAAAATAATAATTAAAAAGTGGAATTTTTTAACATCGAAAATTCTTTAAAAATATAAGGAGTAATTAGTGAAAATTTCGTGAAAATCGGACCAACGGTTCGGCCGCTGTAAATTTTTTAAAATTTCAAACAGACATATCTCCGCCATTTTTTCGAAATTCAAAAATCGACTTGGTTTCTTGCTCACTGACTAAAGAAAATTTGGTGAAAATCTGGTGAAAATTGGTTGAAAACTGTGGCCGTAAAGTGTTCCGGAAAAAAAAATGCTACGGCCGGACGGCCGGCCGGAGCCACAGACAAAGTTGAGATCGGTGAAGATCAATATTTGAATTGGCCCTTCGGGGTCTGGAAGACCCTTCCCCAAAAACCCGACGTCGAGGGTATCACAATAGCCACTAGATTAGACAATAGACGCTATATCGCGCTGCTTGCTTTCCTTACGTGCGTTGCGGGTCTCGGGATTACCCGAGCCCATGAATTTTAGAAAAATCTGTCTCTTTTATATACCGAGATTCTTAATAAAAATAGAAAAATCCAAGTTTGTCATTATATTACCTCAAGTAATATAAACTTTTATAAAGTAAAGCCAGGTGTTTCTTTCATGTATTTTTAAGGCAAGGGCCAAAAACGAGGTTGAAGTGGACTGCTGGGAAATCCGTCTGAAAGGGCCGCGTTGGGGAGGATACAATTAGCGAGGAAAAGCTTGGGAGGCCTCAATTTGTCTGTTTCTTCAATTTTATTCTATTACTTCCTTCTTTTCATTCAAGCCGAAATTTCTTGGTAAAGTTCAAGTTTCGATATAAAAAGACAAAGATGTTTGTAGAAGACAAAGCAAAGATTCCTTGTATTTCAATGTTTGATATAGCCCCAGGCTTATGGCAGATCTTTAATAACCTCTTCTATAATTTTTCATTACTTAACGTGAGACTTTTATATTTTGGAATAAACACGAGGTGAGATTAAATAGACAATTGCTTTTCGTTCAAAAAGGGAATATTAAATGACCCTTTAGATAGGCCGAGTCAATTATAAATGTAAAGACCTCGTTAGATTTGTTGTACAGGGGGCCAGAACAAAGCTCCCGGGGTCCTCTGTGGGAATGAAGACACTCTTAATTAACCATCGGCCGTTGTCTATGGAGAACTTGTTTTCCAACGGGGGGAAAAAAAACTTTTTGAATTTCCCTCAACAAAACTTATTAAAATTTTAATTTATTTTAATAAACTTTTTAATATCTTGATATAAAAATATTTTGTTTAAGAAGTAATTTTATATTTTATCTTTAAATATGAACAAGTACTCGCTTAACGGTACGGTGGATATACATATTTTAATATAAACCTCTCACAACGCTCCCCATACATCAAAAAGCCAAGTTATAGTATTAGATTTCTCAAAATGTAATATATTAGACAATGTCGACCAAGGTTATCTTTTTATTTTAATTCAAACTTTTAGTGTTTTAATAATAAGAAATACATAAAAACCAACAATTTTGGTCTTGCATTTCTTCTAAAGCCCCCAACTTAACTTTCAAGTTATTTAGTTATGAACATTTGAATAAAAAGTTAGTGGGGCGTTAACGATTACGTCTATACTCAAATTTTCATTGTCCACGGTTGTCAGATAGTATCAACAAAGGTGGTTAACACCCTACTGGAAGCGGGGTAGGTCAAACGAGCAAAATCCATTAAACAGAAAGGTCCTCTAACTGATTAATCGTTGTTGCTTGTCCAAGGGTAATTTTCAAAGTGAATTTTTTCTGAAAACGAAAGTTTTTCTACCACTGATTATTAGGTCAGAAAGTACTTAAAGGTTACGTTGTTGTCCGTAACAGTGGTTGTTCTATAATTGTCGTAAACACGTTTACGCCAAACGCTTTGATATTAGTTCGGAAAGCAATTAACGATCTAATTGAAGCAATTCAGCCTTCAATGGCGTGTTTCTACTCGGTAACATTAAAAAATAATTCGATTCCCTTCCCTCAGTGTTGCCAAAAGAAGAAGCTTTTTTACAGACGGCATTTTCACCATTAATTTTATTCGTTGATGGCCAATTTGAACATATCATATTTCCAAAACGTAAGTTATTGTGATACCTTTGATGGACGTTTATGGAAATGGGTCGCTCAGAATGAAGGAGAGGCAGTCGAGTATGATTGAGATTTCTAGTTGGGGCTTAGAGTTTTAATCCTAGTGATTTCCGGCGGTCATAGTAAAGTCCGGGACCATGCGATGTTCGAATTGTGGTCCTTTTGACCCCCAAACTGCGGTCTAGCGATGGCCGGATGCTGGCAAATGAGGTCTGAATTGTGGCCTGAGAAATGTCCGAATATCCTCTTGATGTCCGAATCGTGGTCCTAGTGCGTTCTGAAAGTTGGCCGTTCATCGAATTGAGGTCCTCTTGATGTTCGAATTGCAGTCCCCTTGATGCCCAAATCGCGGTCCAAGTCAGAGACGCGTAGGGATGTGGCGACCCCACCGCTCTCACAACTAGCCTCTGGTCCTCCAGGTTGGGGGCTCCAAAACACCTTCCTTCACCCATCCTTATTCCCCGTTCATAGGGGAACCAAGCCCCCGAATATGAGCGGTCCTAGATACCAACTCCACAGCCTCTCAGGCAACGGGCGAAATTGGTAGAGAGGCTTGGCCTTTCGGTGCCTGATCAGCAGCACTTAATACTAGTTACACTACGGGTAGGCATCATCTAAGAGGGCTTATCTTGTGCGGTTAGGATTCGTAGTTGCTGTGGTTTGCAGATAAAATACCCTTTGGCCATTCCTTAAGGGTATTTCGGCCTAGCTGGTGGCTGCGGTCTACCAAAACCGGAGTTGAGGTCAGCCTTCCTCGACTCTTTGGTAGCTACTAGTTGCGACTTGGTCAGTGACCTGCCCTTCAATGGGTCAAGCGGAGGAGCATACCTCGACGGGGGTGCGACTCCTATTGTTAAAAGAAACCCAAGCTAGCGCGGGGAGACCGGTGAGCCCCACGGGGCAGGAATATCTTAAAAAATCCTTCCTAAAAAGGAAGCAAGAAGTGGAGATGGTCCAAGTCAGACTCGCGTTTCTGAATTTTTGCCAAGCAATGTCCGAATATCGGCCCTTTTGAAGTACGGTGCCCCAAGCGATGTCCGATGTTTAAATTGCGGTGCCCCTGATGCCCAAATTGTGGTCCATTTGCAGCCCGAATTGCGTTCCTAGTGATGTTTAAATTGTGGATCAAGCAATATCAAAATATCGTCCCTCAGGATGTCTTAATTGCGGTCATTGTGTTTCTGAATTGCGGTCCTAATCAAGGTTGAAATTGGGGCATAACTCTAGGGCTTCCTGGTATTTGGTATTGATCATTTATCAATCACGAGTTTCTCTGTATTTCAGCATCGGCATATTTTGCCGGGGTCTATACGAATTTCGTGCTATTAGTGAATGCATTCCGCACTGATTTCCGGACGCGTCACTAGTATTAGCTGCAGGCCTGTCCTATTTAATTAGCTCCAAACATAAAATACCCTAACTATGTTTATAAAGGTCTCGGATCAAGAGATTTCGGAGGCAAAATAGGATGGGAGGAGGTTATTAGTAGAGGTACGCAGGGGAAGGTTTGAGCGCTTTGGGGATGTATAAGGAGATTATTGCCGGAGAGAGCAGACAATAGCGGCTCATAAGCGGATCACCAACGGAGGGCTGATTACCGGGAGCCAATGACGTGTTTGCACCTCTCACAATGATAAGGTCCTCCCTCCTCCCCATCACCAAACTCATCACCGACCGCACTTCATCTCCTACAAACTGCCTTTCAATACAACTGTTTGCCGTTTGGCTCAGATTTTCCTGTAAACACAATTTATATCTTCACTTAAAGATGGCATTAGGTACATATCAAAGACCAGGGCACATATTTGTAAATTTAAATCCCTTAACCAAGATACCACAATGCTCAAAGGCTTCCTCGAAAGGAGATCAACGATCCTTTCCCGTTTCTGAAATTAGGCATGGTTTTAATTGAAAATCAAGCATCGGCCGAAGGTAACTCAATCGCTACCTCGAAAAACAATGGAGAGAAATAGGAAGGATTCCTTTTGTTTGGAGGAGCAGATCAGGTTCATAAAATTCATGGAAGGATTTGGAAGGAAGCCTTGATAAAAGTTAAATACGGGCCCAAGAAGACTAATTTGAAAAGTTCGTTTTTCATATGGTTGGTTCAAGTGCGAATGAGGTAGGAATGAGAAACGATGAAATACGATGTGATTTATGCTTAGGCGATTGGAACGCGGGATCAAAGTTAGTTTCGAATTGAAACCCTTTCCAGGGAGTTCGTCATCGTTCTGTGATTCATGCTCTCGATTGTTATTGTTGTCAGAAAGCGGAGAGGAGGGGTAGGGCATTGTCGCCATACCATTGTCCTAGGCATCCATTCAATCGGCGGAATGGGTAAGGACCCTTTTTGATTGTTCGATGCTTAAAACGCGGAAAAATAATAACGAGGACGCGTCGAAAAAGCCGAACATCCCTCAAAGCGGTAACTGTTCGCAGGTTTCAATTGAGCGGAGCAGCGATGCCTCTTGTGTCCTCTCGACTATGTTGACCTACGCTTTTCAATAATTCAAAAAGCGTCCCTGTTTGTCACATATTTTAGAATTCTAATAGAAAATGAGCTCTTTGTTCTCCTTTCCACCAAACCACTGTAAATATGCCAAAAGCCAATTTTCTTAATTTTAAAATTCCTCTCTCTTTGAAGGAATGTCTGTTTGAATTGTGATTTTTAAAATGAAATCCAAGATTCGTAATTCATTCCACGTACCGTAGATTGTGAAAACGGTTTTGAGTGTCACGTGTGAGACACGTGACCTTTTGTCTAGTTTTTTTTCCCTCCCTCTCTTATTCTCTGATGGGTTTTTAAGTGGTTCCTTTCTTGATAATACGAGAAGATGTTTCACTAAAATGTATTTTTATTAATTAAAATTGAAACTTTTTTTTTAAGAAAGTTTATTATTGGATGAAATTGAGTATTTCGCGGAGGGTAGGTGGATCAAAGAGGGACGGATTAAACCCTCACCTATTTGAATCAAGGTCCTTCGTCTTTGATCTATATTTTCAATGAAATGCTAATTTACTTTATCTTCGCCGATAAAACATATTAAAAAGTTTAATAATTTTGTGTTCTTTTATAAAGAACTCGTAAAGACATTTCGTACTCAAAAGAACATGCTGATCTCAGAAAAAAATAGACGGAAAAAAAGGGTAAATCAGTTTAAGGAGAAAAGTCGCTTGATAACCGGAAGAAAAGGGGGAGGAGATTGATCAGCCTCGGCAGAAAGGGTGACGTCTCGTTGACGATTAATCAACATCAATTTCCCGAGGATTTCCCGAAGATAAATTAATACCAAAGGGCCTGCACCAACACCTCTTAACAAGGATTGAGGCTAAGGAGCTCTTGACATTGTATACTCTTATTTGAGTGATAACCTTTCATTTGAAATTATAAAAAAATTGAAGCCTAAAAGCATCGTGTACATTTAAATTCATATCATTCACAATCTCTGATCCCCACCATCCGCCCAGAAGTCTACAGGCTATAGGCTATATCACTAGGTAGTCCAGGGTTCGATCTCCGGGCTGTTTGAGGAGCACAGTATAGTGTCGCCATAAGGCGACTCTTCTTAAGCACTCGTGTTCTTGGACCATCTACGTGGAGGCATCCGTGCTCATCGTTAAAAGTTTGCTGGAGAACGTACAGTTTCTGGGAAGGATCTTCCAGAATCCACTGTGCCAAAAAGATCCACACCGACTGTCAGAAGTCTGCATGCTATAGCCTCTCACTAGGTAGTCCAGGGTTCGATCCCCGGGCTGTTTGAGGAGCACAGTATAGTGTCGCCATTAGGCGCCTCTTCTTATGCACTCGTGTTCTTGGACCATCTACGTGGCGGCATCCGTGCTCACCGTTAAAAGTGTGCTGGAGAACGTTTAGTTTCTGGGAAGGATCTTCCAGAATCCTCATATGAAAAACTTATGAATTCATATAAATTCATATGAAAACTTATGAATTCATATAAATTCATATGAAAAACTTATGAATTCATATAAATTCATATGAAAAACTTATGAATTCATATAAATTCATATGAAAAACTTTTGAATTCATATAAATTCATATGAAAAGCTTATGAATTTTTTAAAATTCATATGAAAAACTTATGAATTCATATAAATTCATATGAAAAACTTATGAATTCATATAAATTCATATGAAAAACTTATGAATTCATATAAATTCATATGAAAAACTTATGAATTCATATAAATTCATATGAAAAACTTATGAATTCATATAAATTCATATGAAAACTTATGAATTCATATGAGGCGCTCCGGGTACGAAGGGCGAACTCGACAAAACGTAGTTTCGAGTTATTCGCATTATCAAGTTTCGGTTTTTACGTATTTAAAGAGGAAAAAATTGCGAACTCAACATAAAAATTATATGGGTGTATTCACCAAGAGGTCTAGAATCTGAAAATGAAAAAAAAAAACTGGAGGACCCTTCCCCAAAAACCCGACGTCGAGAGTATCACTTTAACTTCTTTGAGGAAGTTAAAAAAATTTGTCCGATTTCGAGTTCGCCCTTCGTACCCGGAGCGCCTCATATAAATTCATATGAAAAAACTTATGAATTCATATAAATTCATATGAAAAACTTATGAATTCACATAAATTCATATGAAAAACTTATGAATTTATATAATTTCATATGAAAAACTTATGAATTAATATAAATTTTTATGAAATCTTATGAATTCATATAAATTCATATGAAAAACTTATGAATTCATATAAATTGATTAACCAACATCAATTTCCCGAGGATTTCCCGAAGATAAATTAATACCAAAGGGCCTGCACCAACACCTCTTAACAAGGATTGAGGCTAAGGAGCTCCTTGAACTAAAAAATTGAAGCCTAAAAGCATCGTGTACATTTAAATTCATATCATTCACAATCTCTGTTCCTCACCAACCGCCAGAAGTCTACAGGCTATGGTCCAGGGTTCGATCCCCGGGCTGTTTGAGGAGCACAGTACAGTGTCGCCATAAGGCGCCTCTTCTTAAGCACTCGTGTTCTTGGACCATCTACGTGGCGGCATCCGTGCCCATTGTCGCTGGAGAACGTACAGTTTCTGGAAAGGATCTTCCAGAATCCACTGTAACAAAAGACCGTTGGTGATGACTGCACTTTGCGCAGCCGTCAAAACAGCATCGAAAAATCTTATTTAGAATTTCTGTGCTTTTCTGAAGAAAAAAAATGTATTGTTCACCGCGAACAAATGGAGGAGACATTTATTGCGGTGTGAGATAGAAAACTTGGTGTAAATAGGGAGTTGGATGAAGGGAAGGGAAGAATTCACTTGAGCGGTCATAGCTAATGGGCCGTGAGGAAGCTATCTGTCACCGGCAACACGACCGTCTTTACATGTTTTTCCGCGCGCTTTCCCTGGTAAATAGTCCCATTTGTTGACCCCTTTAAGGGCGGGGCCTGTCTCCTTTTATGCTCTTTGGCCCCGCTTTCTTGGTCGTTCGCCATCTCTTCAAGATTGTTGGGTGGCAGCGTGTAAAAATACAACTCCCTTCCCGACGATTCTTTCACTGAAGGGAAATTCTTTTCAACATACCAATTCAAATATTTTTTTATCCTTTTGTAAATTTTAAATTTCTTAAGAGACTAACATTAAACCTTTAGTTTTTCTTGACCTTACGAATCAAAATTTGACCTTTCCACGTGGGAAAAGCAAAATTTAATTTCTTCTCTTTTTATTAACTTTTTTAACGTTAAGTATTTGATTGGTAAATAAAAATTTCTCAGAAAAAAAAAGTTAAGTATGAGAGTGAAGAAATTAATATTTGAAGTACGCACCTGTATTATTACATTGACACTAAAGAATGTTTTATTAAGTTCGATAAAATTTCAAAATGAGCCCACTTTAATATAGAATTTAATATTATGAAAGGTAAAATTTCGTCAGTTGATACGACGTCTATAAGGACTAAAATGGCCTATCGCCCGTTCAGATCCTCCTTTTATTGGCTCGGACGAAATGAAGCATAAACCTTTCAAATAAAAATAAAAAACTCACCATTTCCTAATAAATTTTGCGTCCCCTAATTGTCAATATAAAAGACCGTACGGTTTTACCTTCGTTTCCATTGTTTCTGCTAGACTGCAGCACAATCGAAACTGGAGCAAAGCCGCCGTTTTAAGTGGTATAATGGACCCTTAAGAGAAGTAGAGCGATTTTTTCGACGATATGGCCTGCTTTTCTTAAATTCTGATAGAAATTTTTTCGCTCTCTGAAAATTCTGAGGTGTTCCAAAATAGAGTTGTTATCCGTTGAAGAGTTGTTTTAAGTACATGATTTTCTAAGTGTTAGCTTGGGAAACATGTGGAAAAGCGTTTAGGCGAGTGAAGACTTCTCTAACAAGTTAAAGCTTAAGCCTTTAAGAAACTCATGATCCTAGGATACCAGTTGAAAACTCGTTAGTCCCTCTACATTATGTATAACACGTATAAAGAAGGACTTAAGAAAAACATCTCAAAAACTTATTGAGGCAACGTTTTGATTTAAAAATAAAACATATTATTATAATAGTTTTTAAATAGTATAAAGAAAAATGAATAGGTCGATACATTTGATTTTAGGTAGATCAGGAGACTCTGAGGATTCCGAAGAATTCCTTTTGTGCGAAGATCATCTAGAAGAGGCTCAAAAATTAGACAAAAATTGAAAATCGGGTAAAAAATATTATAAAATTATCCTTAGTTTCGAATGTTCCCTGTTTGAAAGAGGCGATGTCGATAAAAGAGCAATTTGGAGGTTTAGAGAAAAAGAAAATTGACAAAAAGAAAGAGAAAATTGAAAACAAAAGGAGACTCCTTGAAGACATTATTTGGTTCGTAATTTACAACGAAAAGTTAAAAAGCGATTTGCCCGACCACAATAAGCCGAAAATTAAGGCAGATAAGGTTAACGAGGCTCGAGGAACTTATTACAGGAACGCTCTTCGGAAAAAGATTATTACGTTAAATCTCGTAAGGTGGTTTAAAAACCGTTTAAGAATTAAGGTGAAAAAAGGCGAACGTGATCTACGTTATAAATGGCGTTTGGCTAAATATAAAATTATGAAAGATCTAATAATAAGAAGGCTTCTAAAAGATATTATTGCCACCGGTATATTTAGTTTTCTACGAAAAAAATTATTGAGTTAAAGCATGGCTCGAGTAGGTATCAAACGAGGAAAAAGAAATTCGCTGAAAATCGCTATCGATTTCTCATTCAGCAACAGCTTCATCAAAATCTTCAGGAAAAGCTGTTAAAAGCGTCTAAATTTTCAATACAAAAAAGAAGATTAAGGACGTTATTTATCAACAGGAGGTTAACCAGGATACAAAAAGATTTAAAAAAACATGTTTCCAAACAAATAAGATTTGGCGTCAAAAAAGATCATAAATTTAAATATTGGATAAACGAATTACATCAGAAGCTTGTCGAAACCGGAAGAATAACTAAAGACCCTTCATTTTCAACTTATGATTCTAAATCTTTAGTTGCGAATATTATAGATGACGTCATGAATCAAAAAGATGCCGTTTCTCTTCAAGATTATGATTTTTTAGATACACTTTTTAAAGAAAAAAATTACGGGACTATAAAGCAATCAATGATGAAAAGGAGGAAATCTAATATTTCGAATATTAAAGTTGTTTTCGATGAGGATAGTTTGGCGCATAAAATTAAAGGTTTGAGTACTCTTAGGTTGCCTGTTTTGGAAGATAAAAAGTTGAAAACGGAGACACTAAAGTTGCTCAAGTCCAGAAGAAAAGATCGTTCAATGTCGGATGATTTGATTCGTCGTTTGAAGGATATCGAAAAGCATCCTTCATTTAAGCATAAGTCTATAATGAGATTGTCCCCTTTGGACAGCGATGAAGAACCGACAAGTTTGTACAAAGAAGCCTTAGAAAACTTAAAAAAAGACACCAGAAATAGATCGACGGTTTCAATAGACCCTTCCCCACATTACGAAAGCTCTTCTATATCGTACAGCCCGGCGAAAAAAGTCTTCAGTTTGGAAAACCGTCAGAAAACTATGGTAAAAGCGAAAGAAGCTCTAAAGAAAAAATTGGAAAAAACCGTTTTAAGAAGTAAAGAAACAAGATTTAAAGAAATGAAGTTATGGGAGCCGAAAGATAAGGATTTCAGGATTACAAATATTTTGGGAGGTAGTTTAGCGAGACACGCCTGGAAAAAGTTTTATACTGGTAAAGACATTTTGAAATCTTACGAAAAAATACCGGTCGTTTATAACTCACGAAAAACTTTACCTTTTGGGAAATATCAGATTTATAAACCATTAAAAGCCGATAAAAGAAATTATATTTTGGTCGTCCACGGTTTTGATTTAACCCCAAGAAAATTCAAATCCTCAAAATTCCCGAGTTGCTACGTCAAATACGAAACTTTGACATTTTTCTCAGCTTTACTTCGAGATTCGGAAAAGTTGCGAAAAAATAAAATAGATGTTGAGTCAATAAAGAGTTACGCAACTCGTCAAAGTAGAACTTGTACAGAAGACAAAATTGTGACGTTGCCTTTTTTAAATCGCTCAGATGTTCCTCAAGAAGAAGATCCTGACGTACCTCCTATGTTTTCCTTACGAGAAGAACTTCGCCCCAAAAACGAACCTTTTGACAGAGAAAATTTAAAATTTAGAGTTTCTCTATCTGAGACTGAGACAATCAATTTAATAGATGTTGAATCAAATTTAGAATATTTGAATCAAGAACGAAAAAGTAAAAGCCCAATAAAAAAGAAAAGTCTCGCCTTCGAAGATAGTTCATCAACTACTACGGTATCAAAAACGACGTTGAAAAAGAAAAGATCAAAAATTAAATTTAGAAAAAACCGTTTATCTAGACAGAGTTCATCTATGACTGTAAAAACTTCGAGTTCATTGACTTTGGTAGAATCAAAATCAGAACAAATAGAGGAAAATGAAGAAGAAAAAAAATCTGTATTTTGTGAAAAATCTGTTCAAGTTGTAGGCCCATCCATGTTTCCCGTTCACGTTCAAGTTTCAGCCCCGAAGCGTAAAAATTGTTCAACCAACGTCTCCATGTACGATTTATCCCCTAAAGACATATCAACGTTTGAAAAAATTTCAAAATCGATTTTTTCAAAAATAAATAATAACGCGGACACTTCATCGGAAGAGACTGAATTCACTGAGCCCGTTTTTGTGTTGAATTCTGAGGAATTTGAAGAATCGATAAGAGATATAAAAAGAGTTTTAGTCTCTAATACGTACAGAAAAGCTCAAAATATTTATAGTAATTTTTATGTGGATCCCTATGCTGAGAAAATTTCTATTTCATATCATTGTGTGGATCTGTGGACTTTTCATGATTATAGAATACAATTGAGTCAGTTAAGAGTGAGTTCGATGGCGACGCATCCTTTTGATAAATGCATCATTGCTGTTGGGTATGATAAAAAAGAATATTGTTATAATGATAAAGGAGTTGTGTGTATATGGAACATAAAGAATATATCAGAGCCGGAAAAAATAATTAAATTTAATTCTTCAGTGACGTATGTGGAGTTTTCTCATCCGACGACGATTTCTGTGGCGACAATGAGCTATGTGGCCGTCGTGAATATCAATGAGGCGAAAAATCCAGTTTTGAGTACGGAAAAAGTTAAAGGATTTTTACCTGTGTGGCAGTTTACGTGGTTTGTGGGCACCGACGGGAATAAGTTTCCGGTTTCTTGTGGTGCCGACGGTTGTCTTTATCGATATCGTTTGGATGGGACGTTCGCACCG
This sequence comes from Orius insidiosus, assembly GCA_014119065.1. Lineage (NCBI taxonomy): Eukaryota > Metazoa > Arthropoda > Insecta > Hemiptera > Anthocoridae > Orius > Orius insidiosus. The sequence goes on from JACGAQ010000129.1 coordinate 77,400, forward strand.
ACGGTCATCATGGAAACGAAGATGAAAGACGGAAGAATAAAAGGTCTCGACGGTAACCACACGGTTTTCCGTACTCCCGTCATAAGGGAGAAACCAGAAATGACTTGTTGCGTACAACATCCGACTGACAGATTGAAATATTTCACCGGAACGTCCATCGGCACTGTTCATATTTGTTCGCTCAATTTAAAATCACATACGGACGTCTTCCTAGCACAGTATGGACGGATAAACTCGATAAAATTCCATCCAAATTGCGAATACATTTTCTTAACTGTGGGTGGTGATTTTTCAGTTCGGATTTGGTCCATCGGCATATTTGAACCTCTTTTTACTCTTTCTCCTCGAAACGAATACGTCGAAGATGCCTGTTTTAATCATATCTGGCCAGAATTGATGATCAGCATCTCCGGCGAATACGTCGACATTTGGAACATAAGGAGGAAAGTCGATGTCCCCGTTCAGTCTTGGATGAATCCGAAGCAGCTGAAGAATACAAGCGTTATTTTTTCGACGGACGGTTACAGCGTCATTGTCGGAGACGTCGGAGGTTACGTTCACGTCTTTAAGCTTTCGGAGATGCCTTGTGAAAGCAAATTTAAAGCCGAAGTTCTTTCAGATGCCATCAAAACTTCACTTTCGGGCAGAAAAGACATCATCGCCTCATTGTCTAAACTCGGATACCCCTTTTCTATATCGACAAAAGAATACGAAAAATTAAAACCTTAATCGAAAATTTTATCTTTAAAACATGTGTAATCCACATTCCGAACATCTGCAATGTTAAATTAAATTCTATGGGCGCCCGTAATTGAAATGTTATGCGAGTCTGATTGAGGCTCGTTTCCTAACGTTCCAAAGAGGCCTTTACCCCGTTTGACCCAGTAATCTTGAGGAGGAGGGGTCACAGTTTACGACTCCTTCAATTTCCAACGGTTAATTGAGAAAATGGAGTCCTCCAAGGGCATGTAGGTCCTCCAAGGAGACCCTTTGAGAAAACTACGAAAACTACTTGTAAGTTTATTAAATCTTTTCGGCGTTTTTCTCATTTTCAAATTGCTCTTTCAAAGAGAACATTTTGTAAAAAGAACACTAAATAAAGGAAATCTAATCTGACCCTACTTTAGGCCAAACGGAAGAAATCTCCATCTTAAAAAGCAATAACAGTCAAATCAATAGTCAATCGTTAAAGAAGAAAGGAATTGGTCCGATGAAATTACCTGGCAAATAAAAAAAATAAGAGTTTCAGAATAAGGTGCAGATAATTTGAGATGCTGAATCAGAATTTGAATTTTGGCTACAAAATTTGAGGCGCTCCGGGTACGAAGGGCGAACTCGACATCGGACAAATTTTTTTTATTTTCAGATTCTAGACCTTTTGAAGAATACACCCATGTAATTTTTATATTGAGTTTTCCCTTTTTTCCCCTTTAAAATACGTAAAAACCGATTTGCGGCAAAGCTCTAACTGCGATATCACTCTCAGCGCGGGTCGATATATATATCGAGTAGAAAGTTCCTTTCCCTGGGCGGACTATTCGTTGGTCGATATTTTATCGACCGTTCATGCGTCTTTTAAAAAGCGATTTTCGATGCTTAAAACAGTGAATTTTGCACAACCGTTGACATACGTTAATTCTTAAAGGGTTTTTATACCTAAATACGGCCTTAGCTTGACTCTAGACCTTTTTCTTCATTTCGATTTTGACTTTCAAAGTAGACAGTTGAACCAGCTACTTCACGGAGACGTTTTCAGTTCAATTTTGGATTATTTTTCTACTTTTTGACTGTAAGTTTTTAAAATAATAATTTTTAAACTATTAATTAACTTATGATCACAACTTTTTGCCGTTTTTAATAATATTATTTAGCTTTTAGACCAAAAGAGTAGAAAAAACCAAAAGCGTTCCTTCTCACAATGGGACCTGTTACTATTAATTTCGGGTAATTTCTTTAAAAACTTATTAATTTTTTGTTCTATTAAGTTAAATTAAACACAAAATTATTTATTAGGTACAACGATCATGAGTTAAAATCATTTTTTTAGTATAATTTAAAAAAAAAAAAGGAAAGACTTCCGAGCGGTCAAGAGCAGTGGCGAATTCGGAAACTAAAACTTTGAACGGTAGCAGTTCGTTCTATGTTTCACTCTAAAAACAAGTTCGTTACTTTTACCTTTTCCAACTTTATTAAGGCCCAAGATTCATTTAGTTTTTTTAGTAGATTTTATTCAAAATTATTCACTTTTATTAATTATTTTAGTTTTTGCACTTAGAAAAAATAAATAACTACTTACCCAATTTTTCTAAAACAGCATTAAATACCTATTTTCAAGTACTTTTCATTATGGTAGAGATCCGCGCTGTTTTTTTTCTATAAAAATTTTTTTTAACGGTTTTTCCCTCCAGGTCATTTCACCGGATTTGAGATAATCTTTACCTACTTACGTATTAAGTTTTGACAAAAAAATCGTTAAATTAACTAAAGTTTCCTTTCTAATCCCAACGGTTTTTTCGGGAATCCCAAGCCGTTAAAAATGGCTAGTGACTTAATTTTTTATTATTTGTCATCAGAAAAGCAATTTTGAATAATTTGAGTAGGTACCTACCATAAATATTTCGCACCCGTGAAAATGTATCCACACGAAAATATAACGAGCAAATGTAATAATATAAAAAAAAAAAAATTAAGCTAATGGCTAAAAGTAATAGGTTGACCACTTAGAGACCTTGATCCTAGTAACAGTTCCAAAATGGCATGAGAAGGGGAAAAACATTGCGGGATTGCCTACAAATCTGATCTTTTGTGAGGGACTATTAAGCCTTATTTTGGCATAATTAACATGCCAAATTAATTTTATACTTCATTATTAATGTTTTTTGAGGTAATTAAGTAGTTTGACGAAAAAAAATTTTCCCGCCCCAGGGTGAGATTTGCCAGTTGGGCTTGCCGCGCTGAGAGTGATATCCGAGCGGGTACGAAGGGCGAACTCGTATCCTAGTCCACTACCCCACTCCTTTTCCGGGAGCCCCACTCCTCTTGGAAGAGCTCACCGCCACGAAATAAAATATATTATACATTTTGTGAATTAATAATCGTAAAAAATATTCGAAAATTTTTAAAAAAAACCCTTTCCTCTATGATTCTATAAAATCTAAAATCTTGCCACGAAAATTCCAGAGAGTGACTTTTCTGTCGAGTTCGCCCTTAACAGAAAACTTTAAAATGCGAATATCTCGAAACTACGTTTTGTCGAGTTCGCCCTTCGTACCCGGAGCGCCTCATTTGGACTAGCAAAATTTTTTCCTTCCTCTGCTTTGGTAAATCTCCAGACTTTTAACTATAACGATACTAATGTAAAAGTTTCTTTTCGACGATCTTGACGCTTGACGACAGAATTTAGTTGAGCAGATATTGTCAACGGTGGCATAGATTGCATCCATTGTTCCTCCCCACTTGGTCTTACCTACGTTAAATTACAATTTCCATGTATCACCACCGTATAATATATGCGGTGAGTGTAATTATCGGCCATTCGCCTGCAAACGGGTCAAACTACAAAGGTAAATTCAACACAATGGGCAAATCATTAATCAACCGAACAATTTATAATATAACGTCGTTTATAGATATAGGATCAATACGGAAGATGTTTAAGTAGCAAATTATAAAATAAGAAGAACGGGAAAATTTTCAGGGCAAACGATGAAGGTTATAAATCTGTCAGAAAAGTGAAGAAGACATATAGAGGGTGTATTTCTGAAGAAGAAAGACGTCTTTCTCAGGGAAAAAAAATTTCCAAAAAGAAATCTTTGTTTTTCTTTCACCTAAAACTATGCCAAGGTCCTGATCTGCGAAATGCAATAAAATTAAACAGTCTCCCATTTATTTTTATGACACAGAGAAGTATTTGAGGACAAACTGTTTTTCAACGAAGGGACTACCACGAGGGCTTTTCACTTAGCTTTATAGGTCAGAGACATATTTCCTCGAGAAACTGTGTATAGTTTATTCTTTTCCTGAACGGTTTGTCGCCCGAGAATTTTCTCTTTTTTTTCCTGTGCGCATATCGACCTTTCAACGTCCTAATTTTATTATTGTTTTCAACTCCGTCTATTGAAAACTTTTTATTGCTTAAAAAGTCGTAATGTTTTATTCATTGCGCCTCTAATAAAAACGATGATGTTCCATATTTTCGAACAAAGATTTTTTTAAAAATTTCTTTTATCAATGACCTTAGTTTGATGACATTAGCGATATTACGCGCTAAATAGATAAATTAGTCGGATCACGTTCATTGCATTTAAGCCGGTTAGTATTACGGACTTGGGAAGGGGCTAAAATGTTAGTCAATATTACTGAGTTTGAATTACATCGGGTTATTCTGGAAGTCTCTTTGAAGACACGCGATAAACTGTCAGCGCGCGATCATTAATTAATCTAAGCTGGGTAACCTCTTGTTACCTTTGAGTGTAACACGGTTTACTTAAGAAAACCACAATTTTTTAAAACTTTTTTGTCATTTGAAAGTCACATTTTTAATTTTTAATGAAAAGATAACATTTTAATAAAGTAATTAGGTTCTAAAATGTTGATTAATCACAGCGCGTGTGGCCTAAATTTTAACGTGATCAACAAGTTGCATGTTATTCTTTATTCCTGTATTTGCCGCTGATAAACTATAGATGAACATGAAGTGACTTTTTGTTAATTAAAACCGAAATTTTTAATACCGTTTGGATGGTGAAATTGGCAAAGAAAAAAAATTTGTTGTTATGTAAATTTAAAAAAAAATATTTTATTGCAATTTTATTAATCTATTTTTCGAGAAAATTGAAAGAAAGTCGTAAATTTAATTAGTAGGGTAATCATAATCATTAAATATTAGCAATACTCCAGAAAAACTTATTTTTTCGATAATTTGTGTAAGAAATTGATAAAGAAATTTTTTTTCTTTAGTCAATTGTATATTTTTTCCGATTTTTTGCGAAAATTGTGACTTATTTTTTTCATATTTTGAGAAAGTCGTAACTTTTTTTCGATTTTTGGAGAAAATCGTAACATTTTTATATTTTTGGTGAAAATTGAAACAAAATCGTAATTATGATTAGTAGGTGGGTAATCATAATCATATCCGTAGACGTAATCATAATCAAAAACAATATCATTACGAGTATGCCCTACTCTGCCTCTAGGCCACCCTTATTTTCCTGGTCACAGAAAAATTAAAATAAAAAAAAAGCTGCATAGATTATACACTCGGAGTTTTCAAAAAAGATTAGTAAATCTTTACTGAAGTTTTAAGATTCTTTCCAGAACGTGAGAGATAATTCAGAAATCAAATTTCCGAGTTGCCGACATTTTTCACAATGAAATCCCCCCCTGAAGGCATAATTCAAGGGATGGTAAAAAAAAAAGGTATGAGGGCGAGGAGGACGAGAGAAGCCCCGGTATAAATCGAGCTGGGTGAGCTCTCTGAGTAAGGATTTAATTAAGGACTTGTATATCACCAGTCCAGGACTTAGAATCCCCTCTCTTCCTCAGCTCAGCAGAGTAACCGATCCCGGTAAAGACCTCAGGGAACGACTCAATTTCTGTTAGTTTACGACCAAGAAGGCAAACTTGTTCAGCCCTTTTATTTTTCACGTACCCCCTTTCTTTCTTCCTAGCTCGTTCCCAGAAAATAAATATCGTAAATCCATAAGTTTATGATTACAAAATCGAAATTTTGATATAAACTTTATTGAACAGGAGGGTTAAAATGGTTTTAGAAAAAACAAAAAACAAATTCGCTTTTATCTGAGTGACGTCTCCTCCCTTGATGCTCTGAAAAATTTCGACAGTCGGGGATCGTTTCCCAATCCACTTAACTCATGGACGAACTGGGATTTAGTGTACACAAAGGCATAAATTCAGATCGTTTCTCCCTTCCTCAACGGGACTTCGACCCCCCTCTGCACTTACCCTTTTCCCTTATTTATCGGCGGTTTTTCCCTCCTCTGTACAACCAAAAAGCCTTTTCCTACCAAGTCTCTTCCTACCTATTGCATTAAGCTAAGCACCCCATCCTCCTCATTCATCAAACTGCTTTATAAAGGGATCTCTCCCCTTTTTTTCGCCCCAGAAGACCTCATATACCAATTAATACGTTCATTCATTCATTTGTTATAAATGTAAAAAACAAAATATTAAAACTTGCACGGCTGGAAATCAAGGAAGTCAATAATGAGGTCCTACGAAAAGAGCTAAAATCGCCAAATTTTTTTTAGATATCTTATCAAGAAAATTTAAATCCTCAGCCAAACGATTTGCGACAATTTTATTTTATTTTTTATTTATTTATTTTATTTATTTACCTATTATTTTTTTTAGTGTTTCTGAAGTCAAGTTTACGTAAAATAAAACACGGTTTTTATTATTTTTTAATTATTTTTGTTTAAATTACTCTTAATTTTATTTTATTTAACATATGAAGCGCTCCGGGTACGAAGGGCGAACTCAACAAAACGTAGTTTCGAGATATTCGCATTTTAAAGTTTTATGTTACGGGCGAACTCAACAGAAAAGTCATGCCCTGGAATGGGAAAAGGAGTGGGGGTTGTGGACTAGGATGTGGAATTCGCCCTTCGTACCCGCTCGGATATCGCAGTTAGAGCTTTGCCGCATATCGGTTTTTACGTATTTAAAGGGGAAAAAAGGGCGAACTCAACATAAAAGTACTAGTCTGGAGCTGGCCCCGACGGGAACTTCCTTAAAGAGAAGTAACAATATAGGAGGGGGAAGTATATGGGAGGGGAAGTATAACGGAGTGGGAAGTATGTGGGAGGGGAAGTATGTGGGAGGGGAAGTATAACGGAGGGGGAAGTATAACGGAGTAGGAAGTATATGGGAGGGGAAGTATAACGAACGGGGAAGTATAACGAACGGGGAAGTACTAAGTTTTTTTTGTAAAAAAAAAAAAATTTTGTTTCGGAAAATTTTCCGGTTTTTTCTTTCTTTTTCTTTTTTTTTTTTTTTTTTTTGTTTGAAAAATTTTTAAGTTCTTTTTTCGAAAAATTTTCTAAGTGTCAAGGTAGAAATAATGGGCTCTTTGGCCTAGGGATGTGCCTCTCGTAAAGAGTAGAAGTACGAAATTTTTCGGTAATAAAAAAAAAAAATTTTAACAATTTTTTTTCGAAAAATTTTCTAAGTTTTTTTTTTTCTTTTTCTTTTCTTTTCTTTTCTTTTTTTTTTTTTTTTTTTTTTTGAAAAATTTTTTAAGTTCTTTTTTTCGAAAAATTTTTTTAAGTGTCAAGGTAGAAATAATGGGCTCTTTGGCCTAGGGATGTGCCTCTCGTAAAGGGTAGAAGTACGAAATTTCTCCCTACTAATAAAAATAGTAATTAAAAAGTGGCAATTTTTTGCACCAAAAATTCTTAAAAAATATAAGGAGTAATTGGTGAAAATCGGATTAACGGTTCGGCCGCAGGGAATTTTTTAAAATTTCAAACAGACATATCCGCCATTTTTTCGAAATTCAAAAATCCCCCTCGTTACATTCTTCTTCACCGGCTAAAGAAATTTTGGTGAAAATTTGGTGAAAATCGGATGAAAATTGTGGCCGTAAAGTGTTCCGGAAAAAAATGCTACGGACGGCCGGCCGGCACCACAGACAAAGTTGAGATCGGTAAAGATCAATATTCGATTTGACCCTCCGGGGTCTGGAAGACCCTTCCCCAAAAACCCGACGTCGAGGGTATCGCAATAACTTCTTTAAGGAAGTTAATTATATGGGTGTATTCACCAAGAGGCCAAGGATCTTAAAATGAAAAAAAAAAAAGTTGTCCGATGTTGAGTTCGCCCTTCGTACCCGGAGCGCCTCATATTTTAATTTTAAGTGGAGGATTTCCTTTGTCCGGTTGGAAAACAGAAGAAAAAATAAAGTTTTCAAAAAAAGGAAGAAGGGTAATTTTTACACCCGAAAGATCACTTACCCCTAAAATTTGTAGTTTTTTTTTTTCAAAAATTAAAATATAAAATGTTTTAAAGTTAAAAAACTTTGTGGTTAAAAGTTATAAACTGTTTTCATTACTACGGAATATTTGAGTTCATTATTTATAAAAGTATGTGAGGAAGTGTTAGTAATTGAGACATTAAAATCTAGAAGATGCAATGAATTTTAAAAAAAGAGGTCATCATAATTTTCCTCATTACGCATAACGTATAAGAACGTGAAGACATAAAAACGAGCTTCATATATTTTAAAGGCCTACGCTGCGCCCATTAAAACCTTTTAATTAAACCCTCCTGCTAATTAAAGGTCGAGATAATTGGTAAGCCTGGATATAAAGGAGCCATCCGATATTTTCACCCTTTCCTTTTAAGTCTCCACGTAAAGTCGTTCAAAATGAGGTTTTATCCAAATCAATCTTTCAAAGATGTGTTAATTTCCTTAAAATTGAAAATTTATGTCGAAAAAAATCTGGAAGTTGAGTATAAATATTTGAGGGCGAGATGAGTTTTGAGAAGATGAAACAATTGAATATTGATGACTAATCAGTCAGGTTGGAAGGTGGTATTTCATCAGCGCTCGCTACGCCGTTTTCAAGCAATCGATACGAATGAGTTATGAATTAGTCACACTTTGTTATCTGGCGTTCGCTGACAAATCTACGGTTGAAACAAAATAGGGTTCCCCTACACTTTTCAGCCCTTTTTTTTCACTCCAGCCCATCTCATCATCGTTAATACTCCCAGTTTTAAATGACTTCATCCGCTTTTCCATGAAAATCAAAGCTCAAAAAGAAGAAAATCATTTTTAAAAAAATGTCGTACATAAAAATATTTCAATTTTTTTTATGTGTAGGATGGTTTGAAACTTTCATCATAAATCACGATTGATTCTGTATAAAGAAAGGGTCTCCGTCACAGTCCTGGGAAAATGGCATAGTTCCTGGGAGAATTTACCGCGGATTCCTGACCAGCAAGATAGTTCGGATGGCTACGAAGTAATTAATATCCGAACACATCTATAATATTCTAATATTTTAATTTTCTCAAATTTTATTGTATTACTCTCCATGAAAGGTTTTAAGGGGAAATGAGGGTTTTAAGTTGGTTGCTTTGTACATTTTTCGTTGTGAGCAACGGTTTTCGGTTTTTCCCTTCTATCTTGGAAACCGTCGCTCAAAACGAAAAAATGTTCTAAGTAAACGTTGTAGCTACGGAAATTTACTACATAAAATATGTCATTAGTTTTTTCCGTCAGAGCAATATTTTAGGAGATATGAAGGTTTTAAGTTTTCAGACAGGCTCTGTAGGATTATTAGTTTAACCTCATAACTCCTTAAATATTGCTCTTAAGAAAATAATGAATAAAGAAATTTTTGTAGGAAATCTTTGTACCTACAACTTTTACTTACAACTTTTTTTCGTTTCGAGCGACGGTCTCCGAGATAGAAGAGAAAAACCGAAAACCGTTGTTAACAACGAAAAATTTGCAAAGCAACTCTCTTAAGAACCCTCATATCTCCTTAAGTATTGCTCTGACAAAAAAACCAATGGAGTCTTTTTTGTAGGAAATTTCCGTAGCTACGACTTTTACTTAGGACATTTTTTCGTTTTGAGCGACGGTTTTCGAGATAAAAGGGAAAAACCGAAAACCGTTGTTAACAACGAAAAATTTGCAAAGCAACCAACTTAAATACTTCCATATCTCCTAAAGTATTGCTCTGACGGAAAAAACTGATAAGATATTTTATGTAGTAAATTTTAGTACCTACAACTTTTACTTAGGACATTTTTCGTTTTGAGCGACGGTTTCCGAGATAAAAGGGAAAAACCGAAAACCGTTGTTAACAACGAAAAATTTGCAAAGCAACTCACTTAAAAACCATCATACCTACAGGATAGGATCTTCCAGATCCCGCGAAGGAACGATGTGCGCTATTAAAATTTTTTTGAGCAAAAAAGCGTTGTTTAATTTTAATCGTGAAGAAATTAAGCATTTTTTTGTCTACTTTCGCCGTTGGAGCACTTGAGTACATCTAATGTGTTTATTTCTCTTTAGGATCCTTGTTTGAATTTAATTACCGAACTTAAAAGCGTCCCATTGGTACATTGTGGAGAAACAAAGGTTTTGGTCTTTTAACAAAACGAGGTGGTAACTGGGTGAAGTGCCTATTTCAGTGGGGGCCGCCTTGTGTTTAGACGCATTGTCCCTTCTAACTCCTTCGCCCCTATTCTCCAACATACATCCTTTTCTCTCTTTTGTAACCTACGACACAAAATAACACGATATTAGTCCCTCAAAATACACTTAATAATAAAAATCGCTCTAGAAGTGTCTGCGGTAAAGAAAGTTGCTCGACAATCCGAGTAACATGAAGAATAATCATCTACTCTTATGAAGTTTCAAGTAGCATTGTTAGCGAGTTGATTAAACTTACTAAGTTACTCTACCGCCGACCAGCGAAGACAATGGAAAATTCGGAAGCAGGTAACTTGAGAGGAAGCTATTTTATTTTATTTTCCGATGAAAACTTACTCCATAAAGACTTTCAGCATTTTATTATTATAAAGTTATGTAGGTAAAAAAGTGGTTAAACCTGAGTATCTAGTTTAAGAACAAGTTGTAAAAATTACAAGAACTAGCTGTCGTCAACAATATCCATTTGTTGAAAAAAAAAATTTTTTTTTTTCTGATTTTTAAGTGTAAATGTTTTAAGTTTTGGCGTAAGTTTGTTATTTAGGATGAGTTGAAGCCTCAAGGTCATTGGAATCATATTTTTCTCCCCTCTCGTTCTAGCAGGTTACGCCACGGTTTCTTCTACTCAACCTTCTCAAACAAAATGACAAAACAACGTCTTTTGAAAAATTATTTGGAATCTCTAAATTGGAGAAGGATTATCTTTATTTTTTTCTGATTTTTAAGTGTTAATGTTTTAAGTTTTGGCGTTTGTTATTTAGGATGAGTTGAAGCCTCAAGGTCATTGGAATCATATTTTTCTCCCCTCTAGTTCTAGCAGGTTACGCCACGGTTTCTTCTACTCAACCTTCTCAAACAAAATGACAAAACAACGTCTTTTGAAAAATTATTTGGAATCTCTAAATTGGTGAAGGATTATCTTTATTATTTTAAGGAGGGAAACTGAAAATAAATCCGCTTTCTACCGTAGCTACTTGATTTTCATGTTTATATCTTTGCCTCCGAATCCAAAAATATCAAAATGAATTTTCTTATTGCTCTTATTAACATTAATTGAGGCGCTCCGGGTACGAAGGGCGAACTCGACATCGGAGAAATTTTTTTGACTTCCTTAAAGAAGATATTGTGATTCGACGTCGGGTTTTTGGGGAAGGGTCTTCCAGTTTTTTTCATTTTCAGATTCTAGACCTCTTGGTGAATACACCCATATAATTTTTATGTTGAGTTCGCCATTTTTTCCCCTTTAAATTCGTAAAAACCGAAACTTTTAAATGCTAATATCTCGAAACTACGTTTTGTCGAGTTCGCCCTTCGTACTCGGAGCGCCTCAATTATTAAAAATTGAAAAAAAGTCGTTATATTTTGTCGCAATATCAACTTAGAGGGAATAAAATTAGCATAGTTAATTTGAACATTTTAATATCCTCAAAAAACACACTATTTTGTCATTCGTACTAAAAGCTAAAGTTAAATAATGCGAGTTAAAAAAAAGAACTTTATCCTGAGCAGTTTTTAAAAGCTTGATTTTTTCAATACACTCAACCGCCTTTCCGGTATCAAAGCAACAGTGTACTTTTAGGATTAAATGCTCCCTCGCGTGTTTTTCCAAAGGAATAAAACCGGGAAGCTTACCTACGAAAGCTCAAAGCCCTTAGTCTTACTTAAATGTAAATTTAAAGCACCGTTTCCATCAAATAATGAAAGTCTAAAATATTTTTAAAAAAGTGAAAGTTTATATTATTTATAAAAGGATTTTTTTCTGATTGTGTGGTTGGGGAAAAAGGGCTTTGAAAGAAGGGGTTCAGATTTTTTTCTCTTGGATTTAAACTTTCTACTTGTTCCCTGGGAATGCAAAGCAATAGTCCTTCTTACTCAACCCCGATCTTCCACTTGACTTTGCCTAAAACAGCCTCAGGATCTTTTTTTCTTAAATAAAATTTTCATCTCCTCTCTTTTTCTCCACCGCCCGCAACTCTTTTATTCTATTCTGATTCCTAACCAACCCTTTCCACTTCTAATTGCTTTAATTTAACTAACCCAGGAAATTGCGGAACCCGGAGAAGCTTTGTTCTTTAAAAAAAAATAATTGGGTCCTCGATTACTGGGTTTAAATTAAATCTGAACGAATTTTAAATAGTTTAATCATATTTTTATGAAAATATGCCGTAAAGATGCGAGAGTCACGTAGATGTATGTCGCAATTTGAATATCAATGAGACAATGTTTTCAATCTAGATCCAGGAGATCGTCTTCTTTGAGCTACGATTGTGTGGGGAATTGCGGCCTGTCTATCAAATTTGTCCCGGTTCGACGTCTTGTTCCTTCCGATAAAAAAGGGGCCCTAAACCAATATTCTCCGTTCTTTTTCCCTCATAAATATATTGCAGAAATACATATAAATCATTTTTCTTAAACGTACTGAATGGTTAAAAGCTTTTTAGGTACATTTCTTTTTTTTATTCATATTCATGTGGTTCCTTAGAAAAAACACTTATTCCTATCGGAAGGTCTAATTTAGAAAGCAAGAGTAGCTTTAGAATGTTTTGGAAAAAATGGCGTCGGACTCCTGTATCAAAAACACTCTATGGATTTACATTTTAATTTTTATTGCGTGTGTATTCCGTAAGGGGGTTGATTTTACTATCAAACAATTCGCTCCGGGTACGAAGGGCGAACTCAACAAAACGTAGTTTCGAGATATTCGCATTTTAAAGTTTTATGTTACGGGCGAACTCAACAGAAAAGTCATGCCCTGGAATGGGAAAAGGAGTGAGGGTTGTGGATTGGGATGTGGAGTTCGCCCTTCGTACCCGCTCGGATATCGCAGTTAGAGCTTTGCCGCATATCGGTTAAAAGGGCGAACTCAACATAAAAGTTATATGGGTGTATTCACCAAGAGGTCTAGAATCTAAAAATGGAAAAAAAAAAAAATGTCCGATGTTGAGTTCGCCCTTCGTACCCGGAGCGCCTCAATTAACCAATAATAGAGGTAAGAAATGACTGTGATAACGGGTATCTCACGACGCGTTTCGGCTTTAAAAGCCTCGTCAGGTGAGCTATTCCCTCTATCACATTCATTTCTATCTTTTCACTGTGAACCTATCTCCGAGAGATTAATGCCCGGTTTCCAGAACGTTTCGTTATCGAGTCGATAGGTATAGATTCGATAAAGTTATTAGTTCGATAACTCCAAAGCGGGTTTCTCAAACGAAACAGTCGTTAAGGGCAATCCGACCGCAATCGAAGACCAAGTGTGCGAGTGAGAGGGAAGATACGGAAAAGTATTTCCAGTTTTTCTCAGCTCCTAATTATCCGAAAATAATTTTGAAAACGGTTTTCGTTTTAAAATCCAAAAATGAATAAGGGTTAGGCATACCGATTTTCCAAAAAATTTTCCTTCCGGAAAATCCGAAATCTATCTTTTTTCTCGGCCTTTTTTCGAAAATCGCCGGTATACAAATTATAGCTCACGATTTCCCGATTCCAAAAAGCTATGACAAAAGAAAATCGTATGATTAGATCGATCGTAATCGTGTCCCGAAGGATCAAAAGATTTTCCGAGGGGCGGAGTCATTTTGGAAGACTTGAGGAATAAACAATCCAACAACAATCCAACAATGTAAACGTTCTAATTTATTGCCTGTCATACAAAAATATCCCCCCGTCGAATTATTTTTCTAAAAACTATATTCTTCCTCACTCATCACCTCATATTTTCACCACATACTATGTATTCCTTTTTAGGGGAAAAAAATGCAAACTAATGAAAATAAATTAATTAATAATTAAAAATTCAGAAATATTTCGTTATGAAAAAGAAAAAATATAATATACAGCAATAAAAAATATACAGTACCTATATAGAAATAAAAAATAAAATAAAATAATAATCACACTCCTTCCTATTTTTTTTTAATTTGCAGTTTTTCTTTTTTTTTCCAAAAAAACCGTATAATTTTTTTTGAGGGAAAGTATAAAGGAGAATTTTCCAAGTTTGTTTTTTCGAAAAATTTTCTAAGTTTATTTTGGAAAAATTTTCCGAGTTTTTTTTTTCGAAAAATTTTCCGGGTTTTCCTTTTTTTTTGAAAAATTTTTTAAGTTCTTTTTTTCGAAAATTTTTATGAGTGTCAAGGTAGAAATAATGGGCTCTTTGGCCTAGGGATGTGTCTCTCGTAATACCCAGAAGTACGAAATCTCTCCCTACTAATAAAAAATTAATAATTAAAAAGTGGCAATTTTTTTACACCAAAATTCTTAATAAACATAAGGAGTAATTGGTGAAAATCGGAGGAACGGTTCGGCAGCAGCGAATTTTTTAAAATATCAAACAGACATATCTCCGCCATTTTTTCAAAATTCAAAAATCGCCCTTTAGTTTCTTGTTCGCCGGCTAAAGAAATTTGTGTGAAAATTTGGTGAAAAAAGGATGAAAACTGTGGCCGTAAAGTGTTCCGAAAAAAAAAAAAAAAAAAAAAATGCTACGGCCGGACAGCCGGCCAATATTCAATTTAGGAAAGATCAATATTCGATTTGACCCTCCGGGGTCTGGAAGACCCTTCCCCAAAAACCTGACGTGGAGAGTATCACAATAACTTCTTTCAACAAAGAAAAAAAAATAAAAATAAAAATAAAAAAAATAATAAAATAAAAAAAAAACGATCACAAAATACGCTGCAACTCTTTCAAAATTTTAAAATGTTTATTTAAAATGGTAGTGAAAATTCGGACCACAGCGAGGAGGAATATTATTTTTCAAAATAGAATTCGAAGGGGTCGTTTTTGTATGACAGGCAATAAATTAGAACGTTTGCATTGTTGGATTGTTGTTGGATTGTTTATTCCTCAAGTCTTCCAAAATGACTCCGCCCCTCGGAAAATCTTTTGATCCTTCGGGACACGATTACGATCGATCTAATCATACGATTTTCTTTTGTCATAGCTTTTTGGAATCGGGAAATCGTGAGCTATAATTTGTATACCGGCGATTTTCGAAAAAAGGCCGAGGAAAAAAATTTGATTTCGGATTTTCCGGAAGGAAAATTTTTTGGAAAATCGGTATGCCTGACCCTTATTCATTTTGGATTTTAAAACGAAAACCGTTTTCAAAATTATTTTCGGATAATTGGGAGCTGAGAAAAACTGGGAAAACTTTTGGTACCGAAACTAGCGGCATCTGTTGAAAAAGATTCAAATTGAAATTGCGGTCGGATTGTCGTTAAGTTATAGATTCTATAACTATCGGTTCTGCAACTGAACTTCATGAGAAAATCCAACAATCCATCCAACAGTCCATCCATCTCGCCACTATTTCTTTCAATTTTGTGATTATTTATGAAAACTTCTTGGTGGTTTCAGTAGTCTAACCTTATCATTACCAATACGGAATTCCGAACTGGGTCTGTTTTAGACAAAATTAACCCCTATGTGTCATCAAATATGCTTGTGATCCTCGCAAAAATTAACAAACAGACCGTCCGTGTTCAAGATTCGTGTTCGTTTGGTATCGCAAAGGGGTTCATTTTTTCATTTAGCGAGGATCTAATTGTTTGGTGAGTCTAGCGAGAATGGACGCAATAATAATAATAAATTATTTAACGTGTTCATTTTACTTTTGTAAACAGCGATCGGGTTCTAGGGTAAAAATCAAAACGGGTAAAAAAAACTATAACCGCTTTGGGTGGGTCTCTAGCAGACCGAGTTTTATTATTTTATTATTAATTATTATTTATTATTTATTAATAATGCGAAAGGAAAAATCTCGGGCTAAAAAAGACGTTTCCTAAATTTCATCGGTTGTTCAGGGTTATAGACGAAAAATCCATTTTTAAAATTCAAGAAAAATTTTGAATAAAAAAAACACGCCGGACGAGAAGAATTTATTAAAAATTTCTCCTTTTCTGCTTATAGAATAGATATCGAATGATTTTTGGACCGCTAACTTTAGCGGGAGATTTATCGAACCGATAGCCTAACGAACGTTCTGGCAACCCATTTTTACTAATTTTACGGAGTTATAGAACCAATAGTACTATCGGTTCTATATCTAACGTTCTGGAAACCGGGCATAAGTGGATACAGCGGGAAGCCGGAAACAAACCGTCTCCCTAAAGCTATTGGTTAATTGTTTGATAGTAAAATCAACCCCCTTGCGGAATAAACACGCAATAAAAATTAAGATGTAAATGTAAAGTAATACCATGACAACAAATCTTTCATAAAAATTAAAAACCAATATTAAGGTGGTAAGTGGCTCCATCCCTTGGAGAACGGTGGCAGCGGTGAGCTTTAGAGAGACGGTTTGTTTCCGGCTTCCCGCTGTTTCCACTAAATCTCTCGGAGATAGAGTCACAGTGAAAAGATAGAAATGATTGTGATAGAGGTAATAGCTCACCTGACGAGGCTTTTTAAGCCGAAACGCGTCGTAAAATACCCGTTATCACAGTTCATTTCTATTATTGGTTAATAAAACAAAAGTAATAGAAGATTTCGTAAAAATTTGATAAAAATTGCGAGGTGTTTCGGAAAAATGGGACTGAAGGACTGCACGATAGATAACCTCATGATCGGCAAGGATAATTTGGTAGTTGGGGGAGGAAATTGATTTACTAATAAAATGAGATTTTTAGTACTTAAAAAACGTTTGTGAAGGGATCTTTGTTTACTTATGAAACCCCCCCTCAACGGCGCTTTTCTCTTTTCGACCAAAACCATCTATTACTCCCCCGTCCTCTCGTATTGAGTTGACTCAGACGACAATTTATTACGTTTCGACCCTCCGGGAGCGCCTTTGTTCTCACTAATGGGCCCCACCTACCGTCCCGGCCCACTCCCCGCCATCCACCACTCTTTGAATGGCCTATCTGTAAATTACTTTTAGGCCCGCCACCACTTGATAACGTTCTTTCTTATACAGGATCAACTAATGAACTTCTATGCCAAGTTTTTCCACGGCAACATTTTATTGGATAAATTCAATTATTTAAATAAATATCTGGTGTGAATTTTAACAGAGGAAAAATGACGTAGAATCGTTATTTTTAACCATGCAAAGCATCACTTTTCCAAAAAAAATATCCTATATAAAAGGAAGATCGTTAAAAAATTAAAACTGCTTTTCCTCTTTTGCAAGTTGCTACGCTTGAGAAAGATGCTTAACAATGGATTAAATCTCATTTTTTTTATTGATTTACAAGCTTCAATAATTTTTCAAGTTTAAAATATTTTCTTATCGTAAATTTTATGATTTTCAAGTTTTAAAATGCTGTAAGAGATTCCGCATTTTACGACTAGACAGTAGTGGGAGTTCTACTCGGATGGAATTTCTAAAATACTTTTTTTTTTCACGATTCGGAGATCCCAGACTGGATATTACGCCAGGGGACAATGGACGTACACAATATAAAGAAGAGAGGATTGTCGAAGGACCTTAATCAGCCCGGTTTCCCAATATCCAAGGTGCTCGAAATCTTTCAAGGAAAAAAAATATAAAGCTTGATGGTTCAAGATCAATATTTAAACGATTTCGAGTGAGCAAACATTAATTCAGTGCTAATAATGAATTTGCACAAGATGTTGTCTGGGGGAGGAGGAGTGAGCGTTAAGTTGTTTGTCCATGGCTTGGTTCCAAAGTGGCTTCTCCCAGTTTCAGGGGTACAAGTGGTAAAGTTGACCACTTAGCCAGTCCCTGCCGACTCCTTTTAGCCTTTCCACCCTCCCTTTAACCGACTACATATATATTTATCCTTCCCCCGAATACCACCCTTAATCCATTATTTTTTCTCCTCTCTACTACAGAATTAAGAACCTATTCATTCCCGGTTACCGCCCTAAGTGGCTCGGAAGATCCCAACCTCATAATTTATGGTGTCCAGAGCATTATATCATGTTTGTTTTTCTTTTCTTTTTCCACTCCATTTTCAGAGATTTTACCACTTAAGGTTTTCATTGTATATAAACACTACAAATCATTTTTTTTACGGGGAGAAAAGATTTTTTTTGTTATCTCTTCTCTCTTCAGGTGCTTTTGCGTGGCTTCAACGGAAAGAACGTTGGTCTCCACAATTGGATGAAACTCATGTATTTAAATTGAGGCGCTCCGGGTACAAAGGGGAACTCAACATCGGACAAATTTTTTTTGTTCATTTTCTGATTCTAGACCTCTTGGTGAATACACCCATATAATCTTTATGTTGAGTTCGCCCTTTTTTCCCCTAAATACGTAAGAAACGATATGCAGAGCTCTAACTGCGATATCTGAGCGGGTACGAAGGGCGAACTCAACATCCTAGTTCACAACCCCCACTCCTTTACCCATTCCAGGGCATGACTTTTCTGTTGAGTTCGCCCGTAACATAAAACTTTAAAATGCGAATATCTCGAAACTACGTTTTGTTGAGTTCGCCCTTCGTACCCGGAGCGCCTAAATTGAATCATTAGACTGCTTAAAGCCCCCCTCCCCCTTTCCGGTTAATATTCAAGCACAGGTGACGGAAGGTCGGGTGGCTAGAAATCATAAAAACTCATTTACAAAAGAAGTTAAATCGGTCGGTGAGTCTTAATCCCCCTAGGGCGCTTTTTCCTAATTCTAATTTATCAGATGGTTAACCAACAGAAGGAAAACGTTCAGGGATTCTTAACCGTTGGTTATCTTTCAATGCTTCTTTCCCAAGCGTCTTTCAATCCTTATCAATCGCCCAGTTAGTATTCAGACGGTTAACTTAAAAAATCGATTATTTCGATGTTTTTGCAACCATTCTGTAACCTTTTTTCAAAATTAAAAATAAACAAAACCGCCCAAGATAAATTTTATTCTGTGAGAGTTTTTTTAATCAATTTTGACCCAAGAATGTGGTTTCTGTCAAATTTCCGAGGAATACTCCCGAAAATCGTTAGAAAATGAGGTTTTCTCGCCGAAGGTTAGTTCTGTTCGTTTTGTTGTAAACAAAAATGAAGAACTCAGTATAACCATGCGGAAGGTTTCCATAATTTTCAATCGCCAAGTTAGTTATCAGACGGTTAACAAAAATCGATTATTTCGATGTTTTTAGGTTGGTTTCAGAGAAAAAGGTTTCAGAATGGTTGCAAAACATCGAAATAATCGATTTTTTAAGTAAACCGTCTGATAACCTAACTGGGCGATTGAAAAATGATGGAAACCTTCCGCATGGTTATACTGAGTTCCTCAATTTTTTTACAACAAAACGAACCAACCTTCGGCGAGAATCAGAAAAACCTCATTTTGTAATCGTCGGTTTTCTCGACGGCCAACGCTTCATTCCTCGGATAAAATTTAACCTGTTAGCGTTAACCGACCGATAAAGTGATTGGAAAAATGCATTTTTTTTCTAACGGGCGGTTAAACTAACCTTTGCCCTCTAAGCCCGTTTACACGCTTTACTAATCCGGACGCACCTCGGCCAAATCGGTCTTCCAGTCTTCGGTAACCAAACTGCAAACGCCATAAAATATTTTTTTCATCATAACTAAAGCTAAACATAAATTAGGGAAAAAAGGACTCCACATAACCTAAAAAATAGAACCATTGAAATGGTTACGGTAGTCTCTATAAGAGAAACTCATTTGAAAAACTTATGAAAAAAGGGGAACATATATTTTTCTAACTCCTCCCCGTCCTATTTCCTAACTTTAAGTTCCCGACGGAATAAAAAAAGGTCCCGGACGGTTGAATTTCAGATGAGGCGTGATACGCTGGAGGAAAATTGATAACACAACGTTAAAAAAAGATAATAAAAAAAATACTTTAGAATAATAAAGTGGAATATTATTCTAACCACATTATTGTTCCAGAATACTCAGTTTCTAGTTTCTAATTTACGAGTCTAAGAAG
This sequence comes from Orius insidiosus, assembly GCA_014119065.1. Taxonomy (NCBI): domain Eukaryota; kingdom Metazoa; phylum Arthropoda; class Insecta; order Hemiptera; family Anthocoridae; genus Orius; species Orius insidiosus. The sequence goes on from JACGAQ010000129.1 coordinate 97,433, forward strand.
TTAGTTAATGACTTGTCTCTACGAATGATTTAACTTTCATTAGCGTTCTTACCTTTGCACTTAATCCTGGAAGAGTGAAATAAACAAAATTCATTGAAGTCAAAAATAAGAATGATCTGAGGCGCTCCCGGTACGAAGGGCGAACTCAACAAAGTTTCGAGATATTCGCATTTTAAAGTTTTATGTTACGGGCGAACTCAACAGAAAATGCCCTGGAATGGGAAAAGGAGTTGTGGACTAGGATGTGGAGTTCGCCCTTCGTACCCGCTCGGATATAGTTTTGCCGCATATCGGTTTTTACGTATTTAAAGGGGAAAAAAGGGCGAACTCAACATAAAAATTGTATGGTTGTATTCACCAAGAGGTCTAGAATCTTAAAATGAAAAAAAAAAATTTGTCCGATGTTGAGTTCGCCCTTCGTACCCGGAGCGCCTCATATCTAAAGAGTTTTGACATAAAGTGATTCATAAAAATCGTTTTATGTGAGACTAATAGGTAGCGGTAGCTCTTGTAGAGGTTATCTAGGAATTCGTTGGATAAAATAAGGATGATAAGAATTTGAGGTTTGAGTCGAGAGTTTTTCTGAAAGGGAGTTTATTCCTGTTTTATGTAAATTCTCCACGAGTCGTACACCGCCTCGTCCGGGAGGAAATCATCTTTATGACCGTATAACAGATGTTTAGGAACAACGCATGGCATGTCTCCTCCCTCGGCGTCCCTTCAAAAATCTTTATTGCCTCGAGCAGACTGAAAAACAAATTGAAATGGTCCCCGAGGCTTTTTACTCGTAAATGATGATTTAAACCTCCCTTGTTTTTCTTACCTGTTCACAAAACACGTACTGTTTTCATAGACAATGTGATTTTACCCGTTGACCAAATAGATTGTCAGTAAGTCTTGTATTTACCAAGAACGTGAATTGTTTTTGTTGTTTTAGACGCCGAATGTATCAGTTTTTTAAGGTCAAAAGAATAACAGCGCCGACTTAAATAAAAAAGATCGGCAAGTTTTATGAGGCGCACCGGATACGAAGGGCGAACTCGACAATTTTAAAGTTTCGGTTTTTACGTATTTAAAGGGGAAAAAATGACGAACTCAACATAAAAATTATATGGGTGTATTCACCAAGAGGTCTAGAATCTGAAAATGAAAAAAAAAACTGACGTCGAGGGTATCACAATAACTTCTTTAAGGAAGTTAAAAAATTTGTCCGATGTCGAGTTCGCCCTTCGTATCCGGAGCGCCTCATATAGTGTCGACTTAAGAAACTAGAATATGAGACAAACCCTTTGAAAACCCTTCTTCAATGAAAATTCGTAAAAAGGTGATAGGTAAAACAATTCTCAATGACCAGCATTCACCCTCCAGGGTTCTGAGTAAACATTGCGCTAGGGGAAAATTCATAAAGAGGTTTAATTTGGACAAAACAATGGCCGGAACCCATTTCACCCAAAAGCAAACAAGTCATGGAGGTGCCCTGGAATTAATCAAAGAGTCACTACAGGAATTCCTATTGAACCGACAACTCTCAAAAAGGGAAATAATTGATTAAATCCGGAACGGATTTACTGAAATGGAACTTCTTAAAGGATTAAAGTAAAATTATCGCACATTCACTCGATATTACCCTAAAAAAAGGGGGTACGCAGAAAAAAAAGATAAGCCCCCTCTTTTTTTTATTTAAGCCAGGAGACAAGGCTCCCAACTGGAACTTTACAACAGCAAGATAACCTATCTGCTCATTTAAATAGAAGCAGTGATCCTAAACATGGTTGTTACCTTCTTTTTTTTCTCGCCCCACTTTTAGATAGGACGCATTTTTTTCTTAAATGTCAAATTCTCGCTATCGACGAAGTTTATTAATATGCGGTTGTCCCAGATTTCTCAGCCCCACTCCTTCAAAAGGAAGGGAAAATTCACCACGGATAAATTAGATTAATTTTTTCCTCTAAAAGAGCACGAGGAGTATTTTTTTCCTCTCGCATACAGAGTTACCTTCCATTAGGTGTACAAAATGAAACTCGGCTAAAATCTACAAAATTCAAATTTACCCTGTGGCTGAGTTTCATTTTGTACACCTAATAAATAAAAATTGTAGGAAATTTAATTTTCTATAAATTTGTACTTAATTTTTTTTCTAAGATGCACCATTTTTGGAAAATAATTTTTTTAAAATTAAATTTATCTAGAAAACAGTGCGTCCTAGAGAAAAAATGAATAGAATAAAAATTAAAGAGAATTGAATTTCCAAGTGATTTTATTTAGTGCATTTTTTCAATATAGATTAATTTTTTCCTCTAAAAGAGCACGAGGAGTATTTTTTCCTCTCGCATACAGAGTTACCTTCCATTAGGTGAAACAAAATGAAATTTTTTTATTTATTTTCTGTATTTTTTGTAAATCCGCTATTTGGGATCATCCCGTAAGTGTGTGTAATAAATAAATAAGAAGAATATCTGTAACGGTTTACGATTTACAAGCCTTTTAAAATTAACCTTCTTAATGGTTATACTTTTTTTTTTTTTTTTTTTTTTTTTTTTTTTAAAAAAAGAGTAGATATAACCAATGAGCAAGAGGCTTACTCTTCCTATTGGTTAATCTACTCTTTTTTGATACTTGTTGGCCTCAGGCCGTTACAAGGGGGGAGGGGGGTTGGACCCAGGCGGGGGCTTTCGCCATAATGCCGTGGCGCCCTTTTTTTCGGGACCAACTACCAGAGGAGTGGCCTAACTAAATTATCCACAGATTTTGTAGAGGGATATTTTAATTGGAATTTTACTTCCAACCAAAAATCCCTATACCCAACCTGGGATCGAACCCCGGTCTTCCGTGGTGTGAGTCAGAGACTGAACCCACCAGCCACGGAGCCGGTTAATGGTTATACTTCAATAACCTTCATACACGGAGAAGGTCAACTTTTGATAGACTTTAACGCCTAAAATGTTCAAAATTTTGAAAAAATGAACTACTAGGTGTACAAAATGAAACTCGGCTAAAATCTGCAAAATTCAAATTTACCCTGTGGCTGAGTTTCATTTTGTACACCTAATAAATGGATATTTTGAAGTGAATCGAACATTTAGATTCTTTGATTTTCAACAGGTAGCATTTACTTTTTTTTTTCTAAATTATTAACACCTGTTTTCAAGGTTTTTCATGAACGACATATTCGAATTTTCATTTGAAAGAGAAAGAATTGATTTGAGAAAAATCGTTGGCTTGAGTCCAAAGTTCTCCCTCTTTTATTATCTTTACCTCCTTAGGTCCTGCGTATTCTTTTTCTGCCCTGGAAAGTTTTAAGAGATAAGAAGTTAATGAAACGAAAATAACAAGAAAGGAAATGCATACGTTCAGATTTTATTCGAAAAGCAGAGATTCGGAAAGTGGTAGGAACTTTGAAATGATATCTGGGTGTAGTTTGATTATCTCTGTCATATTCAACGCTTTGTTTCTCACTCAGGCATCCAAACGTATTGTCTTCATTAAGTCCCTCTCTTGGTAGACAGGGCGCCCCAACCTTTCCGCTAATACATGCGTAGCTGATGAAGAATTCATTGTCTAATTGTGTTAACTACCATCGCTGCGACATCCGTTTTTATTAAATATTCAGAGGTGAGAAAGGTATTTTAAGCCTTTCACTCGCATTCTGTCATCTCTTTTAGTACCGCTATAAATTATTTTATTCATTTATTTAATTACCACGAATTCACAGCTCACTCTTGTTTATTTCAAAATAAATTATTCTATCACCGAACAAATATAAATAGAACGACTTGATCGTACAAAATTGGACATTTAAATGGGCAGAATTAGATTGAGATGAGGCTGCAGGTAAGGTGACTTCAAACATGGTAAAAAATATGTTTAACATCCGGACACTGGTGTTTATACACCAGAAAATGCATGAAAGTGACCAAAAACCCGATAAGAAAGATGTTTAACGCCCGTACACCTGAACAAATCTGTGTTTCTACACCAGAAGCCTCCATTTGAGGCGTTCCGGGTACGAAGGGCGAACTCAACATCGCACAAATTTTTTTTTTTCATTTTCAGATTCTAGACCTCTTGGTGAATACACCCTTATAATTTTTATCGCCCTTTTTTCCCCTTTAAATACGTAAAAACCGATATGCGGCAAAGCTGCTCTAACTGCGATATCCGAGAGGGTACGAAGGGCGAACTCCACCTCCTAGTCCACAACCCCCACTCCTTTTCCCATTTCAGGGCATGACTTTTCTGTTGAGTTCGCCCGTAACATAAAACTTTAAAATCTCGAAACTACGTTTTGTTGAGTTCGCCCTTCGTACCCGGAGCGCCTCATATCGAAATCGCCCTTTTTTCCCCTTTAAATACGTAAAAACCGATATGCGGCAAAGCGCTGCGTGAGCGGGTACGAAGGGCGAACTCCACATCCTAGTCCACAACCCCCACTCCTTTTCGCATTCCAGGGCATGACTTTTCAGTTGAGTTCGCCCGTTAAAAACTTTAAAATGCGAATATCTCGAAACTACGTTTTGTTGAGTTCGCCCTTCGTACCCAGAGCGCCTCATTTTTTCCCCATTTCGTCTATTTTGAATAAAAAATGGCTTCTACAAGGAAATTTTAATCACAATTTCAATTCTAAATTTGAATAATCTTTTTTCTGTTATTTATTATTAATATTTACATTAGACTTTTACAAGAATTCATATTTTACAAATAGAACTTTTATTTTGTTTTGTACATAAATATAAAAACAAAGGCGGACAGACGCACATAAAAGCTGGTTAGGAAATCTTTTTAAAATAAAATAATTTTTAAGTCGTGTAAAGGACAAGTGGGTTAGACAAGGTAACATTTTCAAAAAACATTTAAATTATAATATTATATCAACTAATATTTACAGCGTATATTTGACTCTTTGGTATGAGTACATTAATAGTATAATATTATAACACGTACATTATTATATATATTTTTTAAATAAATTATAAATTAAACGGTGTGGATGGACTTAAGTGCTTTTAACTTTTTGATTTAAAGAGAAAATATCACAGAAATACGAGGAGAGCAACAAGTGAAATTTAAAAAAATTAAACAAACTGGGAAAAAAATTTGTGTACATTTAATTCATGTTAAGACAATATTGACTAGCCCTTTCTATTTTATATCCACAATATCGCACCATTTGATTAAAAACAGCTCTATAATTTACATCGTTCTAATTTAAAACACAATATTGTGGAAACAAAAATATCTATTAAATATTACAGCAAATATATACAATTTAATTTTTTTCTTTTCCTTTTTCGCCTCTAAAACGGGAGTATAAAATACGTGACTATACAAAAAATTACATTTTGTCAACAAGTTTCAGTCATGTCCTAAATGACCGGGAGCAGATGAGGGAAATCCGCCGATTATCGCACACTGCGGTAGAAATGTTTTTATTTTTTTAAATTTTCACTTTTGACAATTTTACTACCTGAGAAGAAATGGCGTGAGGACGATGAGAATGAGCTGGCATGGGAACATCCTTGTACTTTCGCTCGGTGACGTCACTGAAAAAGAAACATAAAATTTTTTATGACCAGAGGGAAAAACGACATTTGAAATCAATAAAAATCATATAAAAGAAATTATTATCCCAGGAGAATACTGTCAAAATATCTTTATATTTTTTATTTTAAAAGAGCCATTAAGAAAACGCGTATAAATAAGAAGAGAATGCATTTTGACAAGCTGGATGTAATAGATTCGATATGACGTCATTTATATTTCATGGAGGAAAAAAAAAACAACAAGATGACATTTAGAGTTTGTCAGAAGGAAAAATTTTTATTCAATTTGTCATATCTGTCCTTCATCCAATTAGCCGTTTTCTTACAGTTTCTCCCCGAACAATTTTTAAGCTCACCTTAAAAAGTGCTTTCTTCTTAACCTCTCAATCTTTCCGGCCCCTCCTTCCACAATTTTTAATTTAGAGGTGGGGGAAAAAAATTGCCTAATTTATAAAATCTCTCCACGGGAAAAGAAGCGCTCGTCTGCCTCTCGCCCGGATCCGTGCTTCTTCGTCGAGGGGCAACATATTTCATATAAATTGAATAAATATTTCTTTCTCTTTTTTTTTTTTTCGAACTAGCACTCGTCTTTTATTAAGAATAACGACGTACTCTCAAAGGGTTAACTTAATTTATTACATCAAAGTAGTGTTTATGGGTAAACTCGAAGTACACTCAATTAATTATTTTTCTGTTTAGTCCCAATTTATCTCAGAAATAACTCAAATTCTATATGAGGCGCTCCGAGTACGAAGGGCGAACTCAACAAAACGTAGTTTCGAGATATTCACATTTTAAAGTTTTATGTTATGGGCGAACTCAACAGAAAAGTCATGCCCTGGAATGGGAAAAGGAGTGGGGGGGTTGTGGGCTATGATGTGGAGTTCGCCCTTCGTACCCGCTCGGATATCGCAGTTTTGCCGCATATCGGTTTTTACGTATTTAAAGGGGAAAAAAGGGCGATAAAAATTATAAGGGTGTATTCTCCAAGAGGTCAAGAATCAGAAAATGAAAAAAAAAAAATTTGTCCGATGTTGAGTTCGCCCTTCGTATCCGGAGCGCCTCATATTTATATGTGGTTTTTGTTATAATCAACATTTTTTTAAAACTGAGAGGTAAAAAAGTGTTTGAATCACAATTGTAGGTAAAACATGCGTGATGTGTACGATTAATACGTGTGAGACGATCAGCAGGTGTTGGGCATAAAAAAGGGCGAGCAAACAGCTTCTTTTCCCTTTATAAATCCCAGTCAAAAATTACGTACGGGTGATAAAAGCCCTCCCACATTGTAAACAAAATTGAGGCCGAGTGCCGAATTCCGCTTTGAACCGCGCGCATTTTTCCCCCATCGCACGCCGATGAACAAGAAGAATAAAAAAGGAGTGAGTGCTGAAAGCAAAAAAAAAACCCTAGTGGGGAGTATAATTTTATTAAAACTTTCTAAAGTGATTTTCTCTCCCCAAAGTTTATTTTTGAGTTTGTTTGTCCACTTTGTTCCATTTCAAGCGTTAAATTTTCTTTTTATGGTTATATAATACGGCTCAAATCGGACAAAGAGTACTGGTAATTGGAACTGAAAAAATCCATAAAATCTATCGATCAATATTCATGTAGATGGCTAAAAGAGAAATGATAAGAATGATCAGCTAGATGCATCAAATTCGACGGGAAAAAAATCATGTGACTAAAAAATCAGTTGAAAACAAAAATTTGCTTCAAATATTTCGGCAATCGAGTTTTAAGGTGTAAAATCCGACGATTTGCTTATTTTAACACATTACAAAAGAAATGAGGCGCTCCGGGTACGAAGGGCGAACTCGACATCGGACAATTTTTTTTTTTCATTTTCAGATTCTAGACCTTTTGAAGAATACACCCATGTAATTTTTATATTGAGTTTGCCCTTTTTTCCCCTTTAAAATACGTAAAAACCGATATGCGGCAAAGCTCTAACTGCGATATCCGAGCGGGTACGAAGGGCGAACTCGTATCCTAGTCCACTACCCCCACTCCTTTTCCGGGAGCCCTACTCCTCTTGGAACAGCTCACCGCCACGAAATAAAAATATATTATACATTTTGTGAATTAATAATCGTAAAAAATATTCGAAAATTTTTAAAAAACCCTTTCCTCTATGATTCTATAAAATCTAAAATCTCGCCACGAAAATTCCAGAGAGTGACTTTTCTGTCGAGTTCGCCCTTAACAGAAAACTTTAAAATGCGAATATCTTCGAACTACGTTTTGTCGAGTTCGCCCTTCGTACCCGGAGCGCCTCAAATCAACCTATAAGTCATTATTTTTTACTTATTTATTAAACTAAAATTAGATTTTTTTTTTCGACGTAATACTAGGTGGATTGTAGGTAAGTTATACGATTGATCGGAAGTAACTACATGTGTCCTGTATTATGCACATATAAATGGCGAATTTCGAAGATAGCTATTTTGTTCATCTCTTTCCGTTTCTTTATTAATGGCCCGGACGGAGGTATCTTTAAAACAACAAGTTTATTTACGAAAGATTTTTTTTCCCGAAGTCAAAGAAGAAAATATTTATTTGTGATTTGTTTTTATCGAATTGATTTGAGGCGCTCCGAATACGAAGGGCGAACTCGACATCGGACAAATTTTTTAACTTCCTTAAAGAAGTTATTGTGATACCCTTGACGTCAGTTTTTTTCTCATTTTCAGATTCTAGACCTCTTGGTGAATACACCCATATAATTTTTATGTTGAGTTCGCCATTTTTTCCCCTTTAAATACGTAAAAACCGAAACTTTAAAATTGTCGAGTTCGCCCTTCGTATCCGGAGCGCCTCATTTCTAGAAAAAAATGCGCGTTCCCAAAGAGTATTTAGAAAAAAAAACATGAATTTTTGAAAAATTTTTTGATCAAAGCATTAAGGCAAGAGGAAAAAAGTACGATTTTGAGCAATTGAACTCAACATTGTGATCGAAATTACGATTTTTTCCTTTTTCTGTAGAAAAGGAAAAAACCCTCTAACCTGAGCATAATTTAAAGTTGGAAAAGAAGAAAGCAAACGGAAATAAGGGCGTACTCGTTGAAAATATCACTTTTGAATTATTTAACATCCTACCTTTTTAATGGAAATTTTTTTAAAAACTCATTCATTTTTATTTTTCAATATCCGTTTTTAATGGCCCTTAAATTTTTTTTTTACTCCTTTTGGATAAACTCACTTATCACGTAGAAAATTCATTGGGAGGTGGCGGAAGTTTTATTAACAGAAAGATAAGCGGATTTTACACGGAAAACAAGTTGGCCGAGGAGTAAGAACGGTGAGTTAGTGCCGGGCCGCTAAACGCATTATCAGAGCGACTCTTCCCCCCTCCCTTTTGGTACTCGGTTTACGAAACGTAATTGGAAATATTAGTGTTTTAACGAAATTAAAAAAAGTTTGTTGACCCGATGCAGTGAGCTCTGGGATTAAAAGTCGATGGCGAGGATTTATTTGAGTTTCACAAATTTAAAATAAAGTAAAATTGAGGCGCTCTGGGTACGAAGGGCGAACTCGACAAAACGTAGTTTCGAGATACTCGCATTTTAAAGTTTTCTGTTAAGGGCGAACTCGACAGAAAAGTCACTCTCTGGAATTTTCGTGGCGAGATTTTAGATTTTATAGAATCATAGAGGAAAGGGTTTTTTAAAAATTTTCGAATATTTTTACGATTATTAATTCACAAAATGTATAATATATTTTTATTTCGTGACGGTGAGCTGTTCCAAGAGGAGTGGGGCTCCCGGAAAAGGAGTGGGGGTAGTGGACTAGGATACGAGTTCGCCCTTCGTACCCGCTCGGATATCGCAGTTTGAGCTTTGCCGCATATCGGTTTTTACGTATTTTAAAGGGGAAAAAAGGGCAAACTCAATATAAAATTACATGGGTGTATTCTTCAAAAGGTCTAGAATCTGAAAATGAAAAAAAAAAAAAAAAATTTGTCCGATGTCGAGTTCGCCCTTCGTACCCGGAGCGCCTCAATTTATTTCCTACTCAAAAACACCACTGTAATAAGTGGTACAACTTTTATAAAAAGAATTGTTTTTTGAAAAAATCTATTTGTCAGAAATTAGGTCGAAAGGGTGCAAAAGGATACTCTTGTAAGTGGCTCACGTTAAGCAAAGTGTCCCGATTAGTCATTTCAAAGGGTAAATCAATAAACGCAATGATCAGAAACACCCCCCGCTATTTAAAAAGCCGTTAAAAATAATTTAGACAATCGATTTTACTAATGTCATCAAAAAAAGGGAGAGGAAAAAAGTCGGCATTTGTAAACGGGAGTTGAACGAGGATGGGACTGAAGCAATTTGAATTGTAATTCCGGGCTGAGGCGTATTGAAAACACGTTCCGGAAAATTGGAAGGAACTCTGCTTCCTAGAACTCTTCTGGGGCTTTTCCCTTTAAAAAGAAGGTTCAAGAATTTGTACTATAAAAGACCCTTTATAATACCTACCTGAATTATAACTTTTTATTTATTTTTAACTTGAGTAATTTGCTTGTTTTTTTTTTTTTTTTTTTTTTTTTTTTTTGTAAAAAAAATTTGAAAACGTAACGAAAATTTTCGAATGGGTTGTTTTGACGCGCTCCGAGTACGAAGGGCGAACTCAACAAAACGTAGTTTCGAGATATTCGCATTTTAAAGTTTTATGTTAGGGGCGAACTCAACAAAAAGTCATGCCCTGGAATGGGAAAAGGAGTGGGGGTTGTGGACTAGGATGTGGAGTTCGCCCTTCGTACCCGCTCGGATATCGCAGCGCTTTGCCGCGTATCGGTTTTTACGTATTTAAAGGGGAAAAAAGGGCAATTTCGATATAAAAATTATAGGGTGTATTCATCATGAGGTCTAGAACCTGAAAATGAAAAAAAAAAAATTGTGCGATGTTGAGTTCGCCCTTCGTACCCGGAGCGCCTCAAATAGAGGCATAAGAGACCCGTTATAATACCTACCTGAATTATAACTTTTTATTTATTTTTAACTTGAGTAATTTGCTTGTTTTTTTTTGTAAAAAAAATTTGAAAACGTAACGAGAATTTTAGAATGGGTTGTTTTGATTGATAGGTGGAAGAATGATTCTCGCCAGCGTGTGACAAGGACGATTGACATTTCACAAATCTCTTTCTGACAAATGACACGTCATATCTGTTAAACCTATTTTCATTGACTTTTTTTAGGAGGGGGAAGTAAAAAGTATAGTTTTTATAGTAGAGTAAGGATTTTTCAAGCAACTTTTTTCCCAACAATCGAGGCGCTCCGGGTACGAAGTGCGAACTCGACATCGGACAAATTTTTTTTTTTTTTTTTTTTTTTTTTTTTTTTTTTTTTTTTTTTTTTCAGATTCTAGACCTTTTGAAGAATACACCCATGTAATTTTTATATTGAGTTTGCCCTTTTTTCCCCTTTAAAATACGTAAAAACCGATATGCGGCAAAGCTCTAACTGCGATATCCGAGCGGGTACGAAGGGCGAACTCGTATCCTAGTCCACTACCCCCACTCCTTTTCCGGGAGCCCCACTCCTCTTGGAACAGCTAACCGCCACGAAATAAAAATAGATTATACATTTTGTGAATTAAAAATCGTAAAAAATATTCGAAAATTTTTAAAAAACCCTTTCCTCTATGATTCTATAAAATCTAAAATCTCGCCATGAAAATTCCAGAGAGTGACTTTTCTGTCGAGTTCGCCCTTAACAGAAAACTTTAAAATGCGAATGTCGAGTTCGCCCTTCGTACCCGGAGCGCCTCAATTTTTCTTTCGATTGAATTATGAGGTTTTTCTTTGTTCTCATTAAAAAAAGAAAGTTAATTAATTTTTAGTTTGAATTAACACAACCTGAGCATAAAATGTCAGAGTTTTCAGTTCGTTAGAACTCTTTAGGAAGGAGCCCCCTTTTATTTAGCCTGATTATATTGGGCATTGTGAATCAACATAAAAGTCCTAAATGAAAACTTCAAAAGAAACGTTTTCTTTAATAAAAATGAGGTCAAAATCAAATTATGAGGGGCAGTTTATACGTTGAGGTAAAACGTAGAGGTCGTGAGGGTCTAGCCTGTTGCGCCTGTACAGCTACTTTGATGGATTCGAAAAGGTGTGGAAAATATGGTAAAGAGTTTTCAGGTGTGGATAAGAGAAGAGATTAAACTTGAAAGCTTTCTCTTCTTTTATCTTCACATGTTTACCTTTTTATTCACCCCCCACCCATTCTTTGTCCGAAGACTGTTTTCCTTGAGGTTGTTTTCATGCCTCGAGGGGGAGGTCTCTTCTCCTCTTACCTCTAAGCCTCTGGAAGGGTGAGAAGGTTCACAATAACTCGAGCAATGTAATACCGGCTCATGTCTAAGGTGGAAGAAAAGACAAGGAGCTTCAAAGAGGAATCCGACCTCAAAAGGAAAAATAAAGTCTTGTCTTATTACATAAAAAAAAAAGCGGAACGAAAAAGGCAAAAATAAAACACAAATTTTTATTTCACCCACTATTTTTATAACATTTTTTTTAAATTTTTTTTTCGAAAAGCTATAAAGATAAAAAAATTGAAGGGAAAGTCTGGCATGGTGGACGGTCTTAGTGCCAGATTTATTGCCAGATTTATGGATTTAAATTGCTCGGTGGTAGGAAGGGGTGTGATTTATGCTGCGAATAGGGGGTGGGAGCGAGAGAGAGCCTAAGTGACTTCCAACATCATAATACTAAAGGGAAAGGGACGGAGGGCGGGAGGTCGACTTTACCCTTTAACCACCGGCAACCTTCGTCAAAAGTGAATCTAATTAAAGTTTTTTTTAGTAAAAGCATAAGAAAAAAAACCATGAGGATTTTACCAAAAAAAGCTTACTCGTTTGAAAAAAAAAAAAAGCATCATTTGATCAAATACTACCTAAATTTGCAGAAAAAAAATCATCGTTCTTTTTATAAATATTTAAGCTTATACGTTAAATTAACTTTCTTTTTTTTTTTTTTTTAGATAGAGACGTTATTAATTGAGGCGCTCCGGGTACGAAGGGCGAACTCGACATCGGACAAATTTTTTTAACTTCCTTAAAGAAGTTATTGTGATACCCTCGACGTCCGGTTTTTGGGGAAAGGTCCTCCAGTTTTTTTTCATTTTCAGATTCTAGACCTCTTGGTGAATACACCCATATAATTAGGTAGATTTCTTTTCTTCAAAAATCTACCTATTGTAATGTACCAAGTAGTCGCAGATTCAAAAAATTTTCTATACGTTTTTCGTTTCATACCTCCTGGACCCCAAAACCATCCTCAGTTGAAAAGTTTATATATATATATATATATATTAGCACGATAACAGGAGCAATTTTAATGTGAGGGTGACGATATCCGGTATTTAGAGCTTTTATCTCAATAGCTCGGACGAGTTCGTTAATGGCTGAAATCGGACCAGCGATTCACCTACTTTACTTAGGGCTTAAAAGACAAAATTGGCATTTTCTATTGAAATCCTAGTCCTTTTGCAAAAAAAAACTTTAAGACCTCTGCGAGGGCGTGTAAAAAATTAATTAAAGCAGGTTTGGACGAGCCAGGCGCAAAATATTGAACTAGCTAAACTTTAAAAAAAATTTGAATTTATACCGGGAAATTATTAAATATTTTATTAATAAAATTATCAGATGTTTTTCTAGGGGCTCAGTGGCGCAATTTTTCTTATATCATCATTTTTATAACATAATTATATATTTTGTGTTTATACATATTAATTTTAATCATGAAAAGAAATCTACCTTTTAGTCCCTGCTACCGCAGGGTCATTTTTTTTATGTTGAGTTCGCCATTTTTCCCTCTTTAAATACGTAAAAACCGAAACTTTAAAATGCGAATATCTCGAAACTACGTTTTGTCGAGTTCGCCCTTCGTACCCGGAGCGCCTCATTTCCAAATAAAAATTTTGCCTCAAATCAACCCCTGTAGATGGACATTATTTTGAAAAAACCTGTAGATGGATACCTACAGGAATATTTTACAAACTTTTAGACAGCAGAAAGGAAATTATTTAGACTTAAATATCCTTATTATCGGGCATGAAACACCCTTGAGAATGTTGATAGGCTAAGTTCTTCAACCATCGGCCACGGAATATTTGAGGCGCTCCGGGTACGAAGGGCGAACTCAACAAACGTATTTTCGAGATATTCGCATTTTAAAGTATTATTTTACGGGCGAACTCAACAGAAAAGTCATGCCCTGGAATAGGAAAAGGAGTGGGGGTTGTGTGCTAGGATGTGGAGTTCGCCCTTCGTACCCGCTCGGATATCGCAGTTTTGCCGCATATCGGTTTTTACGTATTTAAAGGGGGAAAAAAGGGCGATAAAAATTATAAGGGTGTATTCACCGCGAGGTCTAGAATCTGAAAATGAAAAAAAAAGTCCAATGTTGAGTTCGCCCTTCGTACCCGGAGCGCCTCATTTGTTTAAAAAAGCATAGAGCTTATATTTCAAGCATATATGGCAGATACAACGCAGAATCCCCATTATCTTTCTCATTCTGATTCTATAGAAATAACGATAACGATTTTACAGAGCTTTTCTATTGAGGGCAAGATAAATTTTACATAAACTTTTACGATACTGGAAGAACGCTGTCTTCTATACATAAAAAAAATTCAACGTAAACGATCTAGATATATTTTCTTTTTTTCTAGAGCATTTTTAGAGTTCAGCCCGGAAATTTTTATTTTTACTTCTTTTTCTTAATAAAGCTTTCTTTTTTTATGTTTATGGTTTTATTAAGATGAAAAGAATTTAGAATGGCGTTGATTTTTGTCCTTTCTTTTAAAAAATCGATTCTATTTCATGGAACTATAACCTTTTTGATGCTCCGGGATAAACGCGGCCCTGAACTCAATAGAAGAGAGAGAAAAATAATCCTTTGATCATTTTAAAGCGTTTTTACGGTTCTTGAAATTCCCTTTGGCACATCTTTTAAAAAGAGTAAAACTAGAATGGAGTAAAAAAAGGGGCGTACCTCTTTCTGGGACAGGCTCGGACGTCCTAGGTCCTAAAACGAGCTCCGCGGCTTTTGTATAAAGCGTCGCCACAAGTGCGGTGCACCTGATATTTAATTGGCCATTTGCGCTCATATGGGCCGGCTCGACCCTTAGCTCCAATGCGAGCACAGAATATTGAAGACCGTTCCCCGAGTTGAAATATCGCGTTGTCGTCTGTCCGACCTGAAATATAAAAAAATAGAAAAATTTATTCACATATTTTATAAATGTTAATAACGAAGGAAATAGAATGAAAAAAATGGATATTCCAAGACCGGTTTCGGCGTAATAAGCCTCGCCAGGTTTCACATTGAATAATTTCTGAAAGAGAAGAAGTATTCGTAAAACTATCAGATTTAAACTCAGATAACAGGTATCAGATATCAGCAGATAAACCCATAAACAGAGCTAAAAAGTACGCTGAAAACCCTTAAAATGTGCTATAAGTACGCTAAAAACCTTCTAAATGAGCTTAAAGTACGCTAAAAACCCTTAAACTGAGCTAAAAGTTCGCTAAAACCCATAAACAGAGCTTAAAGTACGGTAAAAACCCTTAAACTGAGCTAAAAGTGCGCTAAAACCCATAAACAGAGCTTAAAGTACGCTGAAAACCCTTAAAATGAGCTATAAGTACGATAAAAACCTTCTAAATGAGCTTAAAGTACGCTAAAAACCCTTAAACTGAGCAAAAAGTGCGCTAAAACCCATAAACAGAGCTTAAAGTACGCTAAAAACCCTTAAACTGAGCTAAAAGTTCGATAAAATCCTTCTAAATGAGCTTGAAGTACGTTAAAACATTTCTAAATGAGCTTAAAGTACGCTAAAAACCCTTAAACTGAGCTAAAAGTTCGGTAAACCCCATAAACAGAGCCTAAAGTACGCTGAAAACCCTTAAAATGTGCTATAAGTACGCTAAAACCCGTAAACAGAGCTTAAAGTACGCTGAAAACCCTTAAAATGAGCTATAAGTACGCTAAAAACCTTCTAAATGAGCTTAAAGTACGCTAAAAACCCTTAAACTGAGCAAAAAGTGCGCTAAAACCCATAAACAGAGCTTAAAGTACGCTAAAAACCCGTAAACTGAGCTAAAAGTTCGATAAAATCCTTCTAAATGAGCTTGAAGTACGCTAAAACATTTCTAAATGAGCTTAAAGTACGCTAAAAACCCTTAAACTGAGCTAAAAGTTCGGTAAACCCCATAAACAGAGTATAAAGTACGCTGAAAACCCTTAAAATGTGCTATAAGTACGCTAAAACCCGTAGACAGAGCTTAAAGTACGCTGAAAACCCTTAAAATGAGCTATAAGTACGCTAAAAACCTTCTAAATGAGCTTAAAGTACGCTAAAAACCCTTAAACTGAGCTAAAAGTGCGCTAAAACCCATAAACAGAGCTTAAAGTACGATGAAAACCCTTAAAATGAGCTAAAAGTTCGGTAAACCCCATAAACAGAGTCTAAAGTACGCTGAAAACCCTTAAAATGTGCTATAAGTACGCTAAAACCCGTAAACAGAGCTTAAAGTACGCTGAAAACCCTTAAAATGAGCTATAAGTACGCTAAAAACCTTCTAAATGAGCTTAAAGTACGCTAAAAACCCTTAAACTGAGCTAAAAGTGCGCTAAAACCCATAAACAGAGCTTAAAGTACGATGAAAACCCTTAAAATGAGCTAAAAGTGAGCTAAAAACCTTCTAAATGAGCATAAAATACGCGAAAAACCATTAAAACGAGCCAAAAGTACGATAAAAACATTCTAAAAGTAACAAAAAATTATCTGTCTTAGGAGAAACAATAATAAAAAAACAATAACTTTGTGAGGCTTTCTCCTTAAAAAAATCATCGAGAGAAAAAAAAGCCCTTATTTTAATGAGATCTTATCATTTTTTAGTAATGATCTATTATTACCTTCATTTTTTCCCCTTTCAGAATGATTTCTTTATCCTTTTTTTAAAATTATTTTTAGTTAAGTTTCGATATTGAAAAAAAAAATGACATTCAACTTCCCCCGTATGTTTTAATTAGAGAAGGACCGATATAAATTAAACGAGCAAAGTTTTGAAGCTTTGAATGAGAAAATTGGAGATTACTGCGTAAATTATAAAAGTTAAACACTTTCCTCTTTTAAAAAAACATATATCTCCCGAGTTAATTTAGACTTTTATTAAACTCTTGAAGCCCTCTCACATCGGGATATAATTACTTTTTTTTTTAAGCATTTCATGTGTATTCAAAAGCACTCTTTTCTCTAAGTCCACCGTGAAGAGGATTCCATTATTAAATATAAAGCAAAGCTCGATAAAATGTTTTAAAGTACCTATTTTCATACATTCTTAATACTAGAAATACAACTTCACTTTCATTTAAGGCTTAAGTGGAGTATTAATGAAAACAACCTTCAACAGATTAAAAATAATCGGTTGGAGCTAGCCTAACGAACGTTCCTTTAATTATTAAGGTAAAAATCAATAAAAGGAGCTTGTGTTTGAATTTATTAAAGTTCAATAAAGATGATAGCTAAGAATTTTTTTCCTGACCGAAGTCAATTTTTTGTAAATTGGGAGCAAATTTCAAAAACTCGATAAATTTATGATTTTTAGAATTGTTTAGTATCGTATCTCCTAGACTGCAGCACAATAAAAAAGAAAAAAGAAACATTATAGCAGAAGTAATAAGTGGTGAAACGGACCCTTAAATGAAAATAATTAGGTAAAGATTATGAAATAAACTCAAAGATTATGTCTAATTATAAATATTTTTGGAGAAATCCTTATAGACTATACAAGTAAAATAATTGCTTATTTCAAAACTAAATGGAACGATTGACTGGTAACGATTAATCTAAGGTTCGCTAAGCTTATTTGGATAAGAAGATTACGTTCCATTCGAAATTCTCAGGCCAATTTATTGTTTCCCCAATAGCAAAATATTATTGAAAATAAATTGCCTCTGCTTTTTTAAAGGATTTCCAGGATCCCCTTAAAAAATAATAAGAGATAAAAAATTATGCTTGGAAAAAAGTTTAATAATTTTGTTTAAAAATTGTTCGTGTGCCTGCGGTAAAATGTCTGGAGTTATGAGACAAGAGCGGTAGGTCGCCATTATACCCGGGCGATTATAACGTTAGAGGGTAAAGGGGTCGTGGGACTAAGCTGTTATTTATACATCGAAATATCCCAAACGGGAGAAGTTTGAAGGGAAGTTAATTAGGGAGGTTGTTCAACGAGGGTGGGAGTGACCATTCCAGGCCTTCATACTTGTTAAACGAACAAAGAAAATTTACAACACAAAAAAAATTTTTTTTGAGTAAAAAATGAAAAAGTAATTTATAAATACTTTCAAACTAGGAATGGAATTTTGTTTTTATCTCTCCCACGTAAGCTTTCTAAATGGATGAGATTTAAAACAGAATTTTGATTGAAATGGTATCGCCTCGCATTTTGAGTGACAGCGCTGTGAAAATGGATAACGCAGTTATGAGCAAAGTTAGAAAAAAAATGTATCGGAGTTTCCTGGATTGCTAATTGGATTTCAAACTTCACCTGACCTTCCACTAAAAAGAGATTAGGCTTAAAAATTTTTAATTTGATTTTTTTTTCCCATTCAACAAGTAGCGTAATTATATTGGGTTTAACGGACAAGGAAAGGGGATTTCGAGTCAGGTGTCAGCCGACGGGAAAAGAAGGATTGGATAAAAATCGGTCACGTCCGACCGGCCGGTGTAACGCGTTGAATCGTAATCGCCGAAAAATCTCCCCCTTCTACACTTTTTTTTTTTTTCCGGAAAATCGATTCTGAGTAATTACTTTCAGGTAGACGGGCCGAGACACTTACCTGGGCCAACAATGAATCGCTACGTGCGCCAACTCTACACGACCCTTTTTACGGGAGTTCTTGAATTTCGAAGATAGAAATTTCGAGTTCGAGTTGTGCGTAGAATAAAAACGATCGATTAAAACAAAATTAGAAGTTAATGCACGTGAAAAGGACAAAAACTTGATTTAATTCATGAACGTGAAACTACTTCTTTCAAAATTAGTCGAGTAGAAGCTCCCTCAAATTTTACGCAGCTTAAAAATTTTTTGAAAACTAGTAAAAAATCTAAGGAGTGTAGGGTTGGATACCCCATGGTTCCCGGAGACTAAGTAGGTCAAATCAAATATACCCGATGGCTCCCGTTTCTAGTAGCGCGACATACCCGATGGTTCCCGTGTTTATTTTGCAACGCAGGTATCAATGAAGAACATTTCAAACCCAACACCACAAAATGTGTTTAAGAACACTCACTGTTATAATATATCTGGGACCCATCGGGTTGTGGCAAATTTCAGCCCGGGTCCCATCGGGTATATTGCAATTTTCAGCCCGGGAACCATCGGGTATATTGCAATTTTCAGCCCGGGAACCATCGGGTATATTGCAATTTTCAGCCCGGGAACCATCGGGTATATTGCAATTTTCAGCCCGGGAACCATCGGGTTATTGCAATTTTCAGCCCGGGAACCATCGGGTATATTGCAATTTTCAGCCCGGGAACCATAGGGTATATTGCAATTTTCAACCCAGGAACCATCGGGTATGTTGCAATTTTCAGCCCGGGAACCATCGGGTTATTGCAATTTTCAGCCCGGGAACCAACGGGTATATTGCAATTTTCAGCCCGGGAACCATCGGTTATATTGAAATTTTCAGCCCGGGAACCATCGGGTATATTAAAATTTTCAGCCCGGGACCCATCGGGTATGTGGTAATTTTCAGCCCGGGAACCATCGCGTATATTGCAATTTTCGGCCCGGAACCCAACGGGTATGTGGCAATTTTCAGCCCGGGACCCATCGGGTATATTGCAATTTTCAGGCCGGGAACCATCGGGTATATTGCAATTTTCAGGCCGGGAACCAACGGGTTATTGCAATTTTCAGCCCGGGAACCATCGGGTATATTGCAATTTTCAGCCCAGGAACCATCGGGTATATTGAAATTTCAGCCCGGGAACCATCGGGTATATTGCAATTTTCGGCCCGGGAACCATCGGGTATAATTATCTCTTTTTGGGAACCATCGGGTAAAGTACCGAGTGTAGAAGACACATTTTCGAAAATCGTCAGTCAATGGTATCACAATTTTTTTTTAAGTTAATCGCCACAATGGAAGCTCAAGAAGAAAATCTTTTTCTTCAAAAGATGCCAAAAACTCCAACTTAAAAATTACAATTATTCCCTTTTTAAAAAATTGCTATTAAGAAATGAAAAAAAAAAAATAGTCTAATTTTAGAAGCCATAATTTTTTCAATCTCGGAGCCTGGATCATAAATCTGGTTTACAACGACTACTAAAAGGAAAAAGAATAAAAATAAAAATTTTCATGTACAAACAGATAAAGGAGAGGACGGTATTGGCTTAGAAAATAATAGTGTTTACTCTTAGTAGGACATAAATTAATCCTTAGATAGGGAAGAAGTTCTATTTTCTCGTCGTGTATTTAAACTTAAGGGGCACCGGGTGCGAGACTTCACTCACACTCTTGTTTGGCCATATGAGAGCAGCTTTGTGTACAAAAAAAATCTTTTTTTAGTCCCCACGGTCAATAACGGAAGATGAACACGTACGTTAAAAAGAAAGTCGAGGAAAGAATGACTTGTGGGAAATATCTCGTTCCCTTGAGATCGTGAAGGGTCATTTCCAAAGGGAGAAGACGGAAAGGTCATCTTGTATTCCAGGCATGAGCGATCGCGACTATCTCATCCTCCGTATCACTTCCCGAGGGCAAAACTACCGATACCTTACACTAAAAGCATTAAAGTCACGTACTTTTGTTATTATTTTCAATAATCCTATTTTTATCATGCTTAAACGTGAAACTTACGGCAATATTGTTTATAAAAACGTTTAAAATTGCTGAAGGTTTCGAAGGCGATGACGTACAGTTGCCTTTAAGCACATCACCGACGTCATATCTTTCTTTTTCTGTGAAGATTGAAGGAGGTCGTTTCGGAAGCTCTGAAACAAAACAAAAAATTAATAAATACCTGCATAATTGATTTTTTTTTTTACTCCTTAGCCCCGGTTACTTTAAAGGTGGCAAGTGGCTCTATCTCTTGGGGAACCGTGGCAGCGGCTTTAGTTAAACTTCCCGCTATACCTACGAAACCACTCAGCGAATAAAGTTACGGAGGAAAAAAAAATTTTTTTGTAGTTTACCCCGGTAAAACGGAATTGCTTCTTACCAGTACTTTTTTTCTGTTAGAGACTCCAAGGATCAATATCGTGAAATCCGTTCTCAGACAAATTAAGGTGGAAAATGCAATCTTTGCAAAACGGACGTTTATTATAAAAGAAAGGATTTCTGAGATTAAGATCATTTTTAAGAGTCTTGAGATCCGTCCGTTCCTAAACGTCCTTTGGACTCTAAAGGTTAGGATGGATAAATATTAAATGACGTAACTCTTCTCAGGTAAGAGCTTCCCGCTCTTTAGCTTTTAGATTTAAGCTACGTCAACCATTTAGGGGAAGGGTAGATCCGATCCTACTTTCTCCCTAAGGTTTTATGCCTTCCTTAAATGAAGACAAAAGGCTTAAGTGAAAAACAACCCAAAGATCCGACGGAAATGTGGATTTGTTGCCATCTAAAACTTCTAAAAATCATCTTTTTTTTTCCCCCCTACAAAACATTAATATGGTAAAAAAGCAATTTATATTTTTACGTTGAGGAAGAAACAGGACTCAAGGAAAAATAGAACAAGTGAGTGTTGCGACTATGAATATTCCAGGTGACCGAGCTGAAAGCCCGGAAAGGGGGGCAGATTCCACCTGCTCTGTGCCACAAGAGAATATTCATACAAAAACATTTTACTTTCAAATTGGTACCAATCTTTTCCCTCCTTTATTCCCTGGTAACAGTCATCCCACGTCATGATAAAGACCTCTCAAATATGCATATTTATTGACAAATTATATTAGATTTTGATTTAAACATTTTCAAGCTGCTGTATGTCCCTTAACCATATAACGGCGGCGTTTTTCATTGAAGTTTGCCTCTAGTTTTGCAAAAAAAACTGTTCGTTTTTAAATTTTTTGGGGTGCTGCAATCTAGGATAAAATCGGGATCAAACGAATCTAAATAACATTTTGCAAGTTTTTAAATTTGCTCCCAATTTACAAAAAAATGACTGTGGTTAGACAAAAACTTTCTTAGCTTTTAGCTTTATAAAATACGTATAAATTTAAATACAAACTGTATTTAAGTAAATAGATGTGTTCTAAAGCGAAATCGAGTAGGAAAAAAAATTGAAAAACAAACAGTTTTCTTTCAAAATTGGAGAAAAATATTTAAGAAAAAACGCCGCCGTAAAAAGTGGTATAACGGAACCTTAATATTTAATAAATTTTACTTTTATAGTCACCGTTGGAAAGGTGGACCAGTTTCCTTTAGCAATCTGAAAGCGGAAAAATTTGAACATTAACCTTTTAGTCCCTACTGCCCTTCAAAGAAAACCACCTTTCACTTGGCTGCAAAATTCATCAAATATAAAGGGAGATGTAGCATTTTATGATGGAAATTTTGGGATGACCGATGATCAAAGTATATTTTAAGTCAGGAAAAAATTGACATTTTTGTCTGAGTAGAAAAGGTCACGAAGAATTAAGGGCCCAATTTAATCTCAAGCTTCTTTTTTTATTTTAAAAAGAAACTAACGATAATTAAAAAGATGGCAATTAAGAAAGTGTCGCAACCCCTTCGATGATTAATGAGGAGATCGGCGGTTTCGGTGAAGGAGAAACGAGGGGAATCGTTAGCCGATCTTCCCCCGAAGAGGCGACCCATTACTCATACCCTAATCCAAGCATTACCCTCATGTCATTTATTATAAAGATATCGAAGGGATTTCGGATAGGGAGAGTTTCACCGACTGAATCCCTTATACCCCCCCGACCACATTCTGAATACTTCCGCAACGGGGATCGAATAAATTCAAAGTTCAACCTTAATTTCTATTTTATCCTGTTTTTCGATCTTTCAGAAAATAAAAAAATGAAAATTTCTTCCGAAACGTATTTACCTCTTTTCACCAGATTTTCTTGAGTTCTCCTCAGTTTCTCAATGGAAAAACTCCCTTTGCGGTCTATTTATTGAATTTTTTTAGCATTCAAGTGGACTTTAAAATGCAACTGTAAATTGGATTGCAGAGAATGAGGAAAAAATGGTGAAAAAGACGATTAATTGGATAAAAGAAATTAATTGTACGCTAGGACTTTTCTTTGTCAACTGAAAGTGCCGTTTTTATGTCAAGAATACAAGAGTTAAGTAGAATTAATTTTGTGACAAACAATTATAAGATAGGGAAGACGAAGGGAGGTTTGTTCTTCTGTTGCAGTGTGTCGCCCATTAAGGGCCCGAGTTTAATTACCGCCGTTTTATTATAAATAGGATAGAACAATGCTGATGTCGGGTGATTTGTTTTAAAAGCCTTTTCCCTTAAAGATTTAAGTACTTATCCGCAACTTACAGTACATTACCGCCAGATCATTACCGAGAAGCTGCAATATTTGTCAAAAAGACGAAGGAAAAAAAAAAGACGTTTTTCTGAGGGATCGATAGTTAATTTAAGGGGGAAGGAGAATTAAAACTGTTTTCAACTAGTCGGATTCAATCCTGAGAACTCCGTGGGTCCTCTGTTTCGCACTTTGCCCAGGGACAGGACAAGTTTAAGCAAACTTTACCAGTTAATTATCAGACTAATTGTTTCACTATTCGGCCTTTTCGTCCGCAACCAGCCGTTCCCGCTGTCATCCCTTGCCAAACTTTAACCTTTAAATCCTCGAAAAATTCGGGACCGAATCGATAGAAGATGGATGTGGGAAGAAATAGAACTCGGAATTAAAGTCAGAACACGCACCCCTAACACTCAGATGTCAACAATACGTCTGCGGTTTCCTTTTTAACTTTTAGAGCAAACACAATTGTAACTTTAAAACCCTCCACCAAGGTTTTTCTCAAAATAAACTTTTCATGATAGAATCTACTGTTTTAATCATAATAGGCATTGAAATAAGCTCAGTCGAAAATTCTACTCACCTGATTACTATAGCGCAGTTAAATTAAATAAAAAGAGAGTTTTTTAAACAAAAAACAGCAAGAAACGCAAAAAAAAAATTACATAAGGAGGGTTTCTGGTTCAAAAATCCTCTAAAAACGATGTTTCTTTGTCCTTCGAAATTAAATGGAGGAAAAAACACAAAAATCTAGCAAAACTTTGGTTTCTCGGATCAAATAATAGGGTGAAACGTAAGGAAATCTTGTGTAAAGAGCATAATTTCGATGAAATCGCCCTAAAATTGAATAAAAATAGTTGAGTAGCTTATGTGAAATCGAGGAAAACGCCAGAAAAACCAGTAAAAGTCTTTTATTTCTGAAAAAAAATAAGGAATCCCCCAACTGTCTAAGAAGAGCTTCCAACGAAAACATCCTTAAAGAGAAGTAACAATATAGGAGGGGAAAGTATATGGGAAGGGGAAGTATAACGGAGGGGACGTAAAACGGAGGAGGAAGTATTTCGGAGTTTTTTTTTTTCGAATTTTCCGGGTTTTTTTTTTTCGAAAAATTTTTCAAGTTTTTTTTTTTAATTTTCTAAGTTTTTGTTCCGAAAATTTTCCGGGTTTTCCTTTTTTTCGATTTTTTTTTTTTTGAAAAATTTTGTAAGTTCTTTTTTTCGAAAATTTTTTTAAATAAAAAAAAATAATAAAAATAAATATCAATGTCAATCCCTTTTTAGGAGCATTTTATTTGACATTAGGCTTTACGTCCAACTACCTAATTTTAAGGTGTCGTGGACGGCGCGTGTTTCCATTGATATTTACATTTTTCGAGATAACTAATCCCGGGCCCCCCAGAGAATTCGAACCCATGTAAGGATTAGAATTTCTGCACCGGAGTCTTTCACGCTACACACCGAGCTACCGAGGGCCCCTCGAAATTTTTTTAAGTGTCAAGGTAGAAATAATGGGCTATTAGGCCTAGGCATGTGCCTCTCGTAATGGGTAGAAGTATGAAATTTCTCCCTACTAAAAAAATTATAGTTAAAAAGAGGCAATTTTTTTACACCAAAAACTCATAAAAAATATAAGGAGTAATTGGTGAAAATTTGGTGAAAATCGGATTAACTGTTCGGCCGCAGCGAATTTTTTAAAATTTCAAATAGACATATCTCCGCCATTTTTTCGAAATTCAAAAATCGCCCTCGTTTCATTCTTCTTCACCGGCTAAAGAAATTTGTGTGAAAATTTGGTGAAAATCGGATGAAAACTGTGGACGTAAAGAGTTCCGGAAAAAAATGCTACGGGCGGCCGGAACCACAGACAATTATCCATATTCGAATTTATCCTACAGATTCCCCAAAAACCCGACGTGGAGAGTATCACAATAACTTCTTTAAGGAAGTTAATAAAAACTTTTGGAAGGTAGAAAATGCGATATTTTACAAAACTATGGGTACATAGTACAAAGACTTATTTACGAAGTTGTCGCTGCTTTGAAGCGACATATGGTTCCATATGTTAAGCCGGCCTTACACGATCGGGTTTTCCGTCCGTTTTGGCCCGACGGGTCAAACCGTCGGGTCAAACTGACGGAAAACCCGATCGTCTAAGGGCGAAACCCGTCGGGTAGAACGGCGGATAAAAAATCTGTCTTGAACAGAAAATAAACCCGTCGGGTTGGAACGATGACAGGCCGAACGGACAGTCTAAGTACACATCCTTCCAACCCGTCGGTTTTTTTTTTTGTTTTTCTTCACTCAAATTCACTTTAAAGGCATTTAAAGGCCACATTTTTAAATTCACGGGATCACTTGTCCGAGGGTTGGGGCGGCTATGATGGTAGAAAATTTTAAGTCCTCATAGTTTCGACCTGTAGCGAGATAACGGAGAGTGGCTACCAGCCGCTCATGTGGGGAAATGGAAGCTCTCATCGTAGTATCCTTCTTTTTAATTAAGGGGGCCACTAAATTATATAATTCCAAATAGGTTTCCTCGTCCATCCTCAAATAATTGTACCAATCGGCCGTCTCAAATTTTAGTTCATTGAGGAGGTTGATGTGAGAAAATGTCTCTCTTTTCAATAACCAATCTTTGGCCCACTTGGATCTTTTTTTTGACTTTAATTTTTTTACCGCAAGCACCGTCGCTATAGCAATCCGTGGATCCATGTTTATGTAGGTACTAAGTCTTCTCGACGAGATTTAGAAGCCGATTCAAAATCGATAGTTTTCCCACCACTTTCCATCCGTTTTACCCGACGGTTTAAACCGATGAAAAAAGAGTGAACTTTTCGTCAGTTAAAACCGGCAGTTCCCCCCACCATTTTCTGTCCGTTTTACCCGACGGTTTGGAACGAAGAAAAAACCGATCGTGTAAGGCCACCTTTACCGCCTTATTTTGGTCGTAAAATGAGGACATTGTCTGGGGGAAAAATGTGTTGATCTGGACGATTTTTTTTTTACTCAAGAAATAACCGCCAACTTTCCTTTTTTTTAATTGAGGCGCTCCGGGTACGAAGGGCGAACTCAACAAAACGTAGTTTCGAGATATTCGCATTTTAAAGTTTTATGTTACGGGCGAACACAACAAAAAAGTCATGCCCTGGAATGGGAAAAGGAGTGGGGGAAGTGGGCTAGGATGTGGAGTTCGCCCTTCGTACCCGCTCGGATATCGCAGTTAGAGCTTTGCCGCATATCGGTTTTTACGTATTTAAAGGGGAAAAAAGGGCGCTAAAATTTATATTCACCAAGAGGTCTAGAATCTGAAAATGAAAAAAAAAATTTGTCCGATGTTGAGTTCGCCCTTCGTACTCTGAGCGCCTCAATTGTTAAAAAGGGTGTTTTTGGGTGAGGGAAATAACGAAAAATCTGTGGATTTTAGATATAAAAAGACCCACACCAGGACGGCACAACAGACAACCTCATTATCGGTAAAAATCACTAATCAGTTTTCCTGTGCTTTACCACCTTTTATGGAAACCATCGCATGGCGGCTAATAACATCTTTTTGAGGAAGTTAAAAAAATCACCCTTTATCAACCATATTTGTGTATTTTTCAAACTTTTTTTTCCACCATAGAAGCGACAAGTTGAATGCGACAAAGAGTACAGCGAGTGTAGGATTATAAATATGCAAATTCCTTCACTGAAGTGGGTCTAATTGTTAGGAGGATGAGTTATTACGTTATACAAAAGGCAGTAGGGATCTGTGACAAGCCGGGGCGTCGAGCTCGAAAAATATAACCCCGACATATCGCAACCATACTGCAAACATCAAAAGTCAGAGAAAGGTTTTTTTTCTGTAGCACACCATAAAAATAATTGACTTTCTCGAAATAAAATTGTAACTTTTCAGTGGTTTTTTTCTAATTTTTCTAGGATTTTTTGCCAGAGTATACAGGGTGTCCGGAAACACATGGCAAGCGTCTGGGAGAGCGTTAAAAAGTGGTTTTACGAAAAAAAGTTAAATTTAAACCCCCCTTAATTTAAATCAAAGAATTTGATGATGTAGTTTAAAATCCGCCTGGATATACAGGGTGTCCCAGACACAACCTAACTTCGTTATTTCAAATGAGAACCCCTATTATTAATTTTTTATTTCAGATTCGTAATCTACGCAAAATTTCAAGTAGATTTGAGTACACATATGACGATTTTGGACAACTTTTAAAAAATGTCAAAATTTAGCGTTTTTTGCGCTAAAATCCGTTAAAATTGACCTAGGAAACTCGTTTTTTTTTTAATTCCACTTATTTTTTCCCGAAGAATCCAACTGTCTCAAATTTGAGCATCTTCGCATTCTGCATCACGAGATTTCGTCGCTAACGGCCTTTTTTCAAGTTTAACTCCAAATTCCATACTTCAACAATGGAAATTAGCGATTTGTTGACGGAATTTTAATTTTTGATGCATAAACACAAAAGTCGCTGAAGCTCTTTCAAAATTTGTGGTCCGAAAGAAAAATTCCTTTCAACAAGTGCTAATTTTCATTTCTGAACTAAAAATTTGGGTTCTAACTTGAAAAAAGGCCATTAGCGACGAAATCTCGTGATGCAGAATGCGAAGATGCTCAAATTTGAGACAGTTGGATTCTTCGGGAAAAAATAAGTGGAATTAAAAAAAAACGAGTCTCCTAGGTCAATTTTAACGGATTTTAGAGCAAAAAAACGCTAAAATTTGACATTTTTTAAAAGTTGTCCAAAATCGTCATAAGAGTACTCAAATCTACTTGAAATTTTGCGTAGATTACGAATCTGAAATAAAAATAGGGGTTCTCATTTGAAATAACGAAGTTAGGTTGTGCCTGGGACACCCTGTATATCCAGGCGGATTTTAAACTACACCATCAATTTCTTTGATTTAAATTAAAGGGGGTTTACTTTTAACTTTTTTTCGTAAAACCACTTTTTAACGCTCTCCCAGACGCTTGCCATGTGTTTCCGGACACCCTGTATTCCAGACATAAAATT
The DNA here is from genome assembly GCA_014119065.1 of Orius insidiosus. Classification (NCBI taxonomy): domain Eukaryota; kingdom Metazoa; phylum Arthropoda; class Insecta; order Hemiptera; family Anthocoridae; genus Orius; species Orius insidiosus. The sequence goes on from JACGAQ010000129.1 coordinate 125,489, forward strand.
TCATAATGTAACCACAATTTAAGAGAAAATTGTGAACCGGGAAGCGTAACCCCCACCGCAAATAGCTCCAAGATCAAGTTTCAACTAATGATACCAGTCAAACTGAGGCATGTCTTTGGTTTAATAATTAATAGAGTTCACCCCCAGCCAAGCGTTCCAGGCCATTCATTAACATGCCAAAACAATTCAAGAAATTTTCAATTAAAATTTTATTTTTTGTTTTCTTTTGGAACGAAAACAATGTTAATTTTCCAGGGGATGTCAACGTTGAAAAAAAAAATAATGCAATTTTCTTTGACTTGTTAAGCCTCGTAATTTCCCCTTTTCACGGTTAACACCTGTGAAAGAGGAAGTTCAAAATGGCTCAAGGAATTATTAACGTTAAGCCACTTATAAACTTGTTCTACTCCGCCTTTGCGAAAAAGGATAATCCTATGAGAAGAATAAAAAAATGTTCTGCCTAATTTTACATTTCATTTTTTAAATGGACAAACAAAAAAAATTCCTCATTCCCATTACTTCATTTACTTATTGTTCAACAAAAAAGTGTGGTTTTGTTGGTGAAAAAATTTATCCGGAAATATGAAGTAATCACCGCAGTTTGAGCTCGAACTCGAGAAGGTCGAATAAAAATGATACATTTTTCATGCGGGCACAATCCCATAATGCTGCCCGGGAAAGAACGTTCTGCGGAGCCCCCTAGATCAGTAACGGTGAAGGGTAAGGGGAAAAAAAGTCCCTTCCTTCAAAAACAGAACGAAACTCCCACTCACCGAGGTCTACTATTCATTTATCATTTTTAACTTTCTACGTCCCGAAACCACCTAACTTTCCTAAAATACTCTTGGTAAAAAAAAAATCTTTTTTACCTCCGAAGGAGTAAGAGAAAAAAAAAGTTTACTATTGAGGAAAATAAATCTTTTTAGTTTATGGTTACATAAATAGAGTTAGCGTAAGAGTCCGCCCTTTACGCCTCGGGAGCCTTAAGCCTAGGTAAAGCCCCAGACCCGCAACGCACGCTGTGTCGCAGTTTAGTGGCTATTTTTTACCCATTTTCTATCATTTTTAAAACTATAATTGAGGCGCTCCGGGTACGAAGGGCGAACTCAACATCGGACAAATTTTTTTTTCATTTTCAGATTCTAGACCTCTTGGTGAATACACCCATATAATTTTTATGTTGAGTTCGCCCTTTTTTCCCCTTTAAATACGTGAAAACAGATATGCGGCAAAGCTCTAACTGCGATATCCGAGCGGGTACGAAGGGCGAACTCAACATCGGACAAATTTTTTTTTTTCATTTTCAGATTCTAGACCTTTTGGTGAATACATCCATATAATTTTTATGTTGAGTTCGCCCTTTTTTCCCCTTTAAATACGTGAAAACAGATATGCGGCAAAGCTCTAACTGCGATATCCGAGCGGGTACGAAGGGCGAACTCAACATCGGACAAATTTTTTTTTTTCATTTTCAGATTCTAGACCTTTTGGTGAATACATCCATATAATTTTTATGTTGAGTTCGCCCTTTTTTCCCCTTTAAATACGTAAAAAGCGATATGCGGCAAAGCTCAAACTGCGATATCCGAGCGGGTACGAAGGGCGAACTCCACATCCTAGTCCACAACCCCCACTCCTTTTCCCATTCCAGGGCATGACTTTTCTGTTGAGTTCGCCCGTAACATAAAACTTAAAAATGCGAATATCTCGAAACTATGTTTTGTTGAGTTCGCCCTTCGTACCCGGAGTTCCTCAATTATTGTAAAGTCTAACGTTTTAGCCACGAAGTCCAATGAGTTAAAACTTTAAAAAAAAATTACTCACCTATAACCATGAGCTCTTTTGAGACCATCGCCGTTTTAAAAAATGGCGAATCTGTCGTAACTTCACAGCTCAAGTTGCCAGAAAGGTTGAAACCAACTTTGCTCAAAACGACCTGGCTCGCGTTCGACATGGAAACCTGAAAAAAAAATTAATTAATTTTTTTTAATCTCACGCCTTAATTAAACAATGGTTAATTAAACAATGGATCTTCAATGAATAGAGTAACTGAGAAAATCGCATCGAATTAACGTTGTGGAAAATAAATTTTTTTTTCCCCCTCTCACTACCCTTCTCGACCAGGAAGCTAAAACAAAAGGGATTTATTCATTTGCTATTCATTGTTGACCCTCTTTCATGAGTAAGACCCTACTTAAAATCGTCCTTTGCCACCCATTTCGAACAGCATTTTTTTTCAGACACCCTTCCCCGAAAAAAATATGTAATTATTCAACTTGAAATGAAACGAAAATAAAGGGCGGATAGCCTGAGAAAATACTACAAAAGGGACCTTTTTATTCTTACTTATCAGATTTTTACAAAACGAGTTAATAAAAAAAAAGTGGAAAATTAAAAACTCCCGATTCAATTATTCTTTTTTTAAAATTACATTTCCTAAACCTAAAACAAATTGGATTCAATTTACTTTAAACATTACAAAGAACTTAAATCATAAAACAAATGTCAGAATTGAATTTAAAGTTAATTAAACAACAAGAGATAATTTTTATATAAATAAAAATTAAAACAAAAAAATTTAAAAACGTTATCAACGTATTCGTCGATTTAAACGTATTCGTTATTTTTAGACAAAGGACAGGAGAAAACACCGAAAAAGTGGTGTTTTTAGACAAAAGACAGGAAAAACACCGAAAAATTGGTGCTTAGTCAAAAGACAGGGAAAACACTGAAAAAGGGGTGTTTTTAGACAAAAGACAGGAGAAAACACCGAAAAAGTGGTGTTTTTAGACAAAAGACAGGAAAAACACCGAAAAATGGGTGTTTAGTCAAAAGACAGGAGAAAACACTGAAAAAGGGGTGTTTTTAGACAAAAGACAGGAGAAAACACCGAAGAAGTGGTGTTTTTAGACAAAAGACAGGAAAAACACCGAAAAATGGGTGTTTAGTCAAAAGACAGGAAAAACACCGAAAAATGGGTGTTTAGTCAAAAGACAGGAGAAAACACTGAAAAGGGGGTGTTTTTAGACAAAAGACGGGAAAAACACCGAAAAATGGGTGTTTAGTCAAAAGACAGGAGAAAACACTGAAAAGTGTTTCGACGGAAGCTAGATTATTGATAAATTGTGAAGATTTTTTTTTAAATTAACAAAAAAATGTTGCTAAAATATCTTCTGGTAAACCGATTCCGGTTTGGAAAGTTTCTTGGCTCTCCGTGAACGTTCTTTTTTAAAAAAAAAGCCCGTTACATTCTTATGTAAATTCAGATTTGGTTGCTAGAATCGTTTCCTCCGGCGTGCCGGAGACTTCCTGTTGATTGTGAAGAGACAAGCGAGGATCCGGAACGGTTGATGCCTTCGGTGTTGTTTCTCCCCACCCCCCAACCCTCAAATAGTTTACAAGTTCAGAAACGGTTTTGTATTCAATTGGCCATTTGTGGCAAAGTCGTCAGGGCGGGAACATTTTGCTTTATATATGTTTTTCCTCTCTTTTCTCCCTTTTTTCAATTTTCTTTTGTAAAGGGCAAATATACAAAGAAAAATACAAAATAAAATACAAACTTTTTTTTTCCAACATCGTTTATTGGCAGTCCATTGCGCGAAAGGTAAATAAGCAAATTCACCTGCAGAACTATATTTTGCAAGTTGATTTATTTTAACTTTTTTTTAAATTTTTCTTTTATCAATTTACCAAATGGAGTTGACTCCCCGTCCAAAAATAAAGGGGGTTAACATTTAATTTTTTTTTTGGCTTTGCCGTAAAGCTGGTCCATTCTAGTTGGGACCTGTATAGATCAGCTGGGGGTAACAGTTTTTAATTGAGGCGCTCCGGGTACGAAGGGCGAACTCAACATCGGACAATTTTTTTTTTTTTCAGATTCTAGACCTCATGGTGAATACACCCATATAATTTTTATGTTGAGTTCGCCCTTTTTTTCCCCTTTAAATACTTAAAAACCGATATGCGGCATAGCTACGATATCCGAGCGAGTACGAAGGGCGAACTCCACATCCTAGTCCATAACCCCCACTCCTTTTCCCATTCCAGAGCATGACTTTTCTGTTGAGTTCGCCCGTAACATAAAACTTTAAAATGTAAATATCTCGAAATTACGTTTTGTTGAGTTCGCCCTTCGTACCCGGAGCGCCTCAATTTGTCTTGAAATCATGTATAACTTGACTGTTTAGCAAAAAATTGATACTACGTTTTGACGCGCTTAGAAAAATTAGAAACTTTTCAATTTCCAGAGAATAAACATAAAGTGTTAAACCCCTCATCTACGATCTGTTTTCATTGAAACTGTTTCCCGTGAATTCGTTGACCTGTGGTTTATCCAACGTCATACTAACAGAATATCAGTTGAATCGAAATTCGTTGCTTCCTCATACATTTCGTAATTACATTAATAGAAAACAAGGTATAAAATGTCGATTTTCCTGTTTGCCCATTAGGTCAAAAAGGTTTCGTTGCGGCGAACACGGACAGCTCGTACTGACATGAGGCAGGGACAAATCCTTCCAAAACGTTCGCCACACTCGGAAAACACAAAAGCCGGAACAAGTGCCCGGTTCCACGGCATCAATCTGGAACGCTGACCTACATTAAATGTAAAGAGACTCTAAAATACCTCCTCGTCAACGTCAGACTCTCTAATCCTGATTTATATTGTTAAACAATTGTATAGCTCGTTGGAAAAACGTTGTATGTAGCGAAAGTCAATTTCAAACTATTTTCCACCAAATCAAATCACGTTTAGCCCCACTTCTTGCGCATTGTAGGCTATCTAGCGGTTTCAAAACTAACTTGAAGGTTGGGGGACACATAAAAAAATTACTTTCGAAAAAAATCGGCACGTAACCCCCCCCCCCCCTTCAACTAAAGTAAGGAACTTTTACTCCCCCCTTCTACTAAAGTAAGGAACTTTTACTCCCTCTTCTACTAAAGTAAGGAACTTTTACTCCCCCCAGGGACTACGAAAGTAAGGAACTTTTATCCCCTTCTGTCTGCGAAATTAAGGAACTCCCCCCCCCCGTTTCTATGAAAGTAAGGATCTTTTATCCCCCTCTGTCTTCGAAATTAAGGAACTTTTAGCCCCCTTTGTCTTCGAAATTAAGGAACTTTTGCCCCCCCCCCCCTTCTATGAAAGTAAGGAACTTTTATCCCCTTCTGCCTTCGAAATTAAGGAACTTTTAGCCCCCTTTGTCTTCGAAATTAAGGAACTTTTGCCCCCCCCCCTCTATGAAAGTAAGGAACTTTTATCCCCTTCTGTCTTCGAAATTAAGGAAATCCCCCCCCCCCCCCCCGTTTCTATGAAAGTAAGGATCTTTTATCCCCCTCTGTCTTCGAAATTAAGGAACTTTTATCCCCCTTTGTCTTCGAAATTAAGGAACTTTTGCCCCCCCCCCCTTCTATGAAAGTAAGGAACTTTTATCCCCCTCTGTCTTCGTAATTAAGGAACTTTTACCCCCCCCCCCCACAAAAGTAAGGAACTTGAGAAGTTGAAGAATTTAAGAATTGGTATGACTGTTTTTTTTTAAAATTCTCGATGGCCCCCCCTGGGATCTAAGATTTTTGGAGGAGCTTCTTCTACTGGTGGCAGCTCTTCTTATACTGCCCAGTTTAACGTGTTTAAAAAATTTTTTGGACTTTATGACGTCACAAAATGAATAAAACCGTCCGTTTGTCCTACATGCCAATTTCTAAAAATAATTGTTAGTTTTTAGAACAATCTATTCAATTGAGAAAAACAAAATATTATATGAGGCGCTCCGGGTACGAAGGGCGAACTCAACAAAACGTAGTTTCGAGATATTCGCATTTTAAAGTTTTATGTTAGGGGCGAACTCAACAGAAAAGTCATGCACTGGAATGGGAAAAGGAGTGGAGGTTGTGGACTTCGATGTGGAGTTCGCCCTTCGTACCCGATCGGATATCGCAGTTGAGCTTTGCCGCATATCGGTTTTTACGTATTTAAAGGGGGGAAAAGGGCGAATTCAACATAAAATTATATGAGTGTATTCACCAAGAGGTCTAGAATCTGAAAATAAAAAAAATTTGTCCGATGTTGAGTTCGCCCTTCGTACCCGTAGCGCCTCATATGAGGTATAGTCATGGAGCACCTAACTTTTTAACTGTTGGTGGCAGCGCTTTCCATGTTTAATAGTAATTTAGAAAGGATTTTGAATTAATCCTCTTTAAATGATAAATTAGAGATTTCCTTGGATAAATTACATGTTGTCTTATTTACAGGAATGGGTCCAAAAGTAAATGTATCGCGTACAAATGAATGTTTGGTCTGAGTCCTTTTGGGACGCTGGTAACAGGAACTCCTGGGAATTGTATGGGCTCAGGGCATGTCTCAAAGACGGGATAAACCATCCTCATTCCTTCCATCCCTTCAGCACCCCTCTCCTTTTCAACTTGATTGATTCACCCCCTTCTTCTCTCTTTTCGAAAGACTCTCAGGTCACTTCGTTTTTATTTCAGACCAAGGTTAGGTTACTTTGTTAGCTCTTTCGATACAGAGCCCTTCCACTCCTCGTAAAACAAAATCTTTTCAAAAGAAAAAGAAAACTCACCAACTTGGAATTGAAGTTCCAACTCTGGAATGTACAATTATTAGAATACTGATTTAATTTTTTGGATAAAAAATCTGCTTTACTTAAATCAATTTATTCTCTTTCTTTGCATTCACAATTGTTTCAACAAAATCTTTTAACAAGCGAGGAATACACCCAAAATTATGGAAAATTTAGGTTTTTCTCAAGTACTTAAGGGGATATGAGGGTTTTAAGTTGGTTGCTTTGTACATATTTCGTTGTGAGCAACGGTTTTCGGTTTTTCCCTTCTATCTTGGAAACCGTCGCTCAAAACGAAAAAATGTCCTAAGTAAAAGTTGTAGCTACGGAAATTTACAACATAAAATATCTTATTAGTTTTTTTCCGTCAGAGCAATATTTTAGGAGATATGAAGGTTTTAAGTTTTCAGACAGGCTCTGTAGGATTATTAGTTTTAACCTCATAACTCCTTAAATATTGCTCTTACGCAAATAATAAATAAAGAAATTTTTGTAGGAAATCTTTGTACCTACAACTTTTACTTAGAACATTTTTTCGTTTTGAGCGACGGTTTCCGAGATAGAAGGGAAAAACCGAAAACCGTTGCTCACAACGAAAAATTTGCAAAGCAACTCACTTAAGAACCCTCATATCTCCTTAAGTATTGCTCTGACAAAAAAAACTAAAGAAGTCTTTTTTGTAGGAAATTTCCGTAGCAACGACTTATACTTATGACATTTTTTCGTTTTGAGCGACGGTTTCCGAGATAGAAGGGAAAAACCGAAAACCGTTGTTAACAACGAAAAATTTGCAAAGCAACCAACTTAAATACTTCCATATCTCCTAAAGTATTGCTCTGACGGAAAAAACTAATAAGATATTTTATGTAGTAAATTTCAGTACCTACAACTTTTACTTATGACATTTTTTCGTTTTGAGCGACGGTTTCCGAGATAAAAGGGAAAAACCGAAAACCGTTGTTAACAACGAAAAATTTGCAAAGCAACCAACTTAAATACTTCCATATCTCCTAAAGTATTGCTCTGACGGAAAAAACTAATAAGATATTTTATGTAGTAAATTTCAGTACCTACAACTTTTACTTATGACATTTTTTCGTTTTGAGCGACGGTTTCCGAGATAAAAGGGAAAAACCGAAAACCGTTGTTAACAACGAAAAATTTGCAAAGCAACTCACTTAAAAACCATCATACCTCCTTAATGGAAAAAATACAGGAGGGATTCTAAGCTGAATGACGGAAAAAAAATTTAGGTAAAAAATTGAAATCCTTCAAATGAGAAACGTACAAGTTAAAAAAATAATCGTCTTCCTTAATAACACTCGAGTCCAAAGTTAATAACGGCTTTAATGGCACGAAATTCTGCCGCTAGCGGATTCCAGCAATTGCCGGTCTCAATTACAACAGCTTGAGGTTCACCAGCGTGCAATTTACATCCCAATAAGTAGCTAAAGCTTTATATCTCTACAATCACCCACTGCCTAACGGAGGCTAAGCCCATAAATCCTTTTGTACAAGGAGCCCCCCTTCCGAATTTCAGCCATTAAGTTATTTAAATGAAGTCGAATTTAATGAACGCAGAAAATTTATAGGAGGTAAAAAAAACTTGAAGTGCAAAAAATACATAATTAATAAAGAAAAATTAGAATTTTCAACCTTTATTAATGGGTATAATTAAAAGCATGTTGTGAGATATTTACAAAACATTTTTCCTTTCACTAAGTACATTTATTTATTAAAGCCTGTGTAATAAATATTTAAAGTCAAGCGCCGGGAATATATAAATGGGGCCGCGGGTTCGCGAGGCGCGGTGGGGGTTTTGGAGGCTGCCGGCCCGTATTCATTAGTCAGTAATTTACAACTCCTATGTTCTTTCCACAGACTTGCTCCAATTTCGATGATTTACCAGTTCAATATCAACCCGCGGGGAGCTTTCTAGCTCTGTTTCCCTGAAATATCTTCCCGGGATCGGATTTATCGGACTGGATTATTAGATCATTTTCTGCTATCTGGATATGATGTGATTTTACTGCTCGTAAACTATGGACGGACGTATAACTCATTAAGACAGTCTAATGGAATATATGAAGTCTTCATTATAATAGGTATTATGAACCATTTTCATCCAGCTAAATTATTATACCAAAATGAGTTCAGCACATTTTAAGGCCATTTTAAGCAAAATAATGTTTTCCAAAGGACAAAAATATGAGACGCTCCGGATACGAAGGGCGAACTCGACATCGGACAAATTTTTTAACTTCCTTAAAGAAGTTATTGTGATACCCTCGACGTCAGTTTTTTTTTCATTTTCAGATTCTAGACCTCTTGGTGAATACACCCTTATAATTTTTATGTTGAGTTCGCCATTTTTTCCCCTTTAAATACGTAAAAACTGAAACTTTAAAATTGTAGAGTTCGCCCTTCGTATCCGGAGCGCCTCATATACCCCTTGAGGTACAGGAGAAAGTAGGGTAAGACCGGGAAAGTGTTTATTCTGAGCGATTGAGTGGAAAATGACCTGCGCGTGCCATGTATTTTTTTTTTTTTTTTTTTTTCACGAATTTCTCAACCAAATTGAATTTTTTTAAATTATGTTCCTATGCTATTATTTATTTAGTCGTTGGCACAGAAAATAAATTTGGCTCTCGCCATATAGCCTCAGTACAAGTTGAACAAAAACTTCCAAACAAACTTAAATAATTCATTTCCGACAAAAATTCCCCTTTTAAAACCATCAAAACGTAATTCAAAACCATAATAACAAATTAAATTACCTTCCTTTAACATTAAAACACGCTATAGAACAAACTGGATTTAAAAAGGGCGGTTTTGGGCTTGAATAACTTGGTAAAATTAAAAGAAAATATTTTCAACTCATTTGTATGAGTCATGAATATTAAATTTTAGATATAAAAATTTTGCTTTTTTAAAGATATTGATTTTTTTTTAAATTTTATATGAAAAAAGGAGGTTTGAAGTTCTAAAATTGGTCTACAACAAAAGCCTCTGGGATAGATAAGGGAGAGGATGCGGTGGATGTCTCTTGTCTCGGACATGCCCTCTACCCTGATAAGGGCTTAAGCCTCGGTGTGTCCATGATTGTTGGGTCGAAGTCGTCCGGTGCTGTCGGATAAACAGTCTATTGTCTCCCTCTTTTTATTTTCTACCTTTTAGACGCAGCAAAAAAAAATCTTTTAAATTTTTTAAGTTTTTACTCCAACGATTTCCGTCATAATCATATTTTCGCTGATTTCTGTAAATTTGAATTGTTTGGCCTTGTTAGGGTTTTTTAAGGAAAAAGAGGGCGATTCGGTCTAACGAAGAATATCGGAAAATTCGTTTCTTCATTAAAAGCTAGTCTGGTGCCCAACCCTTGAAGACAACCTAATTGGGGAAGCCTGTTGCTCGCTATCGCTTAATTTATTTTAATCAATTCCCTTCAACCCGATCGCTTGATTTCCTGGTTTCGGTGAGATAGAAAAAAAATTTGAATCCAGATATATATTTTTAATCAAAAGTCTGAATGGAAATTTTTAATAACGGTAACGGATAAACCGATTATTTTTTGCAAAAAACTGATTTGGGGGGGAGGGAGGTGATAATAAGGAAAAAGTTGTAGGTGAAAAAATTTACAACAGAAATATAGGTAGTTCTCAACTTTGTCTGTGGTGCCGGCCGGCCGTCCGTAGCATTTTTTTCCGAAACACTTTACGGCCACAGTTTTCAACCGATTTTCAAAACATTTTCACACAAATTTCTTTAGCCGTTGAAGAAGAATGTAACGAGAGCGATTTTGAATTTCGAAAAAATGGCGGAGATATCTCTGTTTGAAATTTTAAAAAATTCGCTGCGGCCGAACCGTTGGTCCGATTTTCACCAAATCACCAATTACTTCTTATATTTTTCAAGAATTTTTAATGTAAAAATATTCCCACTTTTTAATTATTATTTTTTTTTTAGAAGGGAGAAATTTCATACTTCTACCCATTACGAGAGGCACATCCCTAGGCCAAAGAGTCCATTATTTCTACCTTGACACTTAAAAATATTTTCGAAAAAAAAGAACTTAGAAAATTTTTCAGAAAAAAAAACCCAAATTTAAAAAAAAAACCCGGAAAATTTATGAAAAAAAAAATTTAACAAAGAAAAAACTTGAAAATTTTTCGGAAAAAAAAAGCTCGAAAAATTTTTCGAAAAAACAAAAAAACTCGAAAAATTAAAAAAAAAACTCAGAAAATTTTTCAAAAAAAAAAAAAAGAAAGCCTGGAAAATTTTTGGAACTTCCCCCTCCGTTATACTTCCCCTCCCTTATAGTTTTCCTTCCTTATACTTCCCGCTCCGTTATATTTCCCCATCTGTTATACTTCCCGCTCCGTTATACTTCCCCATCTGTTATACTTCCCTGACGTATACTCCCCCTCCTATATACTTCCCCCTCCTTATTTGTTACTTTTCTTTAAGGAAGTTTTCGTTGGAAGCTCTTCATTTACTTTTCACTCATCTTTTAAAGTTCCCCTTCACCCGCCTTATAGTTCATAGTTTTCTTAAGATACAAAGGAAAAAATTAATTCCGACATGTTTACTCCCGAAAAGCCTTAATTTTTATTCTATTTAAGGTTCCTCGTTTTTCAGTCATAAATTACATAAGTATCAAGGCAGGAATAATGGACCGTCTGCCGCAGGGATGTCCCACTCACCAGTAGAGAAAGCCTCAAATTTCTCGAAACTAAACTATTTTTTTACACCGAAAATTCTTGAAAAATATAGGAAGTGTTTCGTTGCGTTAGTTCTAAAACCGGCTATGTCATTTTTCCAAGGTTTTCAGGAGACCCAAAATACGGATTAATTACTCATTAGATTCAATGCATTGCCTTTTGGCTAAATCGTGGACTACGCGTTTTCTGTTGGTAATAGGGTTAAACTACCAACTGAATTCGATTCTCCATAAAATTTACTCAAAATTGAAAAAAATGACTTAGCCGGTGTTAGAACTAATGCGAGGATTTAGTGAAAATTTGGAGAAAATTGGTCCCACAATTCGGACGCAGTGAAGTTTTTATAATTTCAAACAGACGTACCATCCTTATTTTTATGAAATTCGAAAATCAAGAATTTCTTTTTCACCTACTCGGGAAGAAAATCGGTTAACTGGTGGCCGTAAAATGTTCCGGGAGGACGGCGGGCTTCCCAAAAACCCAACAAGGAGGGTAAAACAATAAATTTTTTTAATGAAGTTAGATGAATAAGGATTATGTCAATCTTAATATTTCAGTTTTTCGAAATTCCTTCACCAGAAGTCTTCTGAGGGACTTGAGTAGTCTCTTTACTACTGTCTTTTAACAATTACTTAATCCCGACCTAAAATAAAGTAGCGTAAAACTTTTGACAAGCTAAAAACTTCTTGAGGGGAGGTCTTAAACAAAAGTTCTATGGAAATTTAAATTAAAACACGGGTTTTTTCTCCCACATTATTGATTTTTCTCTTTTAATTTCAGGAAGAAAACATGTTATTGTCTAATATTGGAAGATGGAGCCATTTTTTTTTAGAGGATGAAAAGTATCCGAGATAAGCCCGATCAGAAGTCAATAACTGTTGACTGTTTTATCAGTAGAGGCACTTTATCACGTGAACTATCGGCTCCAGATTCCCACTCTTCGCCATCGTCCATTTATCAATTTCATTTCCTTTTCGCACAACTTCAGAGCAGATTCGATCTTTTTCACTAGATAAAGGCCGCAAACGACCTGATGGAGGAAAAAAAACTTCCACATCGTTTTGAATCTTTATTGGCGTCTACTATTGCAACTGTTTATTGACAATTGGAAAACCCGTTAAAAAATAACAAATTAATAAGATTTCAAACGGGTTTAAAAGGGATTCAGTGGATTTCGTATTGAACAATATATTGTTCTGGAACAATCGTCCACCCTTTCCCTGCCCCTTTTCGCCGCACGTAACCTACTAACTTTATCAACGACTTTGATTAGATTTGCCTCTCACACGGTACAGTTTCGAAATTGACAGACACCTGTGAATAAAATGGAATCAACTGACCTGTGAATTTAGGCCTCTATTTAGAAGAGAAAATAAATATAAAGGGCATTTTTAATTCCTAAAATGATTGTTTAAAATATTTTTTTCTTCGATAAGGAAAAAAAGGTTGTGTGGATGATCAATAATGCCCTATTTGTCCAGCGGATAAAATTGGAATGAACAAAGTGACTTTTTAAGTTTTCTCCATCTCATATCGAATATCTAGGACTCTTTTAGCATTTCATCCTCAATTTATTCTCCCTCGTTGAAAATTCCGTTTGATAAATTTTTCAACTAAAAAGGTCTTTTTGAAAATAAAATTTATGCTCATAAATCTGAAAGTAAAAATTTTATTTTTTTCGATAAAATTAGAATTTTTTGTTCATTTGAGGCGCTCCGGGTACGAAGGGCGAACTCAACATCGGACAAAATTTTTTTTTTTTTTCATTTTCAGATTCTAGACCTTTTGGTGATTACACCCATATAATTTTTATGTTGAGTTCGCCCTTTTTTCCCCTTTAAATACGTAAAAACCGATATGCGGCAAAGCTCTAACTGCGATATCCGAGCGGGTACGAAGGGCGAACTCCACATTCTAGTCCACACCCCCCCCCTCTTTTTCCCATTCCAGGGCATGACTTTTCTGTTGAGTTCGCCCGTAAAATAAAACTTTAAAATGCGAATATCTCGAAACTACGTTTTGTTGAGTTCGCCCTTCGTACCCGGAGCGCCTCATTTGGATAATGAAGAAAATCGGTAAAAAAGAGCAATGCTAAGATTTCAGAAAGTTAAAGAATGTAGATCTTCACTCGAATGATGTTATCCCCCAAAAAAATATATCATTAGAAATATATTTTAAAAAAATGCAAACTTGTTAAAATATTTATAATTTTAAAAAATACGTTTCTAATTAGAAATAAAATTAGAAACCCACAAAAGTTTTGAAGAAGGAAATATTATGGTCGAATGAAAACTCAAAAGCTGATGAGCGTCGTTGATAGTGGTGCTTGAGAAAATTAACTTTACTTTCCATTTTTTCTTCTTTTTCTTCTCTTCATCTTCATACTTTGTTAAGGAAACTTTGATATTCTACATTTTCCCCTCAACTTTTTTTTTCCTAAAAACTTTAGAATAATGCCACCACGATTAATCCTATCTCTGGTCTTCCCAGCTTTTTTTTCTCTTTTTCTTTTTTTTTCCCCCCGAAGATAAAAAAAAAAAATAAAACGGAAATGAAATCCGGTCGTCGAGAAGTCCTGTTTGCTTTACCAATTTTTTTTTATCTTCTATTTACTTTTCTGAAGCCATTATACAGTTCGGATTCGCAATTTAACTTCATGCAATTTAATTTTTCACGCTTAGTTGGTTTTTTTGCTAAATTTACTTTCAGGAAAATTTTAATTTACATGGCTTATAGAATTCAGACAATATGGCCAATTTTCCAAGAGATTGGCTTATAATTTTATTTTGTGCAGTTTATAATTATTATTGGGGAAAATGAATTGTTTTATAATTATTTAATTTGCATAAAGAAAGTCAAATTTTGAGAATGAGTGGGTTTTAGGTAGGGAAATTTTGCAAATTAATTGAAAAATTAGTTTTTCGCGTGACTATTTCGAGAGGATGAATGATAATTTATATTTGCTTCTTATATTCATTTAAGCGAGGCTGAGTGAAAAATTGAATTTTCTCGTTGGTCCCGTGACCGTAAAATGCTTCGCAATTACTCCCTTCTTTTGTTTAACGGGAGTGAAAGGAAGAGTGGGAAAAAAGGGACGAGTGGAGGGGTTGGGAAGGGTTGAATCTTGGCTTGTCGCCGGAATACCGTGGATAAAAGCGTGGGAAGATTGACGACAGGCTGCGCGGGGGAAGCCGATGGGTGGAAAAGGAAAAGGGTTCCAGGGGAAGAGGGGCGAGGGCTCGGAGATTCAAATTGAAAATTCCGCGGGACCGGATGAGCGGACGTTGACGAAAAATACGGTTCATTAGTTAGATTCGTTATAGATAAAGTTTATTGGTTACTTTCATCATCGTTGCACCCCAACTTCAAACAAATACCAAGTAAATTTTCATAAATTCCCTCAAAATCTATTTTACAAACCCTAGAAGAGTTTTTGTCCATTTTTTTAAATAAAGTTTTATGAGGAATATTTTGAATTAACGAAAGAAAAGGAGAAAAAAAGGTCGATGACGACTTGGTGAGAAGACTAGTAAGGTGAAGCAACTGAATTTCAAATTGCTACGCTGTGAGAAACGGTCCAGAACCCGGCAAAAAAGATGTCTAACGGCCAGACACATAATTATACGGGTGTTACTACACCAGAAAATCGATGAAAACCACCTAAACCCCGGTAAAATAGATGTTTGACGCCTTAACGCCTAATAAAACAAGTGTTTCTACACCAAAAAATCGATGAAAACTTCCCAAAACTCTGTAAAAGAGATGTTTGACGCCTAAACGCCTAATAAAACTAGTGTTTACCACCAGAAAATTGATGAAAACTACCCAAAACTAGGTAGAAGAGATGTTTGACGCCTGAACGCCTAATAAAACGAGTGTTTCTACACCAGAAAATCGATGAAAACTACCCAAAACTCGGTAAAAGAGATGTTTGACGCCATAACGCCAAATAAAACGAGTTTTTCTACACCCGGAAATCGATGAAAACTACCCAAAACCCGGTAAAAGAGATGTTTGACACCTTAACGCCTTATTAAACGAGTGTTTCTACACCAGAAAATCGATGAAAACTACCCAAAACTCGGTAAAAGAGATGTTCGACGCCATAACGCCAAATAAAACGAATATTTCTACACCCGAAAATCGATGAAAACTACCCAAAAACCGGTAAAAGAGATGTTTGATACCTTAACGCCTTAATTAACGAGTGTTTCTACACCAGAAAATCGATGAAAACTACCCAAAACTCGGTAAAAGAGATGTTTGACCCCTAAACGCATAATAAAAAGAGTGTTTCTACACCAGATACTAGATGAAAACTACCCAAAACTCGGTAGAAGAGATGTTTGACGCCTAAACGCCTAATAAAACGAGTGTTTCTACTCCAGAAAGTCGATGAAAACTACCCAAAACCCGGTAAAACAGATGTTTGACGCCTTAACGCCTAATAAAACGAGTGTTTCTACACCAGAAAATCGATGAAAACTACCCAAAACTCTGTAAAAGAGGTGTTTGACGCCTAAACGCCTAATAAAACGAGTGTTTCTACACCAGAAAATCGATGAAAACTACCCAAAACCATTTAAAAATAGATGTTTGACGCCTAAACGCCTAATAAAACGGTTTTTTTTTACAGACCAGAAAATCGGAGAAAAAGCCTCTTTATCGAGAGGGCGCTATTAGACCAACCGGACTAAATTTGTCTCAAATAAAGTGTTCCGGAAAAAAATGCTACGGACTGACGGCCGGACGGCCGGCCGGCACCACAGACAAAGTTGAGATTGGTAAAGATCAATATGTATTCGATTTGACCCTCCGCGGGGTCTGGAAGACCCTTCCCCTAAAACCCGACGTGGAGGGTATCACAATAACTTCTTTGAGGAAGTTAAATATGAATAAGTCAACTATCAATATTGAAAATAAGTCTTTTTTGAAAGCTCTATAAGGGCCACAAAATTCTAACCTTTCGTTCTTTTTGTAAGTCTTTAATGTCTAATGTTTACCAAAGCCTGATTGGTTCTCAGTCTAGAAGATAAATTCGTAAATTTTTAGTGATTCCAGACTAAAATAACCGTGAATCTCTCGACGACGCCAATGGGAGTTCGTAAAACAGGGGATTTCGTTCCTAATTAAAAACCTCTTAAGTCACTAATGGGCGAACGGTTTTTTCCCTTAATTCGGAATTTAATTTTCAAAAAGTTGAAACTAATGAAAAATTGATGATTGAGGGATCTGAAGTTAAATTGATGGTTATATTAACCGCTTAAGATCCAGTTCGAGTGTTTTAATTAGAAGAGGGCCTCCTTTTGTAGATATTTTAATGACTTGCATAAATATTGGATTAACCTTTTCTTCAGAGAGTCGTTATCCAGGAACAAGTTTTTAAGCTGCTTAACTTATATTATTCATGATCCGTTTTAACAGCTTTTCGTATTTTCAGGTGAAATCACCCATGGGGGAACATTCTCCATATTATTATAATTTTCGGGGAAGGAAAAATAATTAAATTCTCAATTAAGGGTAGAGTATATAAAATATTGAGGGAAATTTTTAGTTTGAGGGAGGAAAAAAAGTTTGAGAACTTACGTCGACGTTGATGCCGTCATATGGGAAGATCTTCGAGGGTGGATTATCGTTGGGTGAAAATCTGTAAAACTCCCTTACGCCTCTGTACCATTTGACGGCATAAAGTGGCTCCCCTTCTAAATCATATTGGCATAAAAGCGTCGCCTCGAGGCCCCGTTCGACCGCCGGCGGAAGTATCACTAACGAAACATTTTTGAGCCCGAGCGCCCCTGAAAAAAAGATAAAAACATTTTTTTTAATTCTCAATAACCTTTAAACACAAAAAATCTTTCCAATACAAAGTTCTCTGAAGCGAACAACCCTTTTAAGTTTTTCCCCTCCGGCACTGACTAATTCATAACCGTAGTCCGTCTGAATCCTAACAAGAGAAGACAATGCCTCCCCTTATTAGAAAGAAACTCGCTATTTCCATAACTTTACATAAAGCAATGCAGATGGAGGAGTTAAAGGTATCGTATTTTAAAAGCAAATGTCTTGTAAAATAGGCGCCCCCTGTTATCTTTTCTAAACAAAGCATGAAAAGGAAATCAAATGTAAATTCTGTTAAGAAAAAATCGACAATTCAATGGCTAATTTAAAATAAGAATAACCAAATGTCAAAATGGGAGTCTTGCAACTGGGCCAATCCTTTCTACCTGATAAAAAATGTCGCCGATGGACGTATCTAACTGGGCCATTGTATCAAAATCATAAGTATCTAACTGGGCCAATGAACTCTAAAATAATTGTATCCAACTGGGCCAATACTTGATTATCAACAAATGCGAGGAGAATTGGTCGTTTTTACTACTGCAACAAACTAACCATGTTTTTAGATGGTACTTTCCAGTTTGCGCCTTCGTACTTTAAACAGTTCCTCAAGACACACGGATTTATCGGAAATAATTACATTCCACTCGTTTTTTGTTTAATTAACAGTAAACGAGAAGAGGCTTATAAGTTAAAAAAGGCAATTTTGGTCAAAAATGCCATAAAAAGTCAATTTTTGGTCAAAAATGCCATAAATCTGTTGTTTTTAAGACAAAAACGGTGAAAAATGCTTTTAATGTAAGGAAATTTTGGTCGAAAATGCCTTAAAAATGCAATTTTGGTCAAAAATGCCTTAAAAAAGGTAATTTTGGTCAAAAATGCCTTAAAAAAAGTCAATTTTTGGTCAAAAATGCCATAAATCTGTTGTTTTCCAGACAAAAACTGTGAAAAATGCTTTTAATGAAAATAATGCAATTTTGGTCGAAAATGCCTTAAAAATGCAATTTTGGTAAAAAATGCCTTAAAAAAAGGCAATTTTTGGTCAAAAATGCCATAAATCTGTTGTTTATCAGACAAAAATTGTGAAAAATGCTCTTAATGAAAGGCAATTTTGGTCGAAAATGCCTTAAAAATGCAATTTTGGTCAAAAATGCCTTAAAATGCAATTTTTGGTAAAAAATGCCTTAAAAATGCAATTTTGGTCAAAAATGCCTTAAAAAAAGGCGATTTTTGGTCAAAAATGCCATAAATCTGTTGTTTTTCAGACAAAAACTGTGAAAAATGCTGTTAATGAAATGCAATTTTGGTCGAAAATGCCTTAAAATGCAATTTTGGTCAAAAATGCCTTAAAAAAAGGCATGGCAGTGTGCCCGACAAGTGGGATGCAGGTTTCATTTAACTCAAGCTTGGTGGCGTGCAATTCAGAGGTTCGGGTTGACAGTCGAATATAAAAACGATACAACTGTAGGATCAATAAAATATGAAGTACATTTTTAATTTTGATTTTTTTTATTGTTATCCTACTACAAAATCGACGGTATTAATTTTGGCCGACTTGGGCACCAGTTTTTGGCCGAATTAGTAACTATGGCTTTCGAGTGGTTGGCCGAGTTGGGCACGATAGTTGTCAAGTCGTTGGCCCAGTTAGATATATTTTGGGTCGTTGATGAAAATATTTGGCCCGGTTGGTTACCATCCGTCAAAATACCGCAGGTCAAAATACCCCAATGAGTCCGGAAAATTAGGGAAACAACTTAGGGAATTTTATCAATTAGGATCTTTTTCGATCTGCAAGGGGTTTTCTATTTTTTCTTTTTCTTTTTCTTCCCTGCTTGCAATTTACCTTGAGAGAGATAAATGAGCCCTGTTCGTCTGTAGGGATGAGATTGCGGCAGCTTTATTGAAGCAGAAACTTCAAATTTAACATGATGACAGGCAATTCAGAAGAAATGGAACGCATTTGTTTTTTCGCACAAAATTGTAATGGAAAAAAGAAATAAAAGGTTAACATTTGGAAATATTTTAAAATCGAAAAAAAGTACGTTCTCGTTTATGGAAATGAAGTTGAATATTCTACGAAGGACTAAGGTAGATGTGCTTATTTGTCTGCGAAGGGAGGCCGAGAACAATTTCCCGGTTTGCGGTTCGACCTCGACGGAGCGGCACAGGTTGCCTCTCCTAACCCTCGGCAAGAATGTATCTTCGAGGGATACGGACGCGATTTGCCTACCAAATCACATGACCGCCCAGACTGGCAATTACAAGTGCGTTTCGTGACAGTTGATATAGCCCTCTCTATCCGGGGCAGAAACCATTACAAACCCTTTACCAAAGAGACTCCACCCTTGGGAGACTAACCGAATTAATTATTTCGTTACTTCAAACTGTTTAAAAACTCCTTTTGAAAATACTCCAGATTAAAAATTTAAATTCAGATTTCATGCCCTAAGGATAGAGAGTTGAAATTTAATTTTGAACCTAGATTCTCTCACTTCTCATTAGTCTATAAGAGAATTGGTATCGAAAATTGCAAACGTGATGAAAATTTCGAAATGAAAGAGCTAATCTTTGTTCTGTTTAACATTCCCGACTTGGGAAATTGAAGGGTTCCCACGAATTGCGTTATAGGCGCGTGAAAATTCATTTTCCCGCCCTCGGCTCAGCCCTTCACGGGGAAGCGTAGAACGATTTTAACATCGTGAAATTCAAACTTTAGACAACGAAAGCGCGCCTAACGCAGGAAGTAGGTTGAAATAGCACGAGTTACACCCAAAGATGAAACGCCAACATACCCTGGAATGTTATACAATCCGAATTGTCAGAGGATTAATTAGTTTACCCAGCTAAAATTATTTAAAAACCTGCCTTACGCAAACGTAAGAAAAAAAAACTCATTTTCAAAACTGTTGATTTTTAATTTTTTTGTTTTCCTATTTGATTGTACTGCAATCTAGGAGAAACAATAGGAAGTAAACAAAGCTAACAACTGTAGAAAAACACATTTTAGAATGTTTTTGGAGCACCGAAAACCCGGATTTTCGAGTTTTCCTTAGATATTTGGCCAAAAAACCGGATTGCTGAGCGTTTTACAAAAATTCCACGACAAAAAATGGCCATTTTATGGGATACAGATTTAACAACTGTAGAAAAACACATTTTAGAATGTTTTTGGAGCACCGAAAACCCGGATTTTCGAGTTTTCCTTAGATATTTGGCCAAAAAACCGGATTGCTGAGCGTTTTACAAAAATTCCACGACAAAAATGGCCATTTTATGGGATACAGATTTAACAACTGTAGAAGAACACATTTAAGAATGTTTTTGGAGCACTAAAAACCCGGATTTACGAGTTTTTCTTAGATATTTGGCAAAAAAACCGGATTGCTGAGCGTTTTACATAAATTTCACGACAAAAAATGGCCATTTTATGGGAAACAGATTTAACAACTGTAGAAAAACAAATTTTAGAATGTTTTTGGAGCACTAAAAACCCGGATTTACGAGTTTCCCTTAGATATTTGGCCAAAAAACCGGATTGCTGAGCGTTTTACATAAATTTCACGACAAAAATGGCCATTTTATGGGATACAGATTTAACAACTGTAGAAAAACACATTTTAGAATGTTTTTGGAGCACTAAAAACCCGGATTTACGAGTTTCCCTTAGATATTTGGCCAAAAAACCGGATTGCTGAGCGTTTTACATAAATTTCACGACAAAAAATGGCCATTTTATGGGAAACAGATTTAACAACTATAGAAAAACACATTTTAGAATGTTTTTGGAGCACTAAAAACCCGGATTTACGAGTTTCCCTTAGATATTTGGCCAAAAAAACCGGATTACTGAGCGTTTTACATAAATTTCACGACAAAAAACGGCCATTTTATGGGATACAGATTTAACAACTGTAGAAAAACACATTTTAGAATGTTTTTGGAGCACTAAAAACCCGGATTTACGCGTTTCCCTTAGATATTCGGCCAAAAAAACCGGATTGCTGAGCGTTTTACATAAATTTCACGACAAAAAATGGACATTTTATGGGATAAAGATTTAACAACTGTAGAAAAACACATTTTAGAATGTTTTTGGAGCACTAAAAACCCGGATTTACGAGTTTCCCTTAGATATTTGGCCAAAAAACCGGATTACTGAGCGTTTTACATAAATTTCACGACAAAAAATGGCCATTTTATTGGATAAAGATTTAACAACTGTAGAAAAACACATTTTAGAATGTTTTTGGAGCACTAAAAACCCGGATTTACAAGTTTCCCTTAGATATTTGGCCAAAAAACCGGATTACTGAGCGTTTTACAAAAATCCCACGACAAAAAATGGCCATTTTATGGGAAACTGCAGCCCTTTTTGCTAGCCAAAAAAGGCTCAAGTTTTTTTTTTCCTCTTTTTCAGCGTTTGATATTTTAGGAAAAGTTTTTATATTTTGGTGTCTTCCGAGTTTCATTAAAATACGCGTAAGGCAACTCAGGACAGTTGTAAAAATTTTTTTGTAAACATTCGCATGAAAACTTTGCTCTTCAGAAATAAACTTCGAGACTCCGAGATCCATACTTGACCTAACCTGTCTTTTCATCTTTTTTTTTACCCTCACTCTTCCGTCCTTTCTTTACTTTTCAGAGTATAAACAAAGAGACAAAGGATGTTAATAAAATCATCGAGTCGAGCCACTAATTAGAAACGTCTCTTCTTTTACCTTGAAAGTAGCTGCGATAAATATGAGGAGCTTAGAACTCATTTTCAGTATCCTTTGATGAAGAAAAGGATTTAGTTTAATTCCGGAAAAACCTCCGTCTTAATTTATCCGGATTAATTAAGTTTATAAGGATTTTTTTAAATTTTAAATTATTGCCCAATGTGTAGGGCGGAGAAAAACTAATTTTCCACGTCTATGTCAAATTTGTTTCAGTCCAGTAAGTCGCTGTTCGCATAAGATCCCCGTACCTTTCAATATTTTTCAATATTCCCAAGACATTTTTCTTAATATAAATAAAGGATCTTTTTACGCATCCCGATCCTATTCAATATGTGAGTCTTTAGAAAAGAATTTTTTCGCGTAGGTATATTTTCCCGTTATCACGGGAGTTTTTAAAAGCGATACATCATCTGAAAGGGAGCTTTTTTTTCGCGGAAAAAAAAAAAGTGAATTAACCGTAACGAGGATAACGGTGGAGGCTACGTTTTTCGATGAGACCCTTGTAATAGATCATGACGTACCGGTAATGGTATTATTCCTATTTCGAAAATGGAAGTTGGATGTCACGCTACGTGATTCACCAGCGAATAACAATCCGTGAAACAGACGACACGGTCTCGGGAAATGAATCGCGTGAAAAGCCAGCAAGAACCGGCAGAGAGGAGCGAAAAAAAAAGGCCAATGATAGCCTGAATAAAAAATATGTAATCAAAAAAATTTTTCACCCTTCTTTCTTCGCGTCAATAAGTGCAAAAAGGTTTTTTTTTTACATCTATAGGTGTACAAAATGAAACTCGGCTAAAATCTACAAAATTCAAATTTAACCTGTGGCTGAGTTTCATTTTGTACACCTAATAAATAAAAATTGTAGGAAATTTAATTTTCTATAAATTTGTACTTAACTATTTTTTTCTAGGATGCACCATTTTCGGAAAATAATTTTTTTAAATAAATTTATCTTGAAAACAGTGCGTCCTAGAGAAAAAATGAATAGAATAAAAATTAAAGAGAATTGAATTTCCAACTGATTTTATTTAGTGCATTTTTTCAATATCTGTAACGGTTTACGATTTACAAGCCTTTAAAAATTAACCTTCTTAATGGTTATACTTCAACAACCTTCTTACACGGAGAAGGTTAACTTTTGATGGACTTTAACGCCTAAAATGTTCAAAATTTTGAAAAAATGAACTAGGTGTACAAAATGAAACTCGGCTAAAATCTACAAAATTCAAATTTACCCTGTGGCTGAGTTTCATTTTGTACACCTAATAAATAAAAATTGTAGGAAATTTAATTTTATATAAATTTGTACTTAATTATTTTTTCTAGGATGCACCATTTTCGGAAAATAATTTTTATTTTGAAATAAATGTATCTTGAAAACAGTGTGTCCTAGAGAAAAAACGAATAGAATAAAAATTAAAGAGAATTGAATTTCCAACTGATTTTATTTAGTGCATTTTTTCAATATCTGTAACGGTTTACGATTTACAAGCCTTTAAAAATTAACCTTCTTAATAGTTATACTTCAATAACCTTCTTACACGGAGAAGGTCAACTTTGATGGACTTTAACGCCTAAAATGTTCAAAATTTTGAAAAAATGAACTACTAGGTGTACAAAATGAAACTCGGCTAAAATCTACAAAATTCAATCCTGTGGCTGAGTTTCATTTTGTACACCTAATAAATAAAACTTGTAGGAAATTTAATTCTCTATAAATTTGCACTTAATTATTTTTTTTCTATGATGCACCATTTTCGGAAAATAATTTTTTTTTTAAATAAATTTATCTTGAAAACAGTGCGTCCTAGAGAAAAAATGAATAGAAAAAAATTAAAGAGAATTGAATTTCCAACTGATTTTATTTAGTGCATTTTTTCAATAGTTGTGACGGTTTACGATTTACAAGCCTTTAAAAATTAACCTTCTTAACCATATACTTCAATAACCTTACACGGAGAAGGTCAACTTTTGCTGGACTTTACCGCCTAAAATGTTCAAAATTTTGAAAAAATGAATTACTAGGTGTACAAAATGAAACCCGGCTAAAATCTACAAAATTCAAAACCCTGTGGCAGATTTTTATTTTGTACACCTAATAAAATAATTTAACTTTTATGTAAAGTTTACAAAAAAAAAATCTTCTCCTTTTATTAGGCAAACGTAACTAATATTATTGAAAATTAAAAGAAAAAAATTGTTTTCGTCCTCCTGGTCAGTAGGTATGGTGCTCCCTTTATTATTTTTTCCTCTCCGTGCGCATAATAAAATAACAGGAGAACGGAGCTTGAAGGGGAATGTCAAGTATGTGGAAAGTTCTTGTACAGGTTTGAAACATTCTATGCCCGGATGTCAAGCATAACGTAAAATTGTTATTAAATTATAGTTTTATAAGGTGATTAATTAAGTTAAAATAAGAGTTAATTTAAGTTTAATTGCCAACGTGGTTAACGAAGTTTTAAATGGTCTGAATTAATCTAACTTGACCCTCACGTTTGAAATAATGTAGGCTTGTTCAACTCGTTACGATTTCGCTTAAACTACATTATTTTCTCTGATTACCACGTGTGTGGAAAATGATAATGTCTTTGCCCTCGATTGAAAGTTTTTAAAGGGTCTTCAAGAATTCTTAGGGTAAAAAAGTACTTGTTTGAGGAGCTTCCAACGAAAACTTCCAGAGAAGTAACAATATAGGAGGGGAAGTATAACGGAGGGGGAAGTATATGGGAGGGGAAGTATAACGGAGTGGGATGTATATGGGAGGGGAAGCATAACGGAGGGGGAAGTATAAGGGAACTTCCCTTTCTTTCTTTTCCTATCCTTTCTTCGTTTTTGTGTAAGGGAATACTTTCGTTCCCTTATACTTCCCCCTCCGTTATACTTCCCCGCTCATATACTTCCCCTCCCATATACCCCTCCGTTATACTTCCCCCTCCTATATTGTTACTTCTCTTTAAGGAAGTTTTCGTCGGAAGATCTTCAAACAAGTACTTTTTTACCCTAAGAATAAGTATAACGGAGGGGGATGTATAAGGGAGGGAAAATATAAAGGGGAATTTTCCAAGTTAGTTTTTTCGAAAAATTTTCCGAGTTTTGTATTTTTTTTTCCAAAAATTTTCCGAGTTTTTTTTTCTTGAAAATTTTTAAGTCCAATTTTTTCGAAAATTTTTTTAAGTGTCAAGGTAGAAATAATGGTCTCTTTGCCCTAGGGATGTGCCTCTCGTAATGCGTAGAAGAACGAAATTTCTCCCTACTAAAAAAAAAACAACAATTAAAAAGTGGCAATTTTTTTAGACCAAAATCCTTTAAAAATATAAGGAGTAATTGGTGAAAATTTGGTGAAAATCGGACCAACTGTTCGGCCGCAGCGAATTTTTTAAAATTTCAAACAGACATATCTCCGCCAGTTTATCGAAATTCAAAAATCGCCCTCGTTACATTCTTCTTCGCCGGCTAAAGAATTTTGGGTGAAAATTTGGTGAAAATCGGAAACTGTGGCCGTAAAGTGTTCCGGAAAAATGCTACGGACGGCCGGCCGGCCGGAACTACAGACACAGTTGAGATCGGTAAAGATCAATATTCGATTTGACCCTCCGGGGTCTGGAAGACCCTTCCCCAAAAACCCGACGTGGAGGGTGTCACAATAACTTCTTTAAGGAAGTTAAAAATCTCTTTGAAGGGTTTTACCCGTTTTACCACTTAGTACTTACGATTTTTTTAGATTTTTATGATTTTCGAGAAAAAAAAAAGAAAATCGTTTGTATTTAAGTGAATAAATGTATTCTAAAGTCAAATCGAAAAGAAAAAATTTCAAAAAAACAACAGTTTTCTTGCAAAATTGGAGCAAAACTTCAAAAAAAAAAAATGAAATAAAAGTAGTTTTCTATACTATTTAAAAAAATAGCGTTTTTACTCGATTCTCAGGTGTTTGCCTCTCAACAAGCCCCTCTCAACATGATGTTTAGGCGTTTTCACTTATTTTTATGGCCAAAACCTCATGTAATAAAATTTAAGGAAGTTTTCCTCAATTTTTCAGCAGGAAAATTCCATATTTGGTTGTTTTCCTCAATTTTTCTGCGAAGAGATGCCATTTTTAGAGGACTTTCCTTTTCTTTAGAGGAGTTTCCTGTCTAGCTTCTAAGAAAGGATTCATTAAACATAGCTCATAACGAGTTTGAAGTTAAATATTTTAATAATAAAATTTACTCCTAAAATAACATTTTACGGGATTATTGTAATATGGATCAAATTTAATTAGAGACAGAACGAAAATTCCTCTCACGTTTTCCAGGATATAATAACTCGCGAGTTCTGTGACATTTGATGATGATTATAACGCTGTGGGAGAACATTAACTTCACCAGAATATACAACGATTGTTCGTTTTTGTTTATTTCAGGACTATCAGGGACCGTCCCTACGGTGCGTTTCAAAACTTTTTTTAAAAATAAAATAGGAAGCCAATAACGCTATAAAATGGTGTCCAAAAATTAGTAACTAATTTTTAGTAACTAATTAACTAATTTAGTAAAAATTAGTAACTAATTAACTGTTAATGTAGAAAACTAAAATGATCTGCTTAGAGACGAATTCTGAATTTTATAATTCTTAGGGCAAGCAATTAAAAAAAGGATATTTTCATCAAATGATAACGTAAAAAAATTTTTTTTGTTCCTGTTTAAAAAAAAAGGATTTAAGAGGATTTCCATTTGCTTCCTTCTGAACAAAAGGAAGGCGTTGAAAGCAGTAAGACCGGATTCGGCAGCACAAAGAGTTTCTGGTCATAAATTTTAAGGAAGGAAAATATATAGAAGAAAAAAAAAAGTGGTGGAAAATTCCGACCAAGGAGGGTGCTCTAGGGACCAATTATAATCGCGGAGGGATAATGGTGGACCGGAGAGTCGGAGACAAGATTTCCATATTAATGAACGGTTGAGCCCCCGATGTAACCGCCAATAAAAATCAGATTTTTATCCTAAAAAATTTAACTGATAGAAAAATAATAAAAAAGATATTTTTTTGGGGGTGAAAATGTCTATAAGGGTGTGAATGCTTTCGTGTGACGTCACAGTACAGCACCCTCGCTCAACAGGAAATATGTGACCCACTCCCCGACCGGAACTAAACCGTTTTTAACCTCTCCATTCCTCTGATATTTATAACCAACCCTGTTTTTTTTTTCCTTTTAAATTCCTACATCTTTTCCACAACAAACGAGATCTAAGATTTCTTATTTCAAAATGTAAATTAAACATTTTTAATCGGCTGGTAACCAACCGGGCCAAATATTATCATCAACGACCCAAAATATCTAACTGGGCCAACGACTTGACAACTATCGTGCCCAACTCGGCCAACCACTCGAAAGCCATAGTTACTAATTCGGCCAAAAACTGGTGCCCAAGTCGGCCAAAATTAATACCGACGATTTTATAGGATAGCAATAAAAAAATCAAAATTAAAAATTTTCTTCATATTTTATTGATCCTACAGTTGTATCGTTTTTATATTCGACTGTCTTTTTTACCAAAATTCCTATTTTAAGGCATTTTGACCAAAATTATTTTAAGGCATTTTTGACCAAAATTGCGTTTTAATCATCTGGCTTTGAATCGTCGATTTCCGGCTTTAAAACTAAAGATCCAAGCGAGCAGGGGAAGGCAAAAAAAATCAGTTCTTAGAGTTAGAGACCCCAAAATCTTGGAAAAACAACCAAAATGATGTTTCTCGGAAACCAGGAACGCAAAATTTAAAAAATTCTAGAGAAAAAAAGGTATTTCTGGCAAAAAAAAAAAAAAAAAAAAAAAATTGTCCTAAAATTGGGTGTAAAAGGATGAAAAAGGGAGAGCGAACCTAACTAGCCGTTAATTAAAAGAAACGATTAAATTTCACGGTTTGTCGTGTAAATCACAAGTGGGTAAATATTCGTGTTGTAAACCATGTTAAACGGTCTGGCGCCTTGAATTGGCATTTGGCCAGAGGATTCGATTCTGTCTGACTCTTCTTTACCGCCCCCTTTTTCACCGAAAGGACCTTGTAGGCCTGTTCGATTACTAAATCGAATCATATAAACAAGAAGCTTATGTTTTCGTTTTTTTTCTTCGTTTCTAGATTACTTACACGTAATAAAGGAAGGGGAAAAAATTTCCGCCAAGTTTCCGATATTGAACGCTATTTATGCCAATTAAAAGTTTCCCATAGCTCAAACGTTATTATTTGTTTTACCACTTTGATCTTCACCCTTCTAATTAATTTTTCAACACCAGCCGGGAAATGAACTTTCTCTTTCATTTTTTGAATTCTCGCAAATAAAACTGATTAAAATTAAATTCCTAAGAAAATGAACGATTGGAACCTATAAAGTTATGAGAATTTATAAGAAGAAAAAATTTACAAGTTTCGAAACATAAAGAAATGTTTCGAGACATTGTTATGAGAAAGTTTGAAATTCAAGTTCTCTCGTGTCTTCATGGAGTTCTGATTTTGTAATTTATCATCAAAGCGTAATGACTTCGGAATTAATGTTTTTGGTTTATTTTGACCTTTTATTGAAAACAAAAACTTTTATTTAAACAATTTTAATTACTAATTATATACCTAAAACTAATCTTAAAAACTGCGATGACAAAATTTTTTTCTCATTTTTTTTTGCAATTTCAATCATTTATGAAAAAACTCTTTGTAGTTATGTTTATAAATGGATTCAAATGCCAAATCGAAAAGAAAAAGTTTGAAAAAACTAACGGGTTTTTCGCAAAATTGGAGCAAAACTTCAAGTGAGGCGTATAAATTGCATTTCAACAGCACTTTTCAGTTTTTGTCTGAAAAACAACAGATTTATGGCATTTTTGACCAAAAATTGACTTTTTTAAAGGCATTCTAGACCAAAATTGCATTTTTAAGGCATTTTCGACCAAAATTGCATTTCATTAAAAGCATTTTTCACAGCTTTTGTCTGAAAAACAACAGATTTATGGCATTTTTGACCAAAATTACCTATTTTAAGGCATTTTTGACCAAAATTACCTTTTTTAAGGCATTTTTGACCAAAATTGCGTTTTTAATCATCTGGCTTTGAATCGTCGATTTCCGGCTTTAAAACTAAAGATCCAAGCGAGCAGGGGAAGGCCAAAAAAAAACCAGTTCTTAGAGTTAGAGACCCCAAAAATCTTGGAAAACAACCAAAATGATGTTTCTCGGAAACCAAGGAAACGCAAAATTTAAAAAATTCTAGAGAAAAAAAAGGTATTTCTGCCAAAAAAAAAAAAAAAAAAAAAAAAATTGTCCTAAAATTGGGTGTAAAAGGATGAAAAAAGGGAGAGCGAACCTAACTAGCCGTTAATTAAAAGAAACGATTAAATTTCACGGTTTGTCGTGTAAATCACACGTGGGTAAATATTCGTGTTGTAAACCATGTTAAACGGTCTGGCGCCTTGAATTGGCATTTGGCCAGAGGATTCGATTCTGTCTGACTCTTCTTTACCGCCCCCTTTTTCCCCGAAAAGGACCTTGTAGGCCTGTTCGATTTACATAAATCGAATCAATATAAACAAGAAGAGCTTATGTTTTTTTTTCTTCGTTTCTAGATTACTTACAACGTAATAAAGGAAGGGGAAAAAAATTCCGCCAAGTTTCCGATATTGAACGCTATTTATGCCAATTAAAGTTTCCCATAGCTCAAACGTTATTATTTGTTTTACCACTTTGATCTTCACCTTCTAATTAATTTTTCAACACCCGACGGAAATGAACTTTCTCTTTCATTTTTTGAATTCTCGCAAATAAAACTGATTAAAATTAAATTCCTAAGAAAACGATTGGAACCTATAAAAGTTATGAGAATTTATAAGAAGAAAAAATTTACAAGTTTCGAAACATAAAGAAATGTTTCGAGACATTGTTATGAGAAAGTTTGAAATTCAAGTTCTCTCGTGTCTTCATGGAGTTCTGATTTTGTAATTTAGCATCAAAGCGTAATGACTTCGGAATTAATGTTTTTGGTTTATTTTGACCTTTTATTGAAAACAAAAACTTTTATTTAAACAATTTTAATTAATTATATACCTATAACTAATCTTAAAAACTGCGATGAAAAAATTTTTTTCTCATTTTTTGCAATTTCAATCATTTATGAAAAAACTCTTTTGTAGTTATGTTTATAAATGGATTCAAATGCCAAATCAAAAAGAAAAAGTTTGAAAAAACTAACGGTTTTTTCGCAAAATTGGAGCAAAACTTCAAGTGAGGCCGTATTAAAGGACCCTATATTATTCGAAAGGGCTTTAGATTCTTCATTTTGAGAAAATTTCGAACTGACGTCTTATTGAACGTGATGGAACTAGTTACACGAGTATTCCGAGTTTCATAACTGAGCCAATGTTGCCATCCCCACAGACAACTCTCTTGTCACCACTCTGAGCAATCAATCGTCCCTTTCAACTTTAGTCTAACTAAACACAAGCCTCTTTGGCTAATTTTTTTATAACCTCCTGCTTTTTTGTCCTTATTTGAGGCGCTCCGGGTACGAAGGGCGAACTCGACAAAACGTAGTTTCGAGATATTCGCATTTTAAAGTTTCGGTTTTTACGTATTTAAAGGGGAAAAAAGGGCGAACTCAACATAAAATAACTAAATACAAGCCTCTTTGGCTAATTTTTTTTTATAACCTCCTGCTTTTTTGTCAAAACCTTATTTGAGGCGCTCCGGGTACGAAGGGCGAACTCGACAAAACGTAGTTTCGAGATATTCGCATTTTAAAGTTTCGGTTTTTACGTATTTAAAGGGGAAAAAAGGGCGAATTCAACATAAAATAACTAAATACAAGCCTCTTTGGCTAATTTTTTTTATAACCTCCTGCTTTTTTGTCAAAACCTTATTTGAGGCGCTCCGGGTACGAAGGGCGAACTCGACAAAACGTAGTTTCGAGATATTCGCATTTTAAAGTTTCGGTTTTACGTGTTTCAATGGGAAAAAAGGGCGAACTCAACATAAAATAACTAAATACAAGCCTCTTTGGCTAATTTTTTTTATAACCTCCTGCTTTTTTGTCAAAACCTTATTTGAGGCGCACCGGGTACGAAGGGCGAACTCGACAAAACGTAGTTTCGAGATATTCGCATTTTAAAGTTTCGGTTTTTACGTATTTAAAGGGGAAAAAAGGGCGAACATAAAAATTATATGGGTGTATTCACCAAGAGGTCTAGAATCTGAAAATGAAAAAAAACTGGAGGACCCTTCCCCAAAAACCCGACGTCGAGGGTGTCACAATAACTTCTTTAGGAAGTTAAAAAATTTGTCCGATGTCGAGTTCGCCCTTCGTACCCGGAGCGCCTCATTTCTAAAATAGCTGCAGTAAATAATAAATAAAAAGTAGGTCGAAAAAAATGTTCGCCCTGGAAGTAGTAGTAGAAAGGGGCTTAATGAAAGCCAAGTCTAATGACTGTAAATTAAATTAGAAGACAAAGTTCCCACAGAGTCCTCTTCCAACCTCACCGTCTCTTACCATTCTAACCCTTCCTTTTCTACCATTTCCATGATGCCACCAAATTTTCTAGTGAATAATACAAAAGCCCCCCCACCCAACGGCTTGAAATTACATCAGAGTGAGAGAGTGTTAGATGGCTTTACTTTGAAATAATGACAAAACTTTGCAGTTTAAATAAACTGGTGCTCAACTCGGGCTTATACACCGAATTATCGTTTCTTTATCGTCTGTTGAGAAATACTTTCAACTCTCCTGATTTTCAGAATTGATGTTCTTTTCAGCAGATTTTCTTTTGTTGGTTTTTCGAAATGGGGTCTTTTAGACCCCGTGGGGTCAATTAGTTTTGATTGATCACGTTTTTAATGAAAAATCCTGTCATGATGGACGTTTAAACGAGGAGTCTAATGACCGTCGGAACGGTTCACAATTAGTGAGTGGGGTGGAGAAAAAGAAAGGCAGAAGGAAAAGATTAAACGTAAAAACCACTTGTTTTCGTTTTAGGGTTTCCACGGAATGAGAACGACAGAGTGAGAAGGAGAGTAGTCTAGCAGAAGAGTCTAATTGCTAAGTAGCCTGTTGAGGCGTACACGCTCCATTGCACGATGCTTCCTTCCACTCCCTTCACAAGCTGCTAAGGGTTACGAAAAGGGTTCCCGGAACGAAAAAACATGATTACAGAAACAAAGCCACTCTTCTGTATACATCTCTCCGGAAAACATCTTTTTAAATTATTATCGGCCCTTTAGATAAACTTTATAACTTCACGGATAATTTATAATATAAAATCTGATTTTTATCCAAGATTTAAAAGGTCGCTTCTTTAAAAAAAGATATAAGGCGCTCTAAGAACAAAGGGGGTTTCGATGTAATGGTAAAATGAAGTAGGGCTAAAGGAGGATGGCGTAAAGATCGTTCATATTCTACTAAATGTACCCCTTGAACTCTCTAAAGGTGAGAGAGGGTTCTAAATCCGAGAAAACCCTCTTTAGGGTAAAGGGTTTTACCACTTTCCCCAGAACACAAACCACAACTTCATGTTTTAAAGGCTAAAAAGTATATCTATTGTTTTATTAAGGGTTCGAGGAAAATCTTTTCTTTGAAAACAAAACCTTTCTCTCAGATAAATTTTCAAATACATAAAAAATTCTTCAATTCTTAACTCAAATTTTAACAGTTTTATCTCTGAAAATGGTAAGCCGAAAAGCCTCATAACAGTAATACCGGAAAATCGAGTATTTTTTAGCAGAATATCGAGAAATACGTCAAAAAATGAAGTAGTTTCTCGCACTAAAAGGCTTTTCCTAAAAGGAAAATCCATTGAAAATAGAGTTTATAATTTATATATTGTTTATTCAAAAATATTGTTTTTCTCCCTTTCTATTTAACAGTTAATAGTATCTAGTGAATTACAGTGATTGCCACATTGTTTAACTATTAAACATGGCAATGTAGGGTGTGGACACAATTTGCTTTTCCCTTATATTTTTCAACATACTGAATTTTTAAATTTATCTTCCTAATTAAAAAATGATCGATAAAATATTCATAACGGTCTAAAAAATGGCGCTTCCTGAGTGAATGTTCCAAACAATAGGTTTTTATGCTCCGTTAAAATTTTGTTTATGCTTATCGGGGTGATTTGGTTAATTGAGAAGCGGAACGGATGATTTGCTCCTTTATTCTGCTCGGTTGTACCAATGCGAAATCGTGTTAACATCCAAAATCAGAGGTTTCGAAAGGGAATTAGACAGATATTAATTGCCATGCTAACCATACTAGATACCGTTGATAGATTGACATCGTTATAGAGTTAATTTATAATATTCGAGACGTGATTGACTGCTACAGGCCTTTTGTTCAATAATACAAAACGAAAGGATTTCAATGTTTCCTTTTTTTTAGAGTCAAAACGATCCTTCATTTGACGCTAAAAAAGGTTTTTCGCTCGACCAAAGTTCTTGACGGGAAAAGACTTCTTCAGATTGAATAAAATAACTGTCAATCAATTGAGAAAGGAAGGTAGGGAAATCACTTTTTAAAGAACGCCACGATTTTTTTTCTCGATCCTTATTTTCCATTTCACCCTTAACTTCACTCTGAGATCATTCTAAAATTACTTATTTGTTGATTTTTGACCCTTAAGATTTTTTTATGTAACTTTCAACCGTTATAAAATAAATCTGATGAAAAATAAGCTCGACGTACGATTAGCAAGGAAAGTTAGGGCAGAAAATGGATTACACTTGAGGATTTAAAGTTGGCTCAAAACTCAAGATACCAATTTTTTTATACTTTTGAGGGATATAAAAAATTTTTCTCCTAAAAAACTTCCTTTTCATTCGCTTATTTAGTGCTTTCATCATTTTTGTGGGCCGAGAAACCCCACTTTTACACGAATCTCCTGCCTTTTCCTAGGATATTTTTCAGTGAGCCATTTGTTTGGTGTTTTCCGAGCTGGGTCCCGAGTGGTCTAGCTGGGTCCCGTGACCTGTAGAGGGGAGTACTAACTGGGTCCGAGGAATTTCAGAGGGTTATACTAGCTGGGTCCCGATGGTGGACCTTTTGCAATGGGTGCAGTAGTCGCAGATCAAACAAATTTTGTATACTTTTTGCTTTCACACCCCCTGGACCCCAAAACCACCCTTAACTCAAAAGGTTTTTTCAAAGTCAAAGATAAAAAAATTTGGCACCAAAATTCGGATTTTGGCGCAAAAATTTAAAATTTTAAGATCGACACGAAAATCTTATGATGGAACCATGCTCATTTCAATTTTCGGTGTTATGCGGATGGCTAAGAAAGATTTAAACTTGACTTGGATCAGCTGTATGCAATGAATTTGAACTTCTTCAATTTTCTTACGCGAAGGCACGATTATCACTGGTA
Source organism: Orius insidiosus (assembly GCA_014119065.1). Taxonomy (NCBI): domain Eukaryota; kingdom Metazoa; phylum Arthropoda; class Insecta; order Hemiptera; family Anthocoridae; genus Orius; species Orius insidiosus. Next base: position 159,712 of record JACGAQ010000129.1, read on the forward strand.
AAGTTGTGTTGGTTTTGTCAGAGTTACTCTTCGGTGTTTTCATATTTTATTGTTTATATTGAAATTAAATAATAAAAAAATCTACCTAAAACCATGAAATATCGAGAACAATAGCCGGACCCACCTAGTACTTTTAAATTGACCCCCTCGGACCCAGTTAGTACAGATTATAGTTAATCTTCTTATAACCGGACCCAGCTCGGATAACTCGGATAAGGCCATTTGTTTATTAAATTTTTGGGGCAAGACGTCTCGTTTTTGGGCTTTTTTGGGGGCCTATAAACCCCACTTTTACCCGATTCTACTGCCTTTTCCTAGGATATTTTGCTGAGAGCCATTTGTTTAATAATTTTTTGGGGCAAGACTTCTCGTTTTTGGACTTTTTTGGGGCCTAGAAATCCCACTTTTACTCGATTCTCCTCCCTTTTTCTAGGATATTTTGCTGAGAGCCATTTGTTTATTAATTTTTGGGGCAAGACGTCTCGTTTTTGGACTTTTTTGGGGGCCTAGAAACCCCACTTTTACCCGATTCTACTGCCTTTTCCTAGAATATTTGCTGAGAGCCATTTGTTTATTTATTTTTTGGGGCAAGACTTCTCGTTTTTGGACTTTTTTGGGGGGAGAGGAGGATAAGTTCCTAAGTTTTAAATCCGGTATACTACGCATTTGGTTTTCCTTACGTATTTCGAAAGATTAGACTTCAGAACCATTTAGACTAACATGCTCCGTGAAACTGAAAACCCGAAAGAACGGTAAAATGGAAAAAATACGTTTTCCTTTTCTTTTCCGCTAAAAAAAGGGAACTTATTGATTTTGTCATTGTTTTTGCATGAAAGATGAAAAATGATACGAGAAACAAAAAGAAAATCCCTTCTTTTCTCTCCGACTTAAAAAAAACCTGTTAAATCATTGAAAATATTGTTGAATTATTTATGTAACTACAAAAATGTTAAGGAATTTTAAAAAAAGCCCAAATCTTCATCCGGGATTCGAACATCGGACCTTGTAGACAAGCTAAGAAGTTAGCCAATTTTTTTTACGTATTTATTTGATAAAACTAGAAAGTTTAAAAATATTTGTAAATAGGTTTTGAAGTAGGTTAATTTTGAGGGGATTGCTTTCAATTAAAAAGGCGGTTGTGTGACTTGGTTTTGTGTGAGTAATTAAGAATGCCTTAGTTTCTCGTATACCTCAAGGGTCTAACAAAGCGTCCTTCATCCCTCCATTTGTCTTTGTAGTAACTGGGCCGAGTAAGAGGAGCCCTTTTACCCTCCGTCTCATCCTCAAGTCTCCCTCCACAAGCGTACGGCGACACAGAATAATTACCGTCGCCCAGACCGACAACTCGGGATTTGACTAACAAATTCTGTAGGGGCTTCCTCGTTTCCCTTTTGAGGGTTAAGGGTCAGCATCCTTTATTCACTTTTCTTAAGAATCTCCGTATCTTATTCTCCCTTTTCGCTCGGCCCTTTTTAACCTCACCACTTTATCGTGAACCTCAAAGGGTCTCAATTCAGCGAAATCTTATTATCAAGAATCTCGTTTTCCGTATTAAAATGTAAAACTTTCGGCATATCATTCCAAGAAAAAGAAAAAAAAATAATTGAGGCGCTCCGGGTACGAAGGGTGAACTCAACATCGGACAAATTTTTTGTTTTTTTCATTTTCAGACTCTAGACCTCTTGGTGAATACACCCATATAAATTTTATGTTGAGTTAGCCCTTTTTTCCCCTTTAAATACGTAAAAACCGATATGCGGCAAAGCTCTAACTGCGATATCCGAGCGGGTACGAAGGGCGAACTCCTCAACCCCCACTCCTTTTCCCATTCCAGGGCATGACTTTTCTGTTGAGTTCGCCCGTAACATAAAACTTTAAAATGCGAATATCTCGAAACTACGTTTTGTTGAGTTCGCCCTTCGTACCCGGAGCGCCTCAATTCCCCTACTGGAGCAGGGACCAAAACGGTTCATGACGTAAAATCTATGGCATCCAGCTGTTCCAAATCTACTCTCAAACCTTCTTCTTCGAAATACCTAAAAAATTTGTAATTCAAGAGCAAAAATTAAAATACTCCCGGCCTCAAGTACATCCCATTCTCCTAATTAATTTTTTTTCCTCCTTCCCGAATCTTTTTCCCTTTTAATTAATTAAGTGAAGAAAGCAAGTACCAAGAGCTGATTTTGACGGAAATTTTTTGAAAAGAAAAATTTTGGATTTTCTGGGGTAAAAAAATGTTCAAAAATGCGTAAAAGTGTATAGTTTTACGCTACCCTATTTTTTTACCTTTAGGGGACCCTTTTAAAATGTGGGCTGATAAAAAAGAGAGACTTGGGCAGTTTCGATTTGTGGCTACACCTACATCAGGTGCGATATCGAACGTTTTTCCCTAAACCTTCCCGCCCCCGCACAAAGTACACAAAAATCCGACATTCACCCACACCGTTCCCATTCATCCAGCTTTCCCCTGTCACCGAGATAAAATGACCTCTTTTCCCGCTCTCCAAGGAAATGGCGCGGAAGCAGCACCCACTTCCACCTTTAATTCTCCCAGGGTCGGAAGAAAAACAAAAAATATATAAAAGAGTTCGTGGAGGGTGAGGTTTTTGCGTCTGAAGACGACTCGAACTATAAATTTCGTCGGATTTATCTTTCACCGGGGACAAGCTAATATCCTAAGAACATGAAACTCTATCACTGTATTATTCACCCCAGAAAAGGGAAAAAAATGTTGCCAACTCAGAATGTTCTGGAATATATCTTATTTAATGGAGAATAGCCTTCGAAATCTTTATTTTTTTTACAAAAAGATCGATTATTTTCCTTCCAGAAAACCACAAACATCTCTAGATGACTTAAGAACTGATCCCATGTGGAAATTGAGGCGCTCCGGGTACGAAGGGCGAACTCGACATCGGACAAATTTTTTTTTTCATTTTCAGATTCTAGACCTTTAGAAGAATACACCCATGTAATTTTAGGTAGATTTCTTTTCTTCAAAAATCTACCTATTGTAATGTACCAAGTTTATATATATACATATGTATATTTAGCACGATAACTGGAGCAATTTTAATGTGAGGGTGACGAAATCCGGTATTTAGAGTTTTTATCTCAATAGCTCGGACGAGTTCGTTAATGGCTGAAATCGGACCAGCGATTCACCTACTTTACTTAGGGCTTAAAAGACAAAATTGGCATTTTCTATTGAAATCCTAGTCCTTTTGCAAAAAAAACTTTAAGACCTCTGCGAGGGCGTGTAAAAAAATTAAAGCAGGTTTGGACGAGCCAGGCGCAAAATATTGAACTAGCTAAACTTTAAAAAAAATTTGAATTTATACCGGGAAATTATTAAATATTTTATTAATAAAATTATCAGATGTTTTTCTAGGGGTCAGTCGCGCAATTTTTCTTATATCATCATTTTTATAACATAATTATATTTTGTGTTTATACATTTTAATTTTAATCATGAAAAGAAATCTACCTTTTAGTCCCTGCTACCGCAGGGTCATTATTTATATTGAGTTTGCCCTTTTTTCCCCTTTAAAATACGTAAAAACCGATATGCGGCAAAGCTCTAACTGCGATATCCGAGCGGGTACGAAGGGCGAACTCGTATCCTAGTCCACTACCCCCACTCCTTTTCCGGGAGCCCCACTCCTCTTGGAACAGCTCACCGCCACGAAATAAAAATATATTATACATTTTGTGAATTATTAATCGTAAAAAATATTCGAAAATTTTTTAAAAACCCTTTCCCCTATGATTCTATAAAATCTAAAATCTCGCCACGAAAATTCCAGAGAGTGACTTTTCAGTCGAGTTCGCCCTTAACAGAAAACTTTAAAATGCGAATATCTCGAAACTACGTTTTGTCGAGTTCGCCCTTCGTACCCGGAGCGCCTCAATTGAAAAGGGTGAGTCGAAGAAGGTTCAAGGACGATGGAGTTCTTTCCTCCCAATCTTTAGCCCTCGCCTATTTCCTAGGCTTCCTGGACTTTCTAATACAAAAAATCACAAAACGAATCCGATTCTTTTTCCTGTCCGTTCGGGAAGCCAATTTTAATCATCATTTATTTTGAAAAATGATTTAGAAGCTATAAAGCCTCAGGCTTAGTCACTTTTTGAATATTTAATCAAACAATCCTTTTCAGTGGAGAAAATTTAATTTACAAGAGGAAAACACATAATAACTTTATCGAAAGCTGGGTACTAATTTCTTCGTATTACAGACCACAAATCTAATAACCAAATAAAATAGATTTAAAAAAAAATTTGAAATAGTTCTTAGAGCACTTGATGCTTTTTGAAAGTAAGGATAAATAAATTTTGAGAGCGCTAGAAGGGTGAAAAAATTTTTCCTTGCCTCATGTCGATATGATCCTTCAATCAATGAGATAAATTTTGCCCAGGCTCAACTGAAGTCCCATTTGAGTGGAAACTTCAACTTTGAGGTTATTTAAGTCTACTTATGAATTTATAAACCAATTTGTCTCTTCTATGATTTTATTTCCAACTATCAGAGCCCCTCTTGAGAATTTAATTTAGTAATGAATCGCTCGCATTGTATTAGATTCTGCGGCTTAACTAATGAGGGGTGGTATTAATTCTCGTTCTCCAACGTGTCTCATGGGTGCGGTTATTAAACTCCCATCTGTACACGTGACTGAACACCTGTATTGGTATGAGCAGAAAGAGGAATCATTAAGTAGGTAATTTTAAAAAAATGGTAAAGTTTTTTGGCAAAAAAATAAAACAGGGTCAAACTGTTTCAAACATTCAATTCTGGAAAAGCGTTTGGGACATAAAATTATAGAGAAATTTAGAGGATGAGTTTAAAACGAGAGTGAAAATGGTCGGAGTTCTGGCGTGTTCGGGGCGGCAATTAGTCTGAAACAGTGTGACGTCATAAATCGCTGCGGGGGAGGGCCGGGAGGACGGCATGAGGCCAAGTAATCTCTAATTGGTGTGTTGCCGAGGATTGATGGACGAGCCTTTGCGGACCTTTGCCAACGACACTAAATGGAAATCCCGCTTTCCGTGAAGGCAAGTTTCCCTCTTGTACGAATTTAATGCAAATCTCGTGGTTTTGTTTCCTTTCAAGTGCTCGTCAATGGTTCGAACCCGAGGGGTTTGCCCTTGTACTCCCGAATGTCAATCGAGATCAGCCAGAGGTCGTTTTGTCCGGACGTGACATGTCAACCTGGCACGATCAACTGATCAAGTTTAAACTTTTTTTTGCCTCTCTCTCTTTTACTTCCACCGTAAATTAGAAAAACGGATAAAACAGTTTGGTCTAATCAAAACAAACTTAAAATTACTAGACACTTCAAACTTTCTTACATAAAAAACTGTTTTCATTACTTTTGAGCTTCTCAGTCTTCAAAAATCAACATTAAGTACAATTTCCAAGTTAAAATTAAATTTTCCTATTAACCCAGATACGCAGCAATTTAAATATAGGCTTTAAAATCAAAATACTTCCCATTGAATATCAGTTAAACTTCGATGATCGATATATGTAGCTCTGTTTACAAAATAAATTACAGGGGTGACTTTTTTTTCCCGAACAAAGCGGTAGACGGTAATTTAAAAACAAAGTGTTTAATGGGAAAACGTTGTCGAGTTGTTTTGTCGATCATTAAGAGAAATGAAACGTACTCTGCAGCCATTATTTCGGTCCAATGATCGTATCAATTAAAAGAAATCGATTTAAGTTAAAAGCGCTCTCAGAATAATGGGAGACTAAAATTCCGTTTTATTAGCCCCTGCCCTCTTCAGAGCTAAACGCGATAGTCAAACTTTCAGGAAAAGACAATATTGAAAAAACCTATTGTTCGTTTTTACCCCTAGACTGAAAATAAATTAAAAACTTTGATTTGAAAACACTTTCTGGTCGAAAAGCATCCATTTTATAGAATTTTAAGCCGCTTTTGATAGGAAAACCCTGTTTTTAATCTACTTTATGGAGAATTTCCTTTTCAACTCAGAAGCTTCGATATTTTCCTCGGTTTTCTCGGTTTGGCCAAACAAGAAAGTTTTTGGTCGAAAAACGACTTTTACAATTGAATTGAGGGAGGATTTCTTAATCATCAGGTCTACAATCACCCAATTTACTGCGCATAAGAGTATTTTTCTGTTTTTGTTTCTGTTTTGTTGAAGAAAAAAAATTAGTGCATTTTCTTTTGCTTTTCCTCCTTTTTACCACAATTGTGACAATTTCTCTCCATCTTGCAAGTTTCGCAGGACAGAGAAACCCCCAATAGGTCCCCACAACCTACATTTTTGGTCGTTTTGAAAACCCAATTTTTCTGGTATTCTCCTGTTTTTTGGTCGAGAAACCCCCATTTTAACACATTTTTGGTCGTTGGTGTCAATAGCCCTACTAGAAAACCCCATTTTGCAAAGTTTCCCCAGTTATCTGGTCGAGGAACTACAATTTTACCACATTTTTTGTCGTTTCTCTCAATTTCCTACCTGAAAGAGCCATTTTTCAAATATTTCAGTTTTTCGGTCAAGGAAAACCAACATTACCATGTTTTTGGTCGCTTGTATCAATTTTTCTGCCAAAAGAAACCTTTGTATCCCCGATTTTTCTTCAGTTGAGCCGGGAAACCCCATTTTTCTGGTTATCTCCAGTTTTCTGATCGAGAAACCCCCATTTTAACACATTTTGGTCGTTCCTCTCAATTTCCCTACTTGAAAACCCCATTTTACGAAGTTTCCCCAGTTGTCTGGTCGAGAAACCACCGAGCCGGGAATCCACATTTTTCTGGTTATCTCCTGTTTTTTGGTCGAGAAACCCCCATTTTAACACATTTTTGGTCGTTCCACTCAATTTCCCTACAAGAAAACCCCATTTTGCAAAGTTTCCTCAGTTTTCTGGTCGAGAAACACCATGTTACCACATTTTTGGTCGTTTCTCTCAATTTTCCTACCTGGACGACTCATTTTTCAAGTTTTTCTCAGTTTTCCGGCCAAGAAAAACACACATTACCATATTTTTGGTCGCTTGTATCAATGTTTCTGCCAAAAGAAACCTTTGTATCCCCGATTTTCTTCAGTTGAGCCGGGAAACCCAATTTTCTGGTTGTTTCCAGTTTTCTGGTCGAGAAACCGACATTTTAACACATTTTTGGTCGTTCCTCTCAATGGCCCTTCGGGAAAACCAAATTTTGCAAAGTTTCCCCAGTTATCGGTCAAGAAACCACCATTTGACCACATTTTTGGTCGTTTCTCACAATTTTCCTACCTGAACGACCCATTTTTCAAGTTTTTCTCAGTTTTTCGGTCAAGAAAAACCCACATTACCATATTTTTGGTAGCTTGTATCAATGTTTCTGCCAAAAGAAACCTTTGTATCCCCGATTTTTCTTCAGTTGAGCCGGGAAACCCCATTTTTCTGGTTATCTCCAGTTTCTGGTCGAGAAACCCCTATTTTAACACATTTTGGTCGTTCCTCTCAATTTCCCTACTTGAAAACCCCATTTTTCAAAATTTCCTTAGTTTTCTGGTCGAAACCAGCATTTTACCACATTTTTGGTCGTTCCACTCAATTTCCCTACTGGAAAACCCCATTTTGCAAAGTTTCCTTAGTTTTCTGGTCGAAAAACATCATTTTACCACATTTTTGGTCGCTTCTCTCAATTTCCTACCTGAACGACCCATTTTTCAAGTTTTCCTCAGTTTTCCGGTCAAGAAAACCCCACTTTACCATATTTTTGGTCGCTTCTATTAGTTTTTCTGCCAAAAGAAACCTTTGTATCCCCGATTTTTCTTCAGTTGAGCCAGGAAACTTAATTTTCAATGGAATATTGAGTTTTCCTTTGGGAAAAAAACGCGTTTTTAGGGTTTTCAACGGCATTTTGGTATTTTGGTCGAGGGACTGAATCAGACACTACCTCAAAATCTAAAATTCCAGCTAATTCACTTCCCAAAACTACCCAGACGTTTTAACTGCTCGCCGATATATGAAAAATGTCATTGAAAATATCAGTTTTACAACTTCCTTGAAGCCATATGAAGAGATGTTTTATTTATAGAGGAACGTAAAGGGTATCGAAAGTCAGTTTAAGGCCATGAATCATTCTCCTGTTTTCCAAGACAGATTTCGGATATCGGCCGTCCTGGCAAAAATGTCGTTCTTATAATAAACATATCGTTCATCTTTTAAAAACTGAAATATTTCAAAGCTAGATTAGAAAATGCCGCAAAAATAAATAAAGTGAGAGAAAAATAGGGGGGGGAAGAGGAGAAAATGACGAGTCTTTGGTGCTTTTCATCGCGGTGGGCTTGTGTGGGCCTGCGGTGTGAAGGTTTTCGGGTGGCGCAGAGCATACGTGATCTCCCTCAAATCGTGACTCGAATCCCCGCTAAAGTGTCTCCTAAGTCCCCAACGATATGCAAGACAAAACTAATGACTAATATAACGGACGTGTTTCCCCAAAAACCACCCTTCATAATTTTTTTCGACTTTGTAAATTTATTTCACGGAATAAACAATGAATCGGAGCAGGTGGCATCCGGTATGAAAAAGTAGAGAAAATAAATGTGATAAATTGGAGTACCCTTTCTCCCCTCTTTTTTTCTTCTTTTTCTTCTTTCTGAAAGATGAACTCGGGAGGGAAGGGTTGATACCCCGAGGGAAGGGCCTTTCTGAGGAGACCCTCGGGAGGCCATACCGCTAACTTGCCAACATCCTTTACACTGTTTTCTCCCTCCCAAACTCTTTCAATTACCATCCACTGGGCCTCCTTTCCTCTCAACAACTCTCAAACTCAATGTTCCATCATGTTTATTTACTTAGGATCAATTTAGTTCCAAACAAAGCAAAAGAACTGATTTGAACATTTTTTCTCAGAAAAAAATATATATTCTACAAACGAGATAAAAATAGCTATTTGCTACTTCTCAGAATTCTTTTTCTGCAATCACTTTTCTTGGCAAGCGTTTTCATGCCTATCCAGTTACAAAATTTATGTTTTCTTTTTCCTACGTCTCCTGGGACTCTTTAAACGACTTTATTCAATATGTCGCAAACTTTACGAACTTCCAAAGCTCTTTATTAGTCAAGTCCTGCGTTAAAAACCAGTAATTTTTTAAAGACTGTAGGATACTAATTAAAAAAAGATTTAGTTGAAAGGATTTCAACTTTTTTCTTTAGTAGCCCAACCCATAAACCGCAAACCTTTTTATATGAGTTTTATTACTTTTTTCGGAAAATTTCTTTTGGCAGTCGTACAAAGCAGTCCGCGACCCCTCAGAAGTCGGAAAAGTGAAATATCTCCGAATTATACGAGAACGTTTATTCCCCTTCTACCACATTTCTTGGTGTCTGAAATCCAAGTTTTTTTTTTCTTTTCACGAATTTCCATGGTGAGATCAAGATTGCTCTCTTCAAGGTAAAATATCGCCGCGCTTTTTTATTCCCTGGCCCTTCACAAACCTTGATTCGTTGTCCAACTTTTAATTAATACGAATTTCAAAAGAAAGTTTTTTTTTTCTTTTTAAAATTTTATGAATGAAGAAAAATTATTTAATTTAAGTCTTTAAAAAAGCGTTTAGGATTTAAAATACAATGTCAGAAGCAAGGAAAAATGCCCGGTCAAAAAAACAATCTCTTTTTAAAGTCACAAACTTGGTTCAATTATAGTGAACGGAATTCACAAGAGCTGTTTCCCCTAGAGAAAAAAAAAAAGCGGAGGGGGGAAAAATGCCCGTGGAGATTCCCATCAAATTGCAATATCAGAAATGATCATGGAAAATGTCAAAACAAAAACCTTTCATGGGCGGTTCGTAACTCCGAAACCGCTCATTTTAGCGAGGTTATGTGTAGAACACTTTCTGTTGAAAATCTAATTTTAATCATTTTCTACTTAATATTTTTTCTCTAAACCTCGTAGTTTTCAGTTATTTGAGAAAAACTATCAAAAAACGCATTTTACACCCATCTTTGCGGTAACATGACTTTTGACAGCACGTAACTCCGAAACCACTCATTTTAGCGAGGTTATGCATAAAACACTTTTTGTTGGAATCTAATTTCAAACATTTTTTACTTTATATATTCTGCTCTAAACCTTATAGTTTTCAAGATATTTGAGAAAAACGTATTAAAAACGCTTTTTAAACCAATTTTCGCCTTAACATGACTTTTGACGGCACGTAACTCCGAAATCGTTCACCATAGCGAGGTTATATGCAAAATACTTTTTGTTGGAAATCTAATTTTAATTATTTTTATACTTGATGTTTTTTGCGCTAAACCTAATAGTTTTCAAGATATTTGAGAAACACTTATGAAAAAACGCTTTTAAACTTATCTTCGCCGTAACATGACTTTTGACGGCACGTAACTCCGAAACCGTTCACTATAGCGAGGTTATGTGCAAACGACTTTTTGTTGGAAATCTAATTTTAATCATTTTTTTATTTAATTTTTTGCTTTAAACCTCATAGTTTTCAAGATATTTGAAAAACGTATGAAAACGCTTTTTAAACCTATTTTAGCCTTAACATGACTTTTGACGGCACGTAACTCCGAAACCGTTCACTATAGCGAGGTTATGTGCATAACACTTTTTGTTGAAAATCTAATTTTAATTGTTTTTACTTAATATTTTTTTCTCTAAACCTCGTAGTTTCAAGTTAATTGAGAAAACTACCAAAAACTCTTTTTACACCCATCTTCGCCGTAACATGACTTTTGACGGCTCGTAACTCCGAAACCGTTCACTATAGCGAGGTTATGTGCATAACACTTTTTGTTGGAAATCTAATTTTAATCGTTTTTTACTTAATATTTTTTCTCTAAACCTCGTAGTTTTCAAGTTAATTGAGAAAACTACCAAAAACTCTTTTTACACCCATCTTCGCCGTAACATGACTTTTGACGGCTCGTAACTCCGAAACCGTTCACTATAGCGAGGTTATGTGCAAAACACTTTTTGTTGGAAATTTAATTTTAATTATTTTAGTACTTAATGTTTTTTGCGCTAAACCTAATAGTTTTCGAGATATTTGGCAAAAACTTATAAAAACCGCTTTTGACACCACCAATTTCGAAAATTTAAAGCAAAATTTTAAGTATTATGTAATTTTAAGGTGTTTTAAGGGATTTAAATAAATAAAAGTAAATCCGAAACCGTTCACTTCAGCAAGGTTATGTGCTAACACTTTTTGTTGAACATCTAATTTTAATCATTTTTTAAATCAATTTGTTTTGCTCTAAACTTCATAGTTTTCAACATAAGTAACAGACTTTTGACGGCACGTAACTCCGAAACCTTTCACTATAGCGAGGGTATGTGCAAAGCACTTTTTGTTGAAAATCTAATTTTAATCATTTTGTACTTAATGGTTTTTGATCTAAACCTTATAGTTTTCGAGATATTTAGCAAAAACTTAAAAAACCGCTTTTTGACACCACCAATTTCAAAATTTAAAGCAAATTTTAAGTATTATGTAATTTTAAGGTGTTTTAAGGGGATTTAAATAAAATAAAAGTGCCCGAGGAGCGTACAACACGTTGTGAGGGTGGGCCGGACGGTATTGATTCTGGGGTCGACCTTCGCACGCCCAAAACATGGTAACTTACAGCGTCTTCATCAAAGTACCTTTTTTCCCCTTTCCTTTTAGATTATTCACAAATCTCAATTAGTCTACTTCCTGTATATTGTATGTTAATTGGAGTGAATAAATCGTAAGCCATCTGGAACCCACGACTCGCACTTGTCACGGGTAACAACGTTTATTTACAGGGGAACGCAGAAGCCTTTTTATAAACAACTCCATGAAAAAGAAATAACAAAGCTACGCCTAAGAAGTAGAGAGAAGAACAAAAGGTTTGCTCTATGAAGATTGCAGTTGACACCCTAGTGGCCTAAATATCGGAAGAATCCCTTGACGTCTTTAAACAGCTTACACTAAAAGAAACAAACCAAATACGGTTTCGCTCGGACCGTTTTTTTCGCTTTCCTCCTACATGAATCCTTCATGACCCACGCTTCCTTACCAAACTTGGTCTGGCGAAACAGCTCATCGCCGAGTTTGATAAAACAAAAGGCGTTTATGATCACAATGCCGCATAGCGGGACAAAAGAGGGCTCGCACTGAATTAATTAAATACGAGCTGTCAGCCGACACTCCATCCCATTCTAGACAGAAGTCTTCCTCTATTGAGATCAAGGACGCCGTTAAGTGGACCTCATAATGGCCACTCTTAAATCACGTTAAAATTATCACTTTTTCTAAATTCCAACGGTACTTCACCATTTAAATATTCAACATTACCGAAAAACATGTGAAAAACCCAATATTTTCATTTCTTTAACCTAACAATGTTAACCTAACAAGTTATCTTCTTTATAACAATCTTATCATTTATTTACCTACGTTCTTAAATGAACAAATAATCCTTTTTTTTCCCAGCAAAATTCAAATCACTTTTTAAATATTCTTCCAAATTAAAATATCAAAAAAAGAATCAAATCTATTGCATCCAGCTGTTCTAAATCTATTCATAATTCTCACTTAAATCGCGATTGGAAGGTGAGGTACTATGGATTCTGAAGTTTATGCGCAAAGTACTACTTTTAATGAATTACTAGATGTTCATACTAGAAAATTTAAAATTTAATTAAAATCTTCAAAATGAAGTGTGAATTTTCTTAAATCTAGCTTCATACGTTTTTTTTTATGAATATGAATATGAATACGCATACATATTCATATGAATACGCATATGTATATGAATACGCCCAATTCTGGTCTGCAAAACAAGTTCAGCCACCGAAATTTTTGGAAATGAGGAAACCTTTCGAAATATTTCCGCTAATCATGTAACCATAGATTACGTGAATAAACATTAGTTAAAAGAAAAAAAAAATTAAAAAAAACATCGATAATTCCTTTTTATCTAGAAACTCGAGTTTTGATTAGGTATTAAAAAAAAGTTTCCCATAATGCAAAGTAATCCGGAAAAATATCATGTTTTTCCATGATTCATGCTTTTATAAGAGCTAAATAAAAGGAAGTTGTGGTGTATATCGAGTTTTCCTGGAAGGGCAGTGGGGAAGTGCGCCGGGAAGTACCTGCTAAAGAAGCGGACAAAAGAAGTGTGAAAATAACTTAAGTTTTATGTTTTGTAGTGACCCAAATTAGAAGAGAACATCTGCAAGGTCGGCTTGTATGCGTCAGTTGACATGTGGGGAACATAAGCGGCTTATCAGTTTGTTGATAGGGAATAAGAGGAAAGATGGCACTTACTGGCATTCATTCATGATTTCTTCCTGCGTGCGGACCTGAACTGGAGCCAGTTTTTCGACAGATTCGTCATAGTTGCAGAAGCACTGAGTGATTTTGTCGTCAAAGGTGTTGACGAGGTCTTCGAGGCTGCCGGAGAAGGTTTCTGTGAAGTTGTCAGCGTCTGAGGAGTTGGTTTCTGTGCAGAGACACTGCTTAAATTGGGGTCGGTTGTCGGTTTCCTCGGCGTTCTTAAGATTGTTCAAATTGAGGTCTTCCAGCTGAGTTGTGACCGTCGGCTCCTGTTTGATTTCGGGAAGCTGTCCCCAATCTTCGGCCTCCTCGAGTTTGGCGAGAGGGGCTTCGAATTGAAGCTCGGCCATTTTCGCTGTGCTGTCTCGCATGTTCCGGGATAGACTGAAAACGCGCTTGCCCTTCTCGAGTCGACGTTGCAACGAGTGGGGGCGAAACAATCTCGTTCCTCCCCGCTCCTCCGAGAATCCAGCTATCGATCCATTCAACCCTCCCTATTCAATTCTACCCTCCTCCGCCATACTACGTAGTAAACAAACCCTGTCAACTAATATCTCCCTACCTACCCTCTCTATAATATAAATTGATCACATTGTACAGGTCATTCAGTTTGCTAAATTATCTTAATTCCTTATCATTTTTAGAGTTTTTGTTTACTTGAAAAATGCGAGAGATCCATTTTTATAAATTTCTTGGAAATCTATTTTAGGATCATATCCTATTATCTTTAAAATGAGCCTATTATGGACTCAGTCCGATTAATATTATCGGTGCTGGAGCGGTTTGGTACCGATTCAGCACGTCCCAGTTGGCTTTATGTTCAATTGCATTATGCCGAAACGCATTATGGTGAACAACAGAATTTTTATGTTCAACTGCTTTATGGTGAAATGCGTTTTGTTGAACGGTGTTCTCCCGAAATGCATAACCGCCGGTCTGCACAACGCGCTGAAGTGGGACTGCCAGCATAATAAGGCGGTGATCTGGGACTTTTAACCCTTGGGCGCTGAAATGGGACGCGCTGCATCGGGACCACACCGCTGGAGCATCGATCGTGCTGCAAAGCGAGGTTCTCTTGAAAACCTAAGGGTTTTGTTTAAATTAATTTTAGGCCATATCTCCTAAACTATTAGATTTACGAAAAAATGTATAAATCATTTTTTAAAGGAAATCGCCTAAAGATTACTTTTGTATTTAGTGTTAATCTCGCTAAGTCCAATGGTTTTCGAGTTATTAATATTTTTTGGAAAATTATATTTTCATACCATAAGTCCCAACCCCTATCTTTTTTCTTAACCACTAATTTTCCAATAAAAATTCGCTATTTCTGTGGAAAATAGTTCCTACCCGACATCACGTGCGGGAAACCTGAGTCATGCGATCTCGCCGTTGGACGTTGCCTTTTAACCCTGGAACAAAATTTTATATCGATTTTCTACCTTTATAAATAATACGTCAAAAAAGAAGAAAAAAATTTATAAGGGCAGACGGTGCCAAGAAAAATCGATAGTGTCCGGTCTGATACCGCAATTTATTTTTTATTGAGACACAAAAAAGACGGAGATAATGAAATAAGAAGTTCAAGGGTAAATTGATTTCTAAAATAAAATAAAAAGTGGTTTATAAAAAATATTTATTGTAAAAAAAGGTTGTTTTAAAATCTGTGTTTGAAATTAATGGCGCCACCGTAGTCTTGCCTGGGTCCGCCTCCGAAGTTTCTCTGATAGTAACCTCCTGCGTCTAATGAGGTTCTTCCATTGCTATAAAGGTTAACACCGGCGTCAGCTCTCAAATGTTTCTGATGGTCCATAGCTCCACCAGAGCCGGTGATAGAAAAAGCGTTCGGCTTTCCATAAGAGACCGAACCGCCATAATCGTTTCTGGGCAAACTGTGGAAATTTCTTTGATAATGGCCTGCGGCGTCGACTCTGTGGCCGTTCGATCCCTCCCAGATCTTCCCAGAAGCATCGACACGTCCAAACTGGTTGTTTAAATCTAACCCGACTCTATTTTGTGGAGACCTCTTCTCTCTATAAACCTAAAAATTTCAATTCAATTATAAAATAATAATATGCAGCAATATATTAGGTGTACAAAATGAAA
Organism: Orius insidiosus; assembly: GCA_014119065.1. Classification (NCBI taxonomy): domain Eukaryota; kingdom Metazoa; phylum Arthropoda; class Insecta; order Hemiptera; family Anthocoridae; genus Orius; species Orius insidiosus. The sequence continues at coordinate 175,093 of JACGAQ010000129.1, forward strand.
CTCAACCACAGGGTAAATTTGAATTTTGTAGATTTTAGCCGAGTTTCATTTTGTACACCTAGTAGTTCATTTTTTCAAAATTTTAAACATTTTAGGCGTTAAAATCCATCAAAAGTTGACCTTCTCCGTGTAAGAAGGTTATTGAAGTATAACCATTAAGAAGGTTAATTTTTAAAGGCTTGTAAATCGTAAACCGTTACAGATATTGAAAAAATGCACTAAATAAAATCTGTTGGAAATTCAATTTTCTTTAATTTTTATTCTATTCATTTTTCTCTAGGACGCACTGTTTTCAAGATAAATTTATTTAAAAAAAAAAATTATTTTCCGAAAATGGTGCATCCTAGAAAAAAATAATTAAGTACAAAATAGAGAATTAAATTTCCTACAATTTTTATTTATTAGGTGTACAAAATGAAACTCAGCCATAGGGTAAATTTGAATTTTGTAGATTTTAGCCGAGTTTCATTTTGTACACCTAATAATAATCTATATAATATGCAAATAATATATAAAATAATAATTTACCAATGGAAAGTCGGATCTATACTCGTGAAGTGCGACGTCTTCGCTAGGGTAGCAACTAACACTAGAGAAAGCAAAAAGAGCAAGAACAATATAAGAATACATTTCTGAAGGATTAAGAAACTATGATATTTCTGAAGACACTTGAGGCATTTTATACTCCATTCTTAGCCCTGGGTTTCACAGTCAAAAATCAACCGTTTTTACGCAGGGAATCCCGTGGCGATGTGATCTACGGCAATTAGCACTGATGACCTTTAACTTTTTTATTCTATTTTTATTATTGATTATTATTTTTTCAGAATCAAGGAAGGATTAAGGGGTTCGTCTTTCTCATTTTTTCCCCGAAATAACTTCCTTAAAGAAGTTAATGTAATACCCTCCATATCGGGTTTTTTGGGAAGGCCGTTGCATTTTCCGGAACTACGGCCACAGTTTTCAACCGATTTTCACCAAATTTTCTCATAAATTTCTTTAGCCGGTTGAACAAGAATGTAACGTGGGCAATTTTTGAATTTCGAAAAAATGGCGAAGATATGTCTGAAATTTTATAAAATTCGCTGCTGCCGAACCGTTTGTCCGATTTTCACCAAATTTTCACCAATAATTATGGACACGGTTTTCTTCCGATTTACCTCTTTGTGCGAAATCTTCCTTCTGCCTTCTAAATTGTCACGATTTCCTCATTTTGCCGCAAGTATGAAGCCTCTCCTCGGAAACTATTTATCGGACGGAGTCCATTTTGAGGCTCATTTTAAAGGAAATAATATTTAAAAATGTTTCCAAGTTTTTCCTGATTATTTTAGACGAAAATGACACATTCTTTGCCCTTACTAGGAAATAGAGTTTATTAGTCTTTTAAAACAAAATTTAAAGGTCAAATAAAGGTACATTTTTCGCCCTTTTATCTTGACTTTATCTCAAAACTAATGACCTTAGCTTGATATTCGACGCGACATTTAAGTTCCGTTTCTGACCTACAACGTTACAGAACAACTACCTGCGTCAACAATTTTTAGCTTCCTTAAAGAAGTTATTGTGATACCCTCGACGTCGGGTTTTTGCGGAAGGGTCTTCCAGACCCCGGAGGGTCAAATCGAATATTGATCTTTACCTCTTTACCGATCTCAATTTGTCTGTAGTGCCGGCCGGCTTTCCGTTGCATTTTTTTTCCGGAACACTTTACGGCCACAATTTTCAACCGATTTTCACCAGATTTTCACCAAATTTTCTTTAGTAGGTAACTAACGAGGGCGATTTTATAATTTCGAAAAAATGGCGGAGATATGTCTGTTTAAAATTTTAAAAAATTCGCTACGGCCAAACCGTTGGTCTCATTTTCTCCAATTTTTCACCAATCACTCCTTATATTTTTGAGAATTTTTGGTGTAAAAAAATATATATCATTTTAGTAGGGGGAAATTTCATACTTCCACCTCCTACTAGAGGGACCTCCCTTGGGCACAAATCCCATTATTTCGACCTTGATACTTGAAAAATTTTCGAAAAAAAAACTTGGAAAAATTTCCAAAAAAAAAACTTTTGAAGAAAATTTTTTGGAAAAAAAATCCCCCTCCCCCGTTATACTTCCCCCTCCTATAATTTGTCTTCTCTTTAAGGAAGTTTTCGTTGAAAGCTCTTCAAACTAGTACTTTTTTAAGGCCGGGTGAAAGGTGCCTACGTTTCGTTTTCCCCAAAAATCTCCGGCTGTAATCAATATTTTTTCGTGAAATTTTTTTAAAAATTCCTTATTTTAATAATACTACATATTAACTAACAACGAGATGATGAAATTGTCGTTTTCCCCTCGCAATAAAGAGTCCCCATCTACTGGGTAGATTCAGAGCCATCAGTTTGTGTAAAGTACGCTAGAGATCGTTGACGAACGAATTCGGGTGGGTTTCTGCAGTTACTGTTTTTATCCAGAGATAGCGGTTACATCTACAAAAGGAGTTATTTTTCTTCCTATCTTAAGGTCTTCATCGGCAGAGTTTGATGAAATCATTTGAATAACACCTTTATTACTGCACTAAGCAGTTCATTAAATATTTTATAATTCTACTGGCCAATTGGATGCACCACTGCGAGGAAATCGAGTTGTGGCTTTAGGGTCAACCTTTTAGCTTCACCAATTCGCATATTTGAATAATAGTTTTTAAATATTCCATTTTTAAGTATCAATATAATTATCGCGTAAGTAGGTAAGTAAATGTTCGCAAAAAAATTGTTATAATGGCCAAGGCAGTATAGAATAAAAAGCCGGGTCGTACAGTATCGTATGCCAACGGCCATACCACGCTGAACACACCGGTTCTCGTCCGATCACCGAAGTTAAGCAGCGTCGGGCGAGGTTAGTACCTGGATGGGTGACCGCCTGGGAACACCTCGTGCTGTTGGCATTTTTTTTTTCATCATTTGAATTTTTGTACATAATTAATTTTGAAATTTTATTGTTTTTATTGACTCGTCCCCGCTCAATCCACATTTTTTAAAAAAACTGGGAACTTTGAGATTTTGCTCCTCGGTTTTTAGGAAAAAAACTTCGTCAGGTTTTTGAGCTCAATCCCTTCTTTTTTTTTTTAAAGCGAATTATCATGTTTTTCCTCAATTTTTTGGGTAAAAACTTTTTTTTTCTGGTTTTTGGGCATTCCGTAAACCCTTCTGACTAAGAAAACATTTACGGCTAAAATATTTGTAAGGATGTTTGTCAACTGTCTGAGAAATTAAAATTAAGTGCCCTTAATTTAGATGTAATTAAAAAAAGGTTAAGAATCTCTTCTTCCCCAACTCTATTAAATTTACATAATTTAAAATTGTATTAAGGATACCTCAAAAGAGCAAGAAAAATGAGGGAGGGACTCAGAAAAAAAAAAAAAAAAATGCCAACAGCACGAGGTGTTCCCAGGCGGTCACCCATCCAGGTACTAACCTCGCCCGACGCTGCTTAACTTCGGTGATCGGACGAGAACCGGTGTATTCAGCGTGGTATGGCCGTTGGCAACACTGAGAGCAAAACATGCCATGTTCAGCCAACATGGGTAATGCAAATTTAGGGTTTTTGCCTGCAAAAACAGGACATATTATAGCAAGGTAGATTGTCCGGAATTGAGTCGCCAGACATATGTACTATCAAAAGGAAAATGTTATTTTTAAAAAACGTTTGTAGCAAAAGTGTATTCTTGTAGTAGGTACAATAAACTATATATAGGTACCTTGTAGTAGGTAAAAATAAATAGGTAGGTGGTAAAGAAAAAAGTAAAGGTTTCTTTTGGGTAAAAAAAACCGAGGAGCAAAATCCCAAAAATCCCTGTTTGAAAATTTCTAGAGGAAGTGGCTATGAGTAAAAAAAGTAATAAAATTTCAAAATTTAAGACAATTTAGTTTAATGCTAAAAAAAAAAAAAAAAAAAAAAAAAAAAAATGCCAACAGCACGAGGTGTTCCCAGGCGGTCACCCATCCAGGTACTAACCTCGCCCGACGCTGCTTAACTTCGGTGATCGGACGAGAACCGGTGTATTCAGCGTGGTATGGCCGTTGGCAACCCTGAGAGCAAAACATGAAATGTTAAGCCCACATGGGTAATGCAAAAATTTTGGTTTTTTGCCTGCAAAAACAGGGCATCCTGGCAAGGTAGATTGCTGGGAAATTGAGGCCCAGTTAGGGCCCTGTTGCCCAGTCTCGTCAAATTTTGCCATTCTAAACTTGAGTTAAGATTTGTTTTTGATTTTTTGACAACTGTCCTGATTTTGAGTGATCAAGTATAGGAAACTACTTTTAGAGACGAAAGTGCTGCGATCTCATGTAGTTTGAACAAAACGACCCAGAGGTATAATCCGCCTTAAAATTCATTCTCCAAGATTAAAAAGATCAAGTTCTCTTCCACGTAAATAATTCCATTTTAAAAGGACCCTTTTAAAGCGGATTATTCCGGAGGAAGAAGTTTGACAATTAGACAATCCGGGACACCGACCAGTTCGATTATCACCCTCCGACACCCGGGAACAATCGAGTAGCTTCCGCGTTAAAAGCGACATACGAGGAACGGCTATAATTAACTGGAACCATAAATAATTTTGTTTGATGAATCAAAAGTAAAGCCATTTCACGAGTAGGGTCATTAATTATGATAGTTGGTGACGCTTATGCAAATATCCTATAGTGTTGACTGGGCGTTCTCCACGCGGTCTTTTTCCCTTTTTTTCAACCCGACCTCTATGCAAATAACAACCCTCTTCACATTAAGTTTCTTTTGTTATATCGACTCTCTTTTCTCCCCTACCCTTCGAAAAAAATAAACTACCCCAATGAACAACAATTATTCGCTTATGAAATATTATCACTCAGCTGCTCCCCGTTCGACCCTTCTTGACAAGAAAATATTTGTTTAAACCGGTGTCGTCAATATTTTGGGCGATTTCAGCCCTTTTTTAAAGAAGTTTTTACTCAGTAAATTTTTCGACTTTCCAAAAAAGATGTTATTGTTATACCATCGATGTTTTCGGTAAAGGGTGTTCAAGGCTTCAGGGTACGTTATCGACCCTAAAAATGACTTCCTAGAATTTTTATTTCTTAATTCTCTATCCTTGAAAAAGTTCCTCCCAGGCCTTCAAATTTTGCTCCGTTATACTTCCCCCTCCCTTATGCTTCCCCCTACCTTATGCTTCCCCCTACCTTATGCTTCCCCCTACCTTATGCTTCCCCCTACCTTATGCTTCCCCCTCCGTTATACTTCCCCCTCCGTTATACCCCCTTATACAATACTTCCTCCACCGTTATACTTCCCTATATTTCTTATATTTTTACGTCTCATTAAGTAAGTTTTCGTTGGAAGCTATAGATAAATAATATAATGAGGAAAACATCAAGAATATTGCGAAAAATGGTGTTTTTTGGCAAAAAGACAGAGGAAAAACACCCTATACAATTTTAAAAAGAGGTTTTCACGCCAAAAATAGAGGAAAACGATGTAAAATTTTGTGGTGAACGATAATTGGTCTAACAACTGGGGAAAAATCTCCAAAATCCGATAAAAATAGGCGTTTTTTTTCGGCCAAAAGAGGAGAAAAAATGTTTATAGTCGGGGAAAACAGGGGTAAAAACTCACGAAATGCCATTAAAAAGCGTTTTTTTTTGGGTCATAAGAAGAAGAAGGAGCCCGCGTATTCATATTTATATGAATACTCTTCTTCTTTTGACGATTTCGGTTGATTGTGGGTTAGGTAAGTTAATAAATGGGTTTAGCAAATAATGAGGTAAACATTAAAAATATTGCGAAAAATGGCGTTTTTTGGCCAAAATGCAAAGAAAAACACCCAATAAAATTTTACGATGGAGGTTTTCACGCCAAAATTCGAGGAAAAAAATGTAAAATTTTGTGAGTGAGCGATTATTGGTCTAAAAACTGGGGAAAACTCTTTAAAATCCGGTAAAAAAATAAGCGTTTTTCCGGCCAAAAGAGCAGAAAAAGGTTTTAATCAGGGAAAACGGGTGAAAACTCACGAAATTCCCGTAAAAAGCGGTTTTTTTTAGTCATAACTCATAAGAAGAAGGAGCTCGCTATTTGAATTCATAATTGAATTCATATCTGAATATGAATACTCTTCTTCTTTTGACGATTTCGGTTGATTCTGCCTAAAGAGCAGAAAAAGGTTTTTAATCAGGGAAAACGGGTGGAAACTCACGAAATTCCCGTAAAAAGCGGTTTTTTTAGTCATAAGATGAAGGAGCTTGCTATTTGAATTAATATTGAATTCATATTTGAATATGAATACCCTTCTTCTTTTGACGATTTCGGTTGATTCTGCCTAAAGAGCAGAACAAGGTTTTTAATCAGGGAAAACAGGGGTAAAAACTCACGAAATTTCCGTAAAAAGTGGTTTTTTGTCATAAGAAGAAGAAGGAGTCCGCGTATTCATATTTGAATATGAATACCCTTCTTCTTTTGACGTTTTCGGTTGATTCTGCCTAAAGAGCAGAACAAGGTTTTTAATCAGGGAAAACAGGGGTGAAAACTCACGAAATTCCCGTAAGAAGCGTTTTTTTTGTTATAAGAAGAAGAAGGTGCTCGCTATTCATATTTGAATATGAATACCCTTCTTCTTTTGACGATTTCGGTTGATTGTGGGTTTAGTTTTTATTCGTTTTTCTTGATATTTGGCAATGTTTTGAAATAGGCCAATTGCTCTCAGTGATTCATCAATTCGGGATGGCCTTTTGTCAAAAACTATTATTCCAAATGATCCAACAATCGGTATTCTATTTGTTTAGGTGGTCCGCATTATATTTGGGTCCGGAGGAAAACCGTGGCGAAACTGTCTGATGCGCGGGGAGTAATAAAAATCAAGTGGGGCGAGAGGGTGTTTACTATAGGGCCTAACTGGCGAGGCAGATGGGCGAGTCATTGTGCCAGCCTTTTGGCTCCCTTCCCCGCCGCTTCGCCCCGACCTCCTTGTCACTTCTATAATAAATCGCCATTTAAACAACTAGACCGGTTTTGTGTAAAATATAAAAGGTTCCGTTTAGAACCTGACGTGTCCCCCCATTCCTTCTTTGTCGTCTGCACCTTTTACTCGACTTTTTGTCTTAACGAGTCAACAGCTTCCGCTATTTTGACTTCTAAAACCCACATAAAACAAATGAAATCCTCTATAACTGTTTTTAATTAATAAAAATTAACAAGCTGCCAAAAAAGGGGTTGATTTCGTTGAAAAAAGCGTTTTGGATTGAATCGGTATTATTTTAATAAAAACTAATACTTTTCAACGCCTTTTTAATCTTTAAAAAAAGCGGGAGAAGGAGGTACAAGAGCGAGATACTGTTACCTATATAAAGCGAAGGTTATAACAATAGTACCAACCCTTTTATATTTAAATTATAATCTTTAAAAAAAGCGGGAGAAGGAGGTACAAGAGCCAGATACTGTTACCTATATAAAGCGAAGGTTATAACAATAGTACCAACCCTTTTTTATTTAAATTATAATCTTTAAAAAAGCGGGAGAAGGAGGTACAAGAGCCAGATACTGTTACCTATATAAAGCGAAGGTTATAACAATAGTACCAACCCTTTTATATTTAAAATTGAACAAAGCATCTAACTTTGGAGCAAGGAGAGCTCGTTTGATTTTTTTCCTCCCCAAACAACTTCTTGCGAGAGGAAAAAATTAACCCCTTCGTGTATAAAACTAGTTTGAATTTAGGCAAATTTCAACGATGAATTTTTTAAAAAACGCGGGAACTAAAAATACACGCATGCGCGTTGTAATGTTGTCGTTAACTCACATGTATCGTGTTGTGGCGACACATGATTCTCAAAAAACATATGTTTTAATTTATAAAAATATTCAGTCGAGTCAGATGTCTTGTCGTGTGAACATCACGTCGGGGTCACCAATTTGTGGATGAAATGAGATAACTTTTTAATAAAAATCTTCAAATAACAAAAAGTTATCTCATTTCATCCACAGTTTATTTTGTCCAGTCTCGCAGGAAATGAAGTTCCCTTTTTAAGGCTATAGAAGCTAGCAAAAATAAAGGGTTTCCCACGGGGACGACATGTGACTACTTGAAGACTTTTTTAGATAAAGAAGTGTCATTCCCTCGGGAAAATGGATTTAGTTATATTGAAGTGCTATTATGACATTTAAGTGGCTAATGATGGTTAAATTGGTGGTGAACAAGTGGGTTAATCCAGTTGCGAGTCACGTGTCGTACACGTGGCTTCCTTGATAAAATTTTTTCGATCATACAGCTCCCGCGTTAAGCCGAATCCGATCTGTTTTGTTAACAAACACGCGACCACTTTACACTCATGGATCCTCCTATTATCTCTCCTTCTATTCAACTTAAAGAAGAGAGGGGTCTTTTTTTAAAAAAAGAGCGCATCTGGGATTAATTGATGGACACTTTTTTCGTTCTATGGGTATCGGATTCCTATTTATTGGAAAAAGGGCCTCCCATGTGGAAAATCGGGGTTAAACATCTGCAGGTTTTTTACGGGATTGACCGTGAAATTTTTGTTCCTTTTTTTTCACCCGACACCTTTCAGATTTTTGTTTTTATGCGATCTCCATTAGGGGAGGCTTTAAGCCGGACAATACCCGCATTTTAAACCCCGATTATCGATACCTTTGTTGCTGCTTTCACGCTTCTTTTCTCGTGAATTTTAATTTACCGGCACCTCTATTGTACGCCCTAAAAGGGGATTAATGTACAAAAATGTGCGGTAAATCGATTGCTCAGCTACTTTGTAGTTTTATTATAGCCATAAAACCTAAGGCTATCTACGAGGCTACTTTTAGGGTTAAGAAAGATGGGTTAACGGGGATAAAGATGTTTAATATACGGGGTTTTCTTGGCCAGAAAATCCAAAAAAATGACAAAACTGCCAGATTACCCGATCCATTTTTTAAAGATTTTTTGGTACATGTGAGTTTAAGATACCAGAGCAACGCGCATGCGCGAGTTTTTAGTGTCCGCGTTTTTTCAAAAATTCATGTTTGAGATTTGCCTAAATTCAAACTAGTTTGATAATACGATGGGGTTAATTTTTTCCTTAAAAAGCTCGTTTGCTTTTTTTTTTCCTCTCCACAAGGGTTTTTCTTGGGAGCGGAAAAAAAATTAACTCCTTCGTGTTATCAAACTAGTTTGAATTTAGGCAAATCTCAAAGATGAATTTTTGAAAAATCGAGGGAACTAAAAATACACGCATGCGCGTTGACCTGTTGGCTCGCGTCTGCGCGTTGTTGTGGTATCGTAACCGATTTTTTAAAACTATCGATGAAAGATCGCTTTTGCTGAAGAAATCGTGAGCTCCTGGACTGTGAGCATCAAAGGAATCGTCGCATTAGTTTAACACCGGATAAGTAATTTTTTATCAATTTTGAGTCAGGCATTGATTCTGATGGTAAATTTTGTGGAGAATCGAATTCCGTTGGTAGTTTAACCCTATTACCAACAGAAAACGGGTAGTTCACGATTTAGCCAACAGGTGATGCATTGATTCCAATGAGAAATCAGTATTTTGGCTCTCCTGAAAACCTTGGAAAAATGACTTGTCCAGTGCTAGAACTAACTAGAAACCATAAATGGGCTCCACTATCCGAAATCAGGATATTCTCCCTCTTAACTTTATAATATTAAAGTAGGCCATTAGCTAAATGACAAAATGGCCCATAAGGCACTAAAATTGCGGCGTGTAATCCCCTTTCGAAAAAGGGGGAGGATTTCAAAGATTATGGAAAACGTTTGAGTGACAGGTCTTTTAATTTGGCACCTCCTAAGCCTCCTAAATTAATTAAATCTGCCCTTTATCATTTTTTTTTCTCTCTTGAAAAATTGATGAATAATTATTATGAGGGAAAAAGAGAGACGTGTAAACATAAAGCTGCGGCAATGGTTCTCTTAATCCGTAATAAGCCTGAGGCGAAAGCTACCCCCCGAAAGAATCCCCGAGGCTATTAGCCCCATAAATATTCATGAAAGTGGAACCCCTCTTCTTCATCGACCCTTTTCGAATAATGGCTCTGTCTTCCATCATCCGTCTAACCACCGCTTTGTTGCTAATTTATTTCGAAGCTTTTGTACTCGAGAAATCCTCATCTGTCGATTAAGATTTTTTTGGTTTTTTATATTTAAAGTGCTGGATTTTTTGAAGCAGGTGTCGTCGAAGGGTGATAACACCAGACGGGCGAGCACGCGACCGGAGCCACGTGCCCGTAACACCCACTCGTACAAACTGACAATCTCAATTACCCTCCAATTTCGAGCGTATAATTATTTTTTATTCGAAAGGGAAACGTCCTCTTGGTAATTTTCTACACCTTATCACGGAAAGTGATTTCGAGATGGAAGATTTTAGTTAATTAGCGCAATAAAAAGATGCAGGAAAAAATTCTTTTTTCGGCTTTTATAGCGCTTTGGACCAAAAAAACCTCTTTTTACAAAATTTTCGGTAGTTCTCCTTTTATTGTCGACGTAATCCTCTTATTTTTTCTGATTTAAAGCGATTTTCACGCTCCTTTGTGCTTACCTGAATTTCATACCTTTTTCGACAAAGAAAACCCCCTTTTTTTACCAGAAATTTAGGAGTCTTCGTCAATTTTTGATTTGAGAAACCCCTTTTCCCGGCCGTCCGAAGAAGAAAATTTGGTGAAAATCGGGTGCAAATCGGTTGAAAATTGTGGCCGTAAAGTTTTGCGGAAAAAAATGCTACGGACGGACGGCCGGCACCATAGACGAAGTTGAGATCGGTAAAGATCAATATTCGATTTGACCCTCCGGGGTCTGGAAGACCCTTCCCCAAAAACCCGACGTGGAGGGTATCACAATAACTTCTTTAAGGAAGTTAAAAAGCAGGAACAATTGCTTTGGAGTTTTCGACGAAAAACTGCCGAAAAATGGAGCTTTGGGAGGTTTTCTGGCGTCAGCTCGGGAGATGCAACCGCTCCTTCGAACATCACAAACTTTGGCCAAAAACGCAGCAGAATGCTAGAACTATCAGTTAATTTTATTGGCCTACATCTCTTTTATTACCAGAAATTTAGGAGTCTTCGTCAATTTTGGATCTGAGAGACTCCTTTTCCCGGCCGTCCGAAGAAGAACATTTGGTGAAAATCTGGTGCAAATCGGTTGAAAATTGTGGCCGTAAAGTTTTCCGGAAAAAAATGCTACGGACGGCCGGCCGGCACAATAGACAAAGTTAAGATCAATATTCGATTGGACCCTCCGGGGTCTGGAAGACCCTTCCCCAAAAACCCGACGTGGAGGGTATCACAATAATTTCTTTAAGGAAGTTAAAAAGCAGGAACAATTGCTTTGGAGTTTTCGACGAGAAACTGCCGAAAAATGGAGCTTTGGGAGGTTTTCTGGCGTCAGCTCGGGAGATGCAACCGCTCCTTTGAACATCACAAACTTTGGCCAAAAACACAGCAGACTGCTAGAACTATCAGTTAATTTTATTGGCCTAGATCTCTTTTATTACCAGAAATTTAGGAGTCTTCGTCAATCTTTGACCTGAGAAACCCCTTTTCCCGGCCGTCCGAAGAAGAAAATTTGGTGCAAATCGGTTGAAGATTGTGGCCGTAAAGTTTAACGGAAAAAATGCTACGGACGGTCGGCCGGCACCATAGACAAAGTTGAGATCGGTAAAGATCAATATTCGATTTGACCCTCCGGGGTCTGGAAGACCCTTCCCCAAAACCCGACGTGGAGGGTATCACAATAACTTCTTTAAGGAAGTTAAAACATTGTCTGTTTTCCTCTGTCTTTCGGCCGAGAAAACCCCTTTTCATCGAATTTTTTCGTATATTTTCTCGGTCTTTTACGTCAAAAATAACTTCTTCAAGGAAGTTAAAAAGCAGGAACAATATTGCTTTGGAGTTTTCGACGAGAAACTGCCGAAAAATGGAGCTTTGGGAGGTTTTCTGGCGTCAGCTCGGGAACATCACAAACTTTGGCCAAAAACGCAGCAGACTGCGAGAACTATCAGTTAATTTTATTGGCCTACATCGTCGATTGAAATTTTTTATGGACAAAACGGAGGACATTTTGAAATCGATCTTATTGTTTTAAACACTCAATCGACAGGTTAAAAGAGCATGTGGACGTGTTTACAATCGGACACAGAACACCGAATAAACATGTAAATGAATTGTTTGCTTAGGCAAATTAAAGCCAACTGGCGACTTCATTTTCGCCTCAGATTTTATTTTTTAAAAAATCTTTTTTAATGAGTTACTTTGATTTAGATCGTGAAGCCGCAGGTGGGCAACCTCGTCGTACGCCGACCACGACCGATTACTTCCGCCTCAGGTCAACATGCACCTAAAAAGAGAAAAAAAATCTTTCTTATTGTTGTTATTGAAATGTTTCAAAAAGAAAACTCTCGAGTTACCATTTTGAATTATTAAGCTGTCAATGGAGCGTAAAAATTTGTCGGCTTTCATTCAGTTTGTAAAGTATACGCCTAATTTTCTGAGTCTGGAAAGGGATCTTAAGATACCGAAAGCTTAGAAAAAAAATCTTTAATATTATTTCCTTGTGTGCAGGTGCAGTTGAAAGTAAAATTTTGGCTTCCCTTGAAAAAAGTACTCGTTTGTAGAGCTTCCAACGAAAACTTCCTTAAAGAGAAGTAACAATAAAGGAGGGGGATGTATATGGGAAGGGGAAGTATAACGGAGGGGACGTAAAACGGAGGGGGAAGTATATGGGAGGGGAAGTATAACAGAGGGGGAAGTATAACGGAGGGGGAAGTATGACGGTGGGGGAAGTATGACGGAGGGGAAGTATAACGGAGGGGGAAGTATAAGGGAACGAAACTATAACAAAGGAAAGTATAAAGGAGAGGAAGAATAAAAAAGAGGGAAGTTTTTTATTTTTATTTCATTTTTATTCTTTTTCTTTCTGATTTTTCATTTTTCTAAGTTCTTTTTTTGTTGAAAATTTTTTTAAGTGTCAAGGTAGAAATAATGGGCTCTTTCCACTACGGATGTGCCTCTCGTAATGGGTAGAAGTATGAAATTTCTCCCTACTAAAAAGAAAAAATAATTAAAAAGTGGCAATTTTTTACACCAAAAATTCTTAAAAAATATAAGGAGTAATTGGTGAAAATTTGGTGAAAATTGGATTAACGGTTCGGCCGCAGCGAATTTTTTAAAATTTCAAACAGACATATCTCCGCCATTTTTTCGAAATTCAAAAATCGCCCTCGTCAAATTCTTCTTCACCGGCTAAAGAAATTTGTGTGAAAATTTGGTGAAAATCGGATGAAAACTGTGGCAAGGGTGGGGGTAAGAGGGAATATTTCTCGGCGATGAAGACATCAACTCCAGAAACAATTTGGGACACTCTGGAATGTACAATTTCCAGAACAATCCCAGAAGGTCCGTTATGGACACTCCAGAAACATTTAGGACTTATAATATGAGCAGAGTTGACGAAAACGCCCGTTCTGGACAGCATCCAGTGCCCGACGGTTTGACAGTAGACAGCTGATGGCTGATTTGACCCTACGACGCGACGTCTCAGATTCATTGCTACAAACTGAGAACATATTGAAGGCGTTAAGGGAAAGAAAAGGATGATTCAGAGGACAAAACAAATAAATAATAAACCCAAAAAATAATGTTAAAACCGTGCTTGTACAAAAGATTATCCGGACGATTGATTCATATGGCGGTGGCTTTCGTGAAAACTGGTAAAACCCGAATACAAAAGGGGTTTCAGAAAAACGGGGAGAATCCCGTGAATAACGTCGGGGCAGCTGCAGTTTCTCCGGTTATAAAGAGATTGGAAATAGGGAGGTCCTCTGCTTAAGTTAGAAAGAGGAAAAACGAGGGTTGAATATTGGCCCAATTTAATGTCTCTTCCCCGATGTTTCTAAGCACATCTGGAAAAAATAATGCACAAAAATTTATTCACAGAATGCGAAAAAGTCAAATTAATTCATTTCGACAAATCAACTTGATAAATGGAACGAGAGGTATAGAATGCTTCATGTTTATGATTCATTCTTTGTTCTAGGAGTTCAGAGGTACGAAAAAGGTGGTGAATCCGGGTCCTAAATGGATTCCAGATTGTCTAAAATCGATGTTGTCCGACATGTATGATGAGCCAGTCAGAGAAACTCAGAAGCCCCGCCGCACACTAGACCCAAACATGCACCAATTCGAAGGATCCCAGCGAGGCAGCGAAAGGTCCAAACACTTCACCAAAGTGACCATTAGAGAAGGCGAAGATTTCAAGGAGTTTCGCGTCCAGCATTCGTTAAATGTCAAGTATCTCGTCGTCCCTGAGCAATGCGTACGCGGAAACGACATACATATCGTGGTCGACTCTCCGGATTTATCGTTGTACGTCGGAAACACGGAAATCTACCCCGAAGATGAAACTATGATGGCGATTTCGGACGATAGAATGCGCTACAGAATGACTAGTCAAGGTCCATGTCAAGAATTCCTTATGCGGCCATCGTGCTATCGCTATGACGAGCCATGTTCTTCCAAAGTTCAGTGCGGGTACAGCGAAAGTTGCCCGTATTACGACGATGGGAGAAGAGCGATTTTAGTCTCTGATTATGAAGAGTATAAGCCAAAAAGAAGAGAAAGAAGACACTCACAAGATAGACCCATCCAAAAATGGAACTCTCACGAAAATTTTACAAGCCATGAAACATTCGACTACGAACCAGATTATTACTCTCCACCAAGTCCACGTCATAAATATCGATATGAGAATCATGAATACTACGAACATCCAAATTATTATCCAAAAGTAAGACATGACCATCCCTCAACCCCCAACAGTACGCCAGAATCGGCGTTTAGAAATAATTATTATAAAAGTAAAGAGAGGTTGACAGAAGGACCTTATTATCATTTCCGAGAGTATAAAATGAGACGAAAAGCCCTTCTGGGATGGTCGATCAACGAGACCCCGCAGATTATTACTACCGTCCGCATACTTACGACCCTTCGACGAGCTACCAAAGAGAGGAGGAGCCGACCTCCAGCTATTCGAAAAGAAAAGAGTCGAGGCCCAGATCGAAAGAAGACCTTAAAACTTTGATAATGCGCGAGCCGGCTTCTCGCTCCAAAGACAGCGTCCGTGAACTGGTCAAAGTTTCCAAGCGTGTGGAACGTTCGCCGAAAAAATCGATGACGCTCAAAGAAAACGTACCGACTTCCGAAAAACCAATTAAAGACGACGTCTTGTTAAGGATGCATGACGAAATGAACTCCATGAAGAAGAAAACGTCCAAATTGTCGAGTAGTGAAAATAATAAGTATTTAAACAAATAATCTTACGTATGTGTTTTTGTGTGTCCAGAATGGTGGCTTTTTTCTTCGGGGATTAGTTTGATTTGAAACGAATTCAGGCGGAATGGTATCGACTATTGCTTGAAGGACCCCTTGTATGTTTAGGCAACCAAACGAGGCATAGTCGAGATATAAAATAGCATCGCTGCAGCCCTGGCTTAACCCTATCATCGACTATTGGACACCATTGCTTGAAGGCCCCCTTATATGTTTAGGCAACCAACGAGGCATAGTCGAGATATAAAATAGCATCGCTGCTGCCCTGGCTTAACCCTATCATCGACTGTTGGACACCATTGCTTGAATGCCCCCTTATATGTTTAGGTAACCAACGAGGCATAGTCGAGATATAAAATAACATCGCTGCATCCCTGGCCTAACCCTATCATCGACTACTGGACACCATTGCTTGAAGGACCCCTTATATGTTTAGGCAACCAACGAGGCATAGTCGAGAGATAAAATAGCATTGCTGCACCCCTGGTTTAACCCTATCATCGACTATTGGACACCATTGCTTGAAGGACCCCTTATGTGTTTAGGCAACCGACGAGGCATAGTCGAGATATAAAATAGCATCGCTGCAGCCCTGGCCTAACCCTATCATCGACTGTTGGACACCATTGCTTGAATGCCCCCTTATATGTTTAGGTAACCAACGAGGCATAGTCGAGATATAAAATAACATCGCTGCATCCCTGGCCTAACCCTATCATCGACTACTGGACACCATTGCTTGAAGGACCCCTTATATGTTTAGGCAACCAACGAGGCATAGTCGAGAGATAAAATAGCATCGCTGCACCCCTGGCTTAACCCTATCATCGACTATTGGACACCATTGCTTGAAGGACCCCTTATGTGTTTAGGCAACCAACGAGGTATAGTCGAGATATAAAATAGCATCGCTGCAGCCCTGGCTTAACCCTATCATCGACTTTTGGACACCATTGCTTGAAGGACCCCTTATATTTTTAGGCAACTAACGGGGCATAGTCGAGATATAAAATAGCATCGCTGCACCCTGGTTTAACCCTATCATCGACTATTGGACACCATTGCTTGAAGGCCCCCTTATATGTTTAGGCAACCAACGAGGTATAGTCGAGATATAAAATAGCATCGCTGCAGCCCTGGCTTAACCCTATCATCGACTTTTGGACACCATTGCTTGAAGGACCCCTTATATTTTTAGGCAACTAACGGGGCATAGTCGAGATATAAAATAGCATCGCTGCACCCCTGGTTTAACCCTATCATCGACTATTGGACACCATTGCTTGAAGGCCCCCTTATATGTTTAGGCAACCAACGAGGTATAGTCGAGATATAAAATAGCATCGCTGCAGCCCTGGCTTAACCCTATCATCGACTTTTGGACACCATTGCTTGAAGGACCCCTTATATTTTAGGCAACTAACGGGGCATAGTCGAGATATAAAATAGCATCGCTGCAGCCCTGGCTTAACCCTATCATCGACTTTTGGACACCATTGCTTGAAGGACCCCTTATATTTTTAGGCAACTAACGGGGCATAGTCGAGATATAAAATAGCATCGCTGCAGCCCTGGCTTAACCCTATCATTTTGGGTGTCTTTACGTTTTTGGACATTCATAGTCCCAAGCGCGTAGGCCAGATGAGCTACTCATTTTCCTTATTTTAAAAATGGAAATTTAATCTATCCCCATTCGAACTGGTTGCATTCAGGGCCTAAATACACAAAATTAAACGGTTGTCTGGCCAATCGGATGAATTATTTTTCACGGGTTGCGGTTTAATTTGACAGAGAGTTATTCGAGGCGGACGTCGGTCGGAAATAGGCTTGTTTAGGGGTTGCAAAGAAGGGGGAGGAGACCGCCGGAGGTGTGAAATCATGTAATAATCGGACCTCCGGTTTCGATAAGTCAAACCCCCGCTCACGTGCCAAACAAAAGAATTCTAATAACATGTGATTTATAAATTGAGTTTCAATTTTAGTTATGGATTTTAAAAAAACTAGAGTTCCTCCAGTTATGACGAATAAAGTTCAAATGCTTAGGACCGCTTTTGAGACGAAATCCGATCCGGGGCCGAAGCCGAAAGGACCCAAAAACGAAAAATCCTACAGCACTTTGGAAGACGTCGCCAACGGGCATATAACTTACACGGAATACTTAAAAATCAACGGATTTTATAGTAAACCGGTCAACTACAAACACAGCAAGTGCGACGGCCCTTTTCCTCTTGGAATCGACGACGTCGCCACAGGTAAAATCACTTTCGCCGAATTCAGACGTATGAACGAAGAGGCAGCCGGTGAAGAACTCAGCGAGTTCGAAAGTGAAAAGAACAAGCAATTTGGACAAGGAGAAGACGTTAAAAACAAAACAAAATAAGTTTGATTAATTAAAAAAAAGAACACTTTTCAGGGCTTTTTATCAAAGTTCAAGAAGGAAGATGCCTAAAAGTAGTTTCCTATATTTGGGCTCAAAAAATCATCGGACATTTTTTTATAAAAGCTCTCTCTTGTTATTTTGGTAACCTCTGCAAGGATTAGGGAGAGATTTTTCTGAAAAAAATTTTCTTTTTAAACTAAATGAAGCTTTAGTTGGTTGCACTTGATGAGATATTTAGATGTTAACAAAAAAGTGAGTAATGAATCTCCATTATTCCGTCCTTTGAGTTGAAATGTAGACGATAAGCGGTGGAAACAAGTGGTACGATCTCAAGTCGAATTAGCCGGTCGAGTTGAACGGAATGGAAAAATGTAGTTTGAAGCGGAGGATCGGACGACCCCTCTCGCGTACTTGAACGAGAAAAATAATTGTATGGAGCGGGTACATTGTGTACGAAAAAGGGAGAAGGAAACTTGTCTGACTCTCGAGTGCCCTTCCCCGCTCTTTTCCCTTTTCACTTGCTACGGACCCCCAATTGATTACATTGTTTCCACCTCCCCCGAAAATATTCAGACGGGAATACACAAAAAACAGTTCCCCGATCGGTTTTACCACTCGGGCACAACTGTGTAAGCAAAGTCGATCAACACTTGCGGGTTATAAAATTATTACTAATATTGTCAACTTTCCTCAAGTGTCCCTAAAGGACTTAAGCGCCCTTTTAATGAAAATATCACTTCTATAAGATCTTATTTATGAATTTCACCAGTCGGAATAACATCCGAAAGTTGGCCTAACGACCGGGAAAAACTCACAAAAATCTGATAAGAAAGGAAGTTTCTAGGCATAGGCTAAGGTGGGCAGTGAAGAGGAGTAAATTTCGGCGCTGTCAAAAGTAGTCCGATTGTGTGGAACAAATCTTAGTTTAATGCTTTGTTCAAACCGTTTTGTAACTCCTGGAGCATGCGCAGAAGGATTTGGACTTCATATTTGACGTCATTCAAATCGTTTATCCGTGAAATCCGAAGTCATCTGAGGTCAAAAACGTGCAGATCCGTCTGCGCATGCTCCAGGAGTTTCAAATCAGTTTCAAACTCAACTTGGAAGAAAGCGAGAAGAAGGATCCCGAAGTCCATGCGAAAAAATCTGCGAAATCCCAACAAAGCGTTTAAATGTTCGAGTTGGCATCCCTGAGGGCCTAAAAACGTGGGTCAATGATATTAAGACGACAGACCTGTCGGTCCGGGAGGTTTCAAAAGTGTTGGCTAATCTGTGGGTCTAAAAACATCAGGGTAGGTTTGATGCAAAGAGATAAGAAAGTTAAAGCTCCCGTTTTCAAAGCTCCCCTTGGCGGCATAACGTTATGAACACTAATATAGCATATTTGTGGGTGAAAATAACCAAATAGTAGACCATTGGTATAAACAATTTAATAATTAAGTGCGGCCTCTTAAAAGGGCTTTAGGAAGATTAGGAAGCTAAAAGGGCGAAGGGAGAAGACAAAATACTGAAAGGGAAAAGTCCGATTAGGTCAGGGAACTATAACAAGTATCGTATATCCTTTGATGTATCCCTGTTCGTCCGACTGAAAGCTAACAGCCTCCGACATCCATGAAACCCTCCCACTACTCCTTTTATTTATTGATACAACGGCTTTGAAGACCCCCAAACAACCGCTTTCTGTTTATTTTTCAATAGAGGGAAAAGCTTTATTTTTTTCACTTCCTTTTATCAAAAAAGACAGGAAATTGGCAAGTGCAGGGGAGTTTTTGAGGAGGGAGAAGGGTTCACTGGAAGGCCCAGGTTTTCAAATTTTGGCTGGAATTTTAATGAATGGTTAATTAAAAACGGAATTTTAAGAACCGGGCCCCTTTTTTTGATTAATCGCCGGCTATTACTCACATTAGATGAGATTCGATACGTCAAATTAGAATCCGGAAAGGATCCCACGAGTCGCAAACGCTTCTAACAAGGCCGACAACGCGCAGAACGAGTGTTCAATCAGGGCTGTAATTGAGACATCGGAGACTAAAAGGCAAAAAAACGTTTCTTCCCATGAAACGCGTCCTATATCCGGCCGTGGAAATCGGATGTTTCACGCCAGGGGTGGGACGAAACTTCCTCCCATTCACGACTACGCTCACGATTAGTAACTGGCCCATTTAATCCCTCAAGTTGAAAAAACGAAAAATTATGTCCGCGGAGTTCAAAAGTAAAAGGTTAGACTTTTGTGCTGTTCTGAATTAACTTTCGCTTGACCTTAAAAACGGACTTTTGCCCTTTCAGACCAAAGAATTGCAAAACAAAACCGAAGCATAAACCACTCAAGGCCAATTAAATAAGCCCAAAAAATATGAAGGGGCTAAAAAAGATAAAAGTACTGGTTTGAAGAGCTTCCAACAACTTCCGTAAAGAGAAGTAACAATCTAGGAGTGGGAAGTATATGGGAAGGGGAAGAATTTAGGAGGGGGAAGTATAATGGAACGAAAGTAAAACGAAGGGAGGGAAAGTATAAAGGAAGGGAAGAATAAGGAAGGGGGAAGTTTTTATTTTTATTCGAAAAATTTTCCGAGTTTCTTTTTGTTTTCCGAGTTTTTTTTTTTTTTTTTTTTTAAATTTTAAAGTTTTTTTTCGAAAACTTTTACGGGTTGGTTTTCCTTTTTTTTCGAAAATTTTCAGTTTTTTTTTTTTCGAAAAATTTTCTAAGTTTTTTCCAAAAATTTTCCGGATTTCCCTTTTTTTTTTTTTTTTTTTTTTTTTTTTTTTTTTCAAAAATTTTTAAGGCTGCCTAGGGATGTGCCTCTCGTAATGGGTAGAAGTATGAAATTTCTCCCTACTAAAAAAAAAAAATAATAATTAAAAAGTGGCAATTTTTTTACACCAAAAACTCTTAAAAAATATAGGGAGTAATTGGTGAAAATTTGGTGAAAATCGGATGAAAACTGTGGCCGTAAAGTGTTCCGGAAAAAAAATGCTACGGCCGGCCGGAACCACAGACAATGTTGAGATCGGTAAAGATAAATATTCGATTTGACCTTGAAGACCCTTTCCCCATAATCCGACGTGGAGGGTATCTCAATAACTTCTTAAAGGAAGTTAATTAGCCGGGCGGTATTCAACTCACCCCTCTAAAATGGCAAAATTTACCCGCCTTATAAATTCTCATTTTTGCGTTTTTGAGGGAAAAAGGGCGTCTTTCATTCCTAAGGGTATGCAGAAAACCCAATACAACTATTTTTCCCGATTGAAATTTTAGGGAGTCCATTGCATCAAAGAACAGGAGGTTTATCGGCTAAAAAGTCAAGAAAATCACTAAAGAATCCGTTAAAATTGTAGCTTTTTGGCGAAAAGAGGCTGAAAAACATGCAAAATACGGTGCAATTGGTTGTTTTTACAAATAACCAATAATGGAGGGAGAATGACTGTGATAACGGGTATCTCACGACGCGTTTCGGCTTAAAAAGCCTCGTCAGGTGAGCTATTCCCTCTATCACAATCTTTTCACTGTGAACCCTATGTCCGAGAGATTTAGTAGACACAGCGGGAAGCCGGAAATAAACCTTTTCCCTGAAGCTCACCGCCGCCACCGTTCTCCAAGAGATAGAGCCACTTACTCATTATTGGTTTTTAAATTTTTATCGTTTTTTAAAATCTCTCGGACAAAGGGTTCACAGTGAAAAGAAGAATGATTGTGATAGAGGGGATAGCTCACCTGACGAGGCTTTTTAAGCCGAAACGCGTCGTGAGATTCCGTTATCACAGTCATTTGCTTTTAAATCAGTTTCCAAATTCCGATTGATAATTCAACTTTAAAAAGGGAGAAGTTAGGGGCCGAAAAAGCGTTTCCCTCAGTAAAAAGATGATTCATCCCCATAATCTATTTAGTAACTACCCCCAAAAAATAGCAAGGGTGAATATAAAAACCATATAAACTCTTCAAGTCATCATTTTTATTCACATTATATCTTATATACACAAAAAATATACTTTTTCTTTATATAACAACCTAATAAAATGACTAGAAAAAAATATAAAATACATTTTCAACATATCACTTTGAGGCACATCATTTTTACATTTTATCAAAAAAACAAAATGCAAACTTTTCTACCCTACAAAGGCCAAATTATATACATTTTAGTATACAAAAGTATTATCTCAATTAAGACACTTTTTTTCAGTTTATGACCAAAAGTAAGAAAAATATCAAAAAATCCAAAAATATATAAAAAGTGGCATTTTTGATATGATGCGGTGTCCAGAAGATTTTGAAATTTAAAAAAATGGTATTGCACGAAAAATAAAAGGGAGAACAAATTAAATACATGAAAACATGGGTCTGGCAGTGTTGTACTTATCGTAGCCATAGTCGTAGGGTTGGTAGTAAGGTTGGTTCCAAGGTTCCTGCTCTGCTAACCATTCTGGCTGCCTGCACTGCTGAAAATCGTGTACAGGGCTTAACTTTTCGCCGTATTCCATACTCGAGCTGTTCTCGTAAAAAGGCGTCGACTTCCCCAACGGTTCGAAATCGAATTGTCCGCCGACGTCGGGACATCGCCTTTGCTGTGCTAACGCGCAACTTCCAGTCGAAGACGTTATCTAAAAAGTACAAATTTAAAATTCTGTCACAAGAAGATAATATGAAACTTACTTTGTTTCCGTTTTCTCCTATGCTGACGGTGACGTTTCCGAGCGTCAATGTCTTAACCGGTTCTGCTCCGTTAGAACTCAACGCTTGATTTAAGGCCCAGATGTAATTATGAGCAAATCTCAATGTCTCGATTTTGGTAAGTTTTGTGTCTTCTGGAAAAGTAGGAAGGGCGCATCTAAGTCTGTCCAAGGCTTCATTCAGCATATGCATTCTGTTCCTTTCGCGATCGTTCGCTTTTATCCTACGGTGTCGTTTAAGCCGAATTACTTGTGTGGGACTTCTCGCTCTAGTCGATCTTCTTTTCCCTTTTTTTCCTTTTTTCGTTTTCTCTTCGTCGGATTCGTCTAAAACTTCCAACCCAGAATCTGCGCTTATCGAAAGCAAGTCTTTCTCTCCTTGAACCTGAAAAATTTTATTATTTATAAATTAAAAAAAAAAAAGGAAGAAGACTCCCAAAAAACAGAAGTTGTAAAAAAACTTACCATTTTAGTAGAAAAATCGAGTTTGCGAGTAGTGTTGAGGAGATTTGAGGGGTGGGTTGTTGTTGTACGGGTGCTGGTTGAAAACTGGTGGCCGTACACCCTCGGCAGTCGTTGTTAAGGGGTGGATTTTCTCGAATCTGATTGGCTCCTCCATAGAAACGCCCACTCCGTCACCTGTACGCTAAAAAGAGGCAGCTGGCGGATTTAAAGCCACGCGACGTCGACCGCCCACCGGTCTTTCCCCGTTTAACACGCTTAATTAATTCCGGGTTTTTAAAATCGATTTAATAGAGACCGCTCGGGTTGAACGGAAAACCGTGATTTTCAAACCACGTTTTTGGTGGTCGAAGGCAGTTGGCATTTCCGCCCTTCGCTATTTTTTTGGAGAAAACGTGTTTTCGGCGAGTCAATTGGTGCCAAGTTTGGCAGATTTCACAGACAAAAAACCGAGAAAAACTCCCGAAAATGTCCTTTAAAAAAATGGATGTTAGAAATGCGGGAAATATCTCGCTCCTTAAAGAAGTTATTGTGATACCCTCCACGTCGAGTTTTTGGGGAAGGGTCAAATCGAATATTGACCAACAACTTGGTCTGTGGTGCCGGCCGGCCGTCCGTAGCATTTTTTCCCGAACACTTTACTGCCACAATTTTCAACCGATTTTTACCAGATTTTCACCTAATTTTCATTAATTACTCCTTATACCTGTAATTTTTAAGAATTTTTGGTGTAAAAATTATAATTTTTTAACATTAATTATCATTTTTGTAGGGAGAAATTTCATACTTCCACGCCTTAGAAGAGGGACCTCTCTTGGGCAAAAATCCCATTATTTCTACCTTGACACTTGTACAAATTTTCGAAAAAAAAATAACATTGAAAGTTTTTCAGAAAAAAAAGCGCAAATTAAAAAAAAAAATCGGAAAATATTTTTAAAAAACTTAAAAAAATTTTGGAAAAAAAACTTCCCCCTCCGTTACACTTCCGCTCCCTAATACTTCCCCCTCCCTTGTACTTCCCCTCCGTTATACTTCCTCTCTCTTATATTCTCTCCGTTATTCTTCCCCTCTCTTATACCTCTCTCTCCGTTATACTTCCCCTCTCTTATACCTCTCTCTTCGTTATACTTCCCCCTCCATTGTACTTCTCCTCCCATATACTTCCCCCTCCTAAATGTTTACTACCTAGCTTAGTTTTTGTTGGAAGCTCTTCAAACTAGTGTTTTAAAAACGTTTTATATTGCAAATTATTGGAAAAATAGGTGGAGAACCCCCCTTTTTCAAATCTAAGAGACAGCACTTACGGCCAAAAGTAGTTTCCTATACTTGAGCACTAAAAATCATGGTAAAATTTTTTGCAAAAGCTCATTCTCGTTGTTTTGGTCATCTCCATGCGGCTTAGGGAACAGTTTTCCGAAAAAATTGCTGGAAAGCAAGAAAAATATTTCTTAATCTCTGGATTTTGACATTTTCTTTTTTATTTCCGTAAAGCTTGAAAAAGAAGTCCTTTTAGGGGGATATTAAATTTACCTACCCTTAGCAATACTCGAAAGATTCACACACCTCTTTTTTTCTACGATTCTAAAAGAATTTTCTATAGAAGTATTGTTAACATGGGAACCTTTTTGATTATTCTTTAAAAAATTCGATCTTTTAAAAACAGGTAGGAAATTCGCTCTCTTTTATTGTCTTCTCAACTTACAGACTACAATTGTCGGTTATGTTTATGTTTAATCATCGTTTGTTCACTTGATAACGCTAATCAGAATCCTCTAAAATTATTCATGAAAAGGGGACTTTTTGGAGTGGACAGATGGGATTGCCGCCTTCGGGGTAGAAATGGGTCAGTTACGTCCCATTGAGTTCGCCGATCAATCACTTGCTTCAAGTGGGATATGAAAATTTCTGAAAAAGAAAAAAAAATTAGGATTTTTCTCGTGAAATAATTGTAACAGAAGTTTGATTTCACAGTTTGCTTTTGACAAATTGGAGCATCTGCTTTTTTTAATCCTTTTATCTAAAAAAAGAGAAAATTGACCGAAAAGGTATAAATCTTGTTATTTTTCCCAATTCAGGACTTCGGCACCCGTGAAATCCTCGGTGTGTTTGTAAATGCGGACGAGCCGTGAAAACGGGAGGCAAACAACGGGGAAAAAGGGTTATGAATGAAAGAGACGAAAAAGAAACGAGGGAGTCACGGTTTTGTACGGAAGGGGTTCGAAAAATGGGGTGAGTTTTACGTTGAGTCAAAAGACAGAAAAGGGTAGTTCATAAAAACGAACCCCTTTTCCTCCCCAGCCTGTTTTCAGCCGCCTCTTTACCAGAGTTACGTTACAATAAGGGAACTTCATAAACAATGTTACAGAATAAAAGAAGGGCTGTCATAATCCATAACAAGATGCTACACTCCACCTGCTCTCATAAAAATTATGGTCCATTCAAAATAATGATCGAAAAAAATGCTGACATCGCCTCTTTTTGGCGGTATAGCAAAGCCCCTAGCTGGGCCCAAATTTAACCAGATTGTCAAGATTTTCCTCTGCAAAGTTTAAATTTAGAGGCAGGCGCTCATCCCTCCAGGGCAGTCAAATTGAAAAGTAAACCAAAAATGATGTATATCAGCAGAACTCGCTAGAAAGATATTTTTGGGACCAAAATGAGAAGAAATACGCTCTAAAACCATTAGGAAAGGAAATTTCTCGGCCTTAAGATCGAGAAAAACGTAAAAACTTCTCTTCAAACGGAGGTGTTTTAACAAAAACTGAGGAAAACTTGGAATGAGGCCCCTTTGTCTGAAAAACTGAAACAAAAAATCTTTTAAAACGTCCATATTTTTGTCTAAGATGGCATGTTTTGCTCACAGGGTTGCCAACGGCCATACCACGCTGAATACACCGTCCATGATCACCGACCCATGTAGGACAGTTGTCAAAAAATCAAAAACAAATCTTAACTCAAGTTTAGAATGGCAAAATTTGACGAGCCTGGGCAACAGGGCCCTAACTGGGCCTCAATTTCCCAGCAATCTACCTTGCCAGGATGCCCTGTTTTTGCAGGCAAAAACCTAAATTTGCATTACCCATGTTAGCTTAAGATGGCAGGCTTAACATTTCATGTTTTTCTCTCAGGGTTGCCAACGGCCATACCACGCTGAATACACCGGTTCTCGTCCGATCACCGAAGTTAAGCAGCGTCGGGCGAGGTTAGTACCTGGATGGGTGACCGCCTGGGAACACCTCGTGCTGTTGGCATTTTTTTTAATCATTAAACTTTTTCTTAAATTTTGAAATTTTATTACGTTTTTACTCGTCCCCGCGGCCTCTAGAAATTTTGAAACAGGGATTTTTGGGATTTTGCTCCTCGGTTTTTTTGACCCAAAAGAAAATTTTATTTTTTTTTCTTTAGGTACCTATTTATTTTACCTACTACAAGGTACCTATATATAGTTTATTGTACCTACTACAAGAATACACTTTAGCTACAAACGTTTTTTAAAAATAACATTTTCCTTTTTGATAGTACAAATGTCTGGCGACTCGTGAATTAGCAATTCCTCGCAATCTACCTTGCTATAATATGCCCTGTTTTTGCAGGCAAAAACCCTAAATTTGCTTGGCCAATGTGGGCTTAACATTTCATGTTTTGCTCCCAGTGTTGCCAACGGCCATACCACGCTGAATCCACCGGTTCTCGTCCGATCACCGAAGTTAAGCAGCGTCGGGCGGGGTTAGTACCTGGATGGGTGACCGCCTGGGAACACCTCGTGCTGTTGGCGTTTTTTTTATCATTAAAATTTTTCTAAAATTTTGAAATTTTATTATGTTTTTACTGAATTTTTTTGTCCGAAAAAATTTTTTTGCTTCAAAGTGAAGGAAAAATTTCAATTTTTCTATCCTTTCTTATTTTTGCTAAATAGAATTAACATTTTTATTAGATATAAAGCCTATCCGTCGTAACACGTGTGTTTGCATCCTAGTTATCTAATAAAAAAATTTGTCAAAAGTGTTTTGTCAATATTTAAAGTCGATAGATAAAGGTAAACTGGGTAAATGGAATCTCCGAAATCATTTTAAGGACTGACGGAAATGATGGAATTTCTGAAAGGGGAGAAAAACACATCCCGAGGGGACATTATTCCATTATTTAAAGGGTAGAAATTTCCCCTGTTTTACTCCAGTTTAGGGTCTTTAGAATGAAAAAAAAAAAAGGATAGGAAAGAGACTTGATAATATTTTTACTGTATTACCCTCCATGTACGGCTTTTACCTGCCAAAAATGGATTTTTTAGAGCGAAAAACTGGTAGGCGAATTCTAATTTTTTTTCTATCAAGTGTTTAACTTGTTACACAATAATTAAACCACTCAAAAATTAGTCTAAGTTGACTTTAGGCGCACGTGCCCGGTGACTCATCTCACGTGGTCCCCTTGTTTTCATAACAGGTGTGACGGAAAGATCGCGATTCTTATCGAAAAAGTCCAGGTGCTTTAATCACGCTAGAATCACTGCCTATCTGATTCCTAAAATATCGATTTTACAATTCATTACGTCATAATATGCAAAATTCCACTTTAAAGTCCCCTTTGGAAGTTATGAATATCTAAATGAAAGGATTAAAGGGGGTTCTAAGACCAGTAATGGCTTTACTATTTTGTCCTTTTGTTAAAACTCAATCCGTCATTTGAAGTATTAATTAATCTTCAATTTAAAAAGAGAAAACTAAAATTGTAATTCAAACAATGGTAAATAATGAAAGGAGAAAGCTTAGAAATAAAAGACATTTTCTTCTCAATTAGTGGTTAACTTGATAACTCTTGTTTATTTTAAAGAGCCATAGCAATATGGCAGAGCCCCTAAATGGGGACAAATTTTCTCTACGCAGTTTTTACCGAAGTTTTGGATTTTTAACTCGATTCTTTATTGCTGTAACTCCCTTGTTACCGATTTTTTTCACCTTCCTCTTAAGACGTAGAATCCAGCTTTTTAGTAGGAGTTTTGGAATGTTTCCTCTTGTTTTTGCTGCTATAACTCCCTTTTTACAGATTTTTTGGGCTTCGCCTGCCTCTTTAGACGGAAAACCAGCTTTTAACATGATTCTTGAAATGTTTCCACGGTTTTTTGCTTCAATAACTAACTTCTTATCGAGGTTTTGGGCTTCGCCTGCCTCTTTAAGCGGAGAAACCAATTTTAACAGGATTTTTGGAATGTTTCCTCGGTTTTCTTCTGCTATAACTCCCATTTTTGGGCTTCGCCTGCCTCTTTAGACGGAAAAACCAGCTTTTTAACATGATTTTTGAAATGTTCCCTCGGTTTTTTGCTTCTATAACTCCCTTTTTACCGAGTTTTTGGGCTTCGCCTCCCTCTGTAGACGGAGAAACCAGCTTTTTAACAGGATTTTTGGAATGTTTCCTCGGTTTTTTGCTGCTATAACTCCCTTTTTACCGAGTTTTTGGGCTTCGCCTGCCTCTTTAGACGGAGAAACCATCTTTAAACGGGATTTTTGGAATGTTTCCTCGGTGTTTTGCTGCTATTACTCCCATTTTTGGGCTTCGCCTGCCTCTTTAGACGGAGAAACCAGCTTTTTAACATGATTTTTGGAATGTTTCCTCGGTTTTTTGCTGCTACAACTCCCATTTTTGGGCTTCGCCTGCCTCTTTAGACGGTAAAACCAGCTTTTTAACATGATTTTTGGAATGTTTCCTCGGTTTTTTGCTGCTATAACTCCCTTTTTACCAAGTTTTTGGGCTTCGCCTGCCTCTTTAGACGGAGAAACCATCTTTTAACAGGATTTTTGGAATGTTTCCTCGGTTTTCTGCTGCTATAACTCCCATTTTTGGGCTTCGCCTGCCCTTTAGACGGAGAAACCATCTTTTATCAGGATTTTTGGAATGTTTACTCGGTGTTTTGCTGCTATAACTCCCATTTTTGGGCTTCACCAGCCTCTTTAGACGGAGAAACCATCTTTTAACAGGATTTTTGGAAACATCCTCGGTTTTTTGCTGCTATAACTCCCTTTTTACCATGTTTTTGGGCTCCGCCAGCCTCTTTAGACGGAGAAACCAGCTTTTTAACTGGATTTTTGGAATTTTTCCTTGGGTTTTCGTTGTAAAAACTCCCTTTTTTCCTCGTTTTTTGGCCTTTTATCGAGTTTTTGGGCTTCCCCTACCTCCCCTTACACCTTGTAACCAGGATTTTTGAAATTTTTCCTCGCCTTTTTGCTGTAAAAACTCTCTTTTTACCAGTTTTTTTGGGCGTTTTTTAAACCAAGGAAACCCAAAATCTTTCTGTGTCCTACTAATCTAGAAGGAATTAAAATTAAAGGTTAGGATTCACTTCTTTCTCCGCTAAGTCTATTAAAGAAAGGTCCATTGTTTGCAAAGAACCTTGGGACATTCTCTTTAACGGAATAAAAAGAATTGTCTGTCTCTAGCCAGTTTAAAACACGTTTCCAATGCCCTTCCCGTCGCCAAATACTTCAAAATTGTTCTTCAATTGCAAGGTGCTCATTCTTTTAAAAAAATTGATGTTTATAAAAAAATTTCGAGGGGGGGATTCTATTGTTATTAAACAGTGAAGTCAGTAGACAATTCAAGGATGATGAGGAGTATGACTCAGAGAGTTCTGATTTACTGGTATTGATTCGAAAATGGTTTTCTCCCCTTCCCCGCGTCGCCCGCACCATTTCGGCCTCACTGACTGGCTCGGCAAATTAAAAGTCCGCCTTTTGTGAACGACCAGTGGAGCCTGGAGGGGTCCCTTCCACCCCTTAAACCAACAAACACCTGCCACCCCCGAAAAAAAAAAAAAAGAACTTGAATCCGTCACGGCGGAAGAAAATACGATTCGTATTTACGATTAGGACGATTTCAAGGATTATTATCCCGGGAATATTTCATCATAATTATAAATCACTTAGAAAAATGGACACTGAAAAAAAATACGTATGTCAAGGAAGAAAAAATTTAGGTCAACTTTAGGGCAGGATGGGTCCTGGCTATTCGGGTTCTGAGTTTTGGGACACTTCATCGGTTTTTTCGAAGTAGAAACTCTTTTTTCACCCGATTTTTTGGCTATTCTTAACCTTTTTTTTACCAAGAAACCACCATTTTCATTAGATTTTCGGGACTTTTTCTTGGTTTAAGTAAGTGGAAACTCTTTTTTCATCCGATTTTGGAGCTATTCCAAACATTTTCTACCAAGAAACCCCCTTTTGCATCATATTTTTGGGACTTTTTCTTGGTTTGAGGAAGTGGAAACTCTTTTTTCACCCGATTTTTTGGCTATTCCTAACCTTTTTTACCAAGAAACCACCATTTTCATTAGATTTTCGGGACTTTTTCTTGGTTTAAGAAAGTGGAAACTCTTTTTTCACCCGATTTTTGGCTATTCCAAACATTTTCTACCAAGAAACCCCCTTTTGCATCATATTTTTGGGACTTTTTCTTGGTTTGAGGAAGTAGAAACTCTTTTTTCACCCGATTCTTTGGCCATTATAGATAGATAGATAGATAGATATTTTATTCGTTATCATACATTAATAATATTTGATTGAATACGTCATATTTTCATGCTTACATTGCCATCCACAAACAGCTATCAGATTACTTTCTTTTAAAATATATACATTTTTTTTTTTTTTTTTTTAAATAAATACCTATACAATATTTTATTTACACTACCTATTTACATACTTTCTGATCTAATTTCCATGAACTCTCTCATATCGTACATTGGGTGTTCTTTTAACCATTTTTTAATTTTTTTTTCAAAATCTTTTTCTGATAGGTCCCTAACCTTTGCGGGCAGGTGATTAAACATTTTTATGCCTATTATTTCAAAACTTTTAGCAATTTTAGCCTTTTTACAAAACGGATATTCTATGTCATTTTTGTTTCTTACATTATATTTATTTACACTATTTACAAGATTATACATGTTAAGATTCTTTTTTATATACATCAACACATTATATACATATAAATTTACAACAGTCATGATTTTTTCTTTTTCAAATATAGCTTTACACGAATCTCTTGGTTTTAGGTTATACATTATTCTTAAGAATCGTTTTTGTACAAGTAGTACCTCTTTTAAGTACACACTCTTCCCCCATACAAGTATTCCATAAGACATGACTCCTTGAAATAATGAGAAATAGACTAGCCTCTTTAGCTCCTCTGATATCACAAATCTCAGATTTAACATTAAAAAACAGAGAGATGACAGTTTCTTGATTCTTAGTTTTATGTTGTCCTCCCACGTTAGGTGGGTATCAATGGTTAGTCCTAAAACTTTACATGTATCATTTTGTGGATAATTCTTATAATTTAACGAGATTAACAATTCTTTGGTTTTTTTTTCGTTCACAGCCATATTATTAAGTGCATACCATCCCTCCAACTTGGACATCGCATTTATTGATATATTTTTCACCTCCTCTACACTATTTGCGACTATCACCAAGGGTGTGTCATCCGCATATTGGTACTGCTCGACACCTTTTATATTCATATTTAGGTCATTTACGTATAATATAAACATTAGAGGTCCAATTATCGATCCTTGTGGCACCCCATTTGTTATCGAGCATCTTCCTGACATTTTATTTGCCCATTTGACATACTGAGATCGATTCGATAGGAGATTCTTACATAGGTTCATAGCTACCCCCCTTATGCCGTAGGCCTGAAGTTTTTTAAACAGCTTATCATGATTTACAGTATCAAAGGCCTTGCTGAGATCAGTGGTGATTAATTTGACGGTTTTATTCTCATTTAAGTTTCGGTTCACAGTGCATATCATATCAGCGAGCATATCGACAGTACCAACCTTACATCTGAATCCATACTGTGTACTTGATATCATTTTGTTTTTTTCAAGGAAACCCACCATTCTTCTAACCAGCAGAGATTCTATAACCTTTGAAAGAATAGGAACCAACGTTATAGGCCGATAATTAGACGGATCACTCAGACTTCCAGAACCTTTATATACAGGGGTCACGACACATTTTTTTAACTTTTCAGGGAAGTAACCCTCCAAGAAACATTTATTGACTATCATGGTCAAGGGCTTGGATAAACTAAGGGAAATACGTTTTATAAAGTTGTTACTCATTCCATAGTAGTCCTTCGCATCTGAGCATTTCAAATTTTTTAGCGTTTTTTCAACTTCGGTTTCTTCCGCTGGCATTAGGAAAATACTATTTTTATTTACCCTTAAATTCTCCCCTATTTTATGATTATGTGGGGCTTTTACGATTGACTCAATTATTTTCAATGGGATACTTTGGAAGTATTTATTAAAATCATCAGGTGTTAAATGCGAGCTTGGTTGTGGTCTGGGTTTCCGAAATTCATTTATAATTTTCCAGCATTCTTTGGAATAATTTTCCGTTTCTAATAGCTTTAGGTCATTTAAACCTTTCTTTTCTTCATTTACCGCTGTGTTATACTGCAGTCTAGCTTCTTTTATTTTCCTATTGAGGGTTAATTTTATTTCAGAGTTTCCCCTACTTTCTGATCTTTTTAAGTCTAACAGCAGTCTAAGCTTGTTCCATTTGTCTAAGACATTGGTTGATATTGGCCGGGTCTGTTTATTTCTGCAACCACCCTGTCGAGAGCGTTTGGTCCTAGAGGGGAATATTTGGTCATAACTGTAAAAGAAAATTCTCCAAAAATCCTCAAAACATGCCTCTGCATTTTCATGCTGTTGTAGACAGCTCCAGTCGAAGGAGGATAACTGATTTTCAAACTCATTTAGTTTATCAGCGTTATTTGTATCACGATAGAGTATATATTTTATTTGACTTTTGTTAATTTTCCCATTTAATTCGTAATTGGCTAAAATGCCCATGTGATCGGAACTAACACGATGTTCTATTTCAGTTTTAATGGATTCGGAGGCAGTGAAAATATTGTCGATACACCTATTTCCCTGATATCTGGTTGCAGATTTTACTGCAGGTTTTAGTCTAAATATATCTAAGATTTCTAATAGCTTTAGTGATTCCGAATCTTTTCCCAGTATGTCTATGTTTAAATCTCCTAATACAAATACATTCTTGTTCTTATTATGAGCATGCAATAATACGTTAAAAAACTTATCATAAAAGGATTGATTTGTATACCCTGTACGATAGAGAGAGATCAGTATGCAGTCCAGAGCTGGTATATGAGCACCACAGCACTCGAAGTTCCCTTCCTCGGCATAAGTCTTTATGAACGTTAGTTCCTCGGCGACAAGATCATCTTTTATGAGTAATAAGGATCCTCCACGTCGTTTCCGTGTACGGCAGAAGTGAGCTGCGACGTAATGGCCATCAAAATTTAGGTACTGAAGATCATCCCTCATGAGCCAATGTTCATTTATGGATACTGCGGCAAGTTCATCATGCTTTCTCATTAGTAAAGACAGTTCATGTTGCTTACTTATTATTCCTTGGATATTTATATGAAAGAGTTTTCTATGTATCATTCTAAGATTCGGTCTTCCAGTTTGATTTTTATTGCAGTTCACGCGTTGTTCCATATTCGATGCCAGGTTTAAATCCACTTCATGGCCAGATTTGAGCGCCGTCATAGTTTGGTTCCTTCCGTCCGTCGACGGAATAAAAAACGCCTGACAAGGACATCCTGAGGCCAGAAATCCGCGCTCATTATTGTTTCCTCATGCTTTCTGTCAAAATTGCAGCGGAAACTTTCAAAGTGTCCCTTGCTACCTAGCGAGGAACATTCCACATCACCAACATTAGGGTTTTTCTTTTTGATGTATTCAATAACATTAGTATTTGTCGTACCTTTTTTTAATTTTCCAATAAATATCCATGATTTTCTAGCTCCGGCTTCCAATAGCGTCTGTTCTGTACTCCCAGTGCCTAAGATTGCCGGGGTTCTTTTTTGTTTTCTTTTCCTGATTTCGTTCCACGGTGCGTTGTTTTCCACCTCTAAGTTTTCATTTAGCTTGGGTGGAATATCCAGTGTTATTTCCGCCCGTTTTTCTATCATTGTTTTTTCATTTTTCTCACCATTTGTGGCGAGTTCAGCAGAGCTCTCCGTGATGGTTTGTTTGTAAGACGTATTCTTTTCGGTGTGTTTTGAATTCACAGTCTGGGAGGTTTTACTTGAGCCTCCAGTCTTGCCAACTTCTGATTGTTTTCCCTTTTTTTCACTAACAGTAAGTGAAGAGGTTTCGACTTTTTTCCGATGTTCCAAAGTGTTTTCTAGCTTTGAGATCCGTTTTTTGAGCTCAGAATTTTCAATCTCTAAGGATTCTGTCCTTTTCGAAAGAGACATTGAGTCTTGGATCTCATTCAAATAAGTAAACATAACCATGACGCTTTGGCTCAGATACATTTGTCCTTTAACTAAGCATCTCAGGATATCTTTCTCACCTTGATTTCCTATAAGTATTTCCTCTTGATGTCTGATAGTCAAGGATAACTTTTCTATGAGCTTCCTTTGCTGTTCCTTGGAAGCCGATTCGAACGTATTCTTGCCACTACGCTTAGCTTCACAACACGTGGTCTTCCCTCCACGAATTTCAAGCCCCTTTGATTTCACACAGTCTGTATGGTACAGAGAGACACAATTCTCACATTTAACAGGATTTTGAGTAACATTTTTTCCACAAAAACAACAAAAACCCGATTTTTCTAAGACCGAGATTTCAGGCGGTGTGACTGTTTCGGACGCCATCTCGCGGTAACATTGATTGCTGTAAGCATTGTAACCATAAAAATAAAATAGAAACTACCATTTTCTTCAGCTTTTCGGGACTTTATTTTGGTTTGAGGAAGTAGAAACTCTTTTTTCATCCGATTTTGGGGCTATTCCAAACCCTCTCTACCAAGAAACCCCCTTTTGCTTCATATTTTCGGGACTTTTTCTTGGTTCAAGGAAGTAAAAACTCTTTTTTCACCCGATTTTTTGGCTATTCCTAACCTTTTTTACCAAGAAACCACCATTTTCATTAGATTTTCGGGACTTTTTCTTGGTTTAAGAAAGTGGAAACTCTTTTTTTCATCCGATTTTGGGGCTATTCCAAACATTTTCTACCAAGAAACCCCCTTTTGCATCATATTTTTGGGACTTTTTCTTGGTTTGAGGAAGTAAAAACTCTTTTTTCACCGATTTTTTTGCTTTTCGAAACCTTTTCTACCTAGAAACCACCATTTTCATTAGATTTTCGGGACTTTTTCTTGGTTTAAGAAAATGGAAACTCTTTTTTCACCCGATTTTTTTGCTATTCCTAACCTTTTCTACCAAGAAACCCCCATTATCATCGGATTTTGGGACTTTTTCTGGGCTTAAAGAAATAGAAACTCTTTTTTTACCCGATTTTTTTGCTATTCCTAACCTTTTCTACCAAGAAACCACAATTTTCATTAGATTTTCGGGACTATTTCTTGGTTTAAGAAAGTTGAAACTCATTTTTCACCCGATTTTCGGGATATTCCAAACCTTTTCTACCATGAAACTACCATTTTCGTCAGCTTTTCGGGACTTTTTTTTGGTTTGAGGAAGTAGAAACTCATTTTTCATCCGATTTTGGGGCTTTTCCAAACCCTCTCTACCAAGAAACCCCCTTTTGCATCATATTTTTGGGACTTTTTCTTGGTTTGAGGAAGTAAAAACTCTTTTTTCACCCGATTTTTTGACTATTCCTAACCTTTTTTACAAAGAAACCACCATTTTCATTAGATTTTCGGGACTTTTTCTTGGTTTGAGGAAGTAAAAACTCTTTTTTCACCCGATTTTTTGACCATTCCTAACCTTTTTTACAAAGAAACCACCATTTTCATTAGATTTTCGGGACTTTTTCTAGGTTTAAGAAAGTTGAAACTCATTTTTCACCCGATTTTTGGGATATTCCTAACCTTTTTTACAAAGAAACCACCATTTTCATTAGATTTTCGGGACTTTTTCTTGGTTTAAGAAAGTTGAAACTCATTTTTCACCCGATTTTGGGATATTCCTAACCTTTTTTACAAAGAAACCACCATTTTCATTAGATTTTCGGGACTTTTTCTTGGTTTAAGAAAGTTGAAACTCATTTTTCACCCGATTTTTGGGATATTCCTAACCTTTTTTTACAAAGAAACCACCATTTTCATTAGATTTTCGGGACTTTTTCTTGGTTTAAGAAAGTGGAAACTCTTTTTTCACCCGATTTTTGGGATATTCCTAACCCTTTGTACCAAGAAACCCCAATTGTCATCGGATTTTTGGGACTTTTCCTCAGTTTTTTTGACTAACCAAGCAACTCTTTACACCTGATTGTATGGATCTTCATTCAGTAGCTTCTCTTTTAAATAGCAGAAATAAAATCAGTTGTTTAAAGTCAAAATTGTGTAAAATTTGAACTAGTTTTTTAATTTAAAAATGAGTTGGCCGGAAAGACTCAAAATGCTTTCGACGATTTCCGAAGGTTTATCCAAGTTGAACCAATCAGGAGAGACATCGACAGGCGAGCTCCTGAAATTCGCTAGTAAAAAATTGAAAAAGAACTCCGAAGAAATTTTCCCACGTTTTTAAAAGATCTACAGCTCGCGGAGAAGATCAAAATAGTGAAAATCAAGAAAAAGTCTTCTCTCCGCCTTTTTGATGAAGTAATCTGCCGCAATTGTGGAAGCTTGAAAAGAAAAGAACGTCGTCAAAAAAGAAAAAAGTGGTCCAAATATAAAATTTTTGTTTTTAAAAAGTGAATTGAACAGGTGGAAGAGAAGTGGGCTTAGGGTGCGCTTATGACACATTAGGGGCCCATGCGCTCTGGGGTTCTCTCCCCCAGTTTCGACCTATCAAACCATTACATCGAATCCGACTATAATCTACTTTTAGATTTAATTGTCATTTAAATAACTTCCCTTCAAACGTCTCTTTTATACAAGGATTACAAGTGTAATCCTCCCATTTCGGACATCGCGACAACATCATGGATTGTCTCCAGTTGCTTTTTCCTTTCAAAAGAAGGGGAACAAATCAAAGTTTGCTATCTATTTTGTTCCAAATCAAATCCTTTTTATTGTCTAAAATATCCGAATTATCGTCTATAATACGCTTAAAAGTTTTTTTAAATGTCAAAATGTTCTGCTGCCCACATTTAGTGGTAAAAACACCAACTTGTTTGTGTCTAAAAGCGATATTTGTCAGCTTTTCTCAATTTGAAGAAATTCCAACGAAAACTTCCTTAAAGAGAAGTAACAATATAGGAGGGGGAAGTATATTGGAAGGGAAGTATAATGGAGGGGGAATTATAAGGGAGGGGAAGTATGACGGAGGGGGAGGTATGACGGAGGTGGAAGTATAACGGAGGAAAAGTTTTTATTTTTTTCAAAAAATTTTCCAAGTTTTTTTTTTTCAAAAAAGTTTCAAAGTTTTTTTTTCCAAAAATTTTCCGAGTTTTTTTTCCAAGAATTTTTGCGAGTTTTTTTTTCCAAGAATTTTCCAAGTTCTTTTTTTTTTCCAAAAATTATCCAAGTTTTTTCGAAAATTTTTTACTCGTTAGTTTCTTGTTCACCGACGAAAGAAATTTTGGTGAAAATCGGTTGTAAAGTATTCCCGAAAAAATACTACGGACGGACGGCCGGCCGGCACCACAGACAAAAATAACTTCTTTAAGGAAGTTAAAAAATTTAGTTCACTTGTTAAAGTGGACGGTTTCGGAATTACGGCCCTAATAATTATGTTTTTGTACTTACGTCAATTTAGACATGATAATGATAATTGACATGATAATTGAAATAACTCGAAAACCGCTGTTTCTAGCGAGATAAACACTAAGTACAAAAATAATCAACATTTAATTTTCTTTAGAAAACAACTTAGGCATTCTTTTCATAGAACAAATAGTTAACGAGATATGACCTGTTTTCTACCTAGATAAATTTTTTTAATAAAAAAAAGCTTCGCACTTTAAATTGTGCTAACCAAATTTACCGAGTTTTTGGGCTTCCCCTAAAATTTAGACGGAAAAACCAGCGTTTTATCAGGATTTTTGAAATTTTTCCTCCGTTTTTCGTTGTAAAAACTATCTTTTTACCGAGTTTTTTTTGGCTTCGCCTACCCCTTTAAACGAAAAAACCAGCTTTTTAATACGAATTTGGGTTTTTTTTCCCTTTTTACCAGTTTTTTTGGGCTTTGAATTGTTTTTTAAACCAACTATCTTTTTAAACCAACTATCTTAACTATCTTTTTACCGAGTTTTTTGGCTTCGCCTACCCCTTTAAACGAAAAAACCAGCTTTTTAATACGATTTTTGGTGTTTTTTCGCTGTAAAAAATCCCTTTTCACCAATTTTTTGGGCTTTGAATTGTTTTTTAAACCAAGGAAACCCAAATCTTTCTGTGTCCTACTAATCTAGAAGGAATTGAAATTAATGGTTAGGATTTTCTTCTTTCTCCGCTAAGTCTATAAAGTTCTTACATCATTTTAGACATGATATTGAAATAACTCGAAAACAACTGTTTCTAGCGAGATAAACACTAAGTACAAAAATAATCAGAATTTAATTTTATATAGAAAACAACTTAGGCATTCTTTTCATAAAATAAATAGTTAACGAGATATGACCTGTTTTCTACCTAGATAAATTTTTTTAATAAAAAAAGCTACGCACTTTTAATTGTGCTAACCAATTTTACCGAGTTTTTGGGCTTCCCCTAAACTTTAGACGAAAAAACTAGCTTTTTATCAGGATTTTTGAAATTTTTCCTCCGTTTTTCGTTGTAAAAACTCCCTTTTTACCGAGTTTTTTTGGCTTCGCCTACCCCTTTAAACGAAAAAAATCAGCTTTTTAATAGGATTTTTGGTGTTTTTTCGCTGTAAAAAATCCCTTTTCACCAGTTTTTTTGGGCTTTGAATTTTTTAAACCAAGGAAACCCAAAATCTTTCAGTGTCCTACTAATCTAGAAGGAATTAAAATTAATGGTTAGGATTCTCTTCTTTCTCCGCTAAGTCTATTTAAGTTCTTACATCATTTTAGACATGATATTGAAATAACTCGAAAACAACTGTTTCTAGCGAGATAAACACTAAGTACAAAAATAATCAAAATTTAATTTTCTTTAGAAAACAACTTGGGCATTCATTTCATACAACAAATAGTTTAGGAGATATGGCCTGTTTTCTTGATAAATTTTTAAAATAAAAAAAAGCTCCGCATTTTCTATAACGCTAACCATGTTTTGTATTAAAAAAAAAAAAAATAAGCTTTCACTGATTTCAATAAATTAAAAACAATGGGAAAATTTTGGCGCAAAGAATAAATGCCCAGATTTATTATTCAAAGCGTGTAAAAGCATCCTTTCTCTTTGATATACCATGATTACTAAAAGGAAAAAAAAAGTCTTTTTACAGAAAACGTGTGAACCGCTCTCATATAGTGAAATCAAGGTAAAATCAAGCAAGCCTGAATTCCCCCCCCCCCCCCCCCCCCAAAAAAAAACCTTCAACTTGTATTTTGGCTTTCGCCAAATCTATTTAGATGTAGACCGCTCGTTTTAGTCGATTTTGACAACCTACGAACACTAATTTTCCCGGGGTGTGGAAAACCCTCAACTAAGAGCCGTACATGGAGGGTAATATGAGGCGCTCCGGGTACGAAGGGCGAACTCGACATCGGAGAAATTTTTTTTAACTTCCTTAAAGAAATTATTGTGATACCCTCGACTTCGGGTTTTTGGGGAAGGGTCTTCCAGTTTTTTCATTTTCAGATTCCAGATGGTGAATACACCCATATAATTTTTATGTTGAGTTCGCTTTTTTTCCCCTTTAAATACGTAAAAACCGAAACTTTAAAATGCGAATATCTCGAAACTACGTTTTGTCGAATTCGCCCTTCGTACCCGGAGCGCCTCATATAGCTTCTCTGAGAAATCTAAAAAGGTGCACTGGTTCCTAAGAAGTCTGTCAAAATGCCTACATTCTCTCATAAGTCATCTTAAGAACCGTTAGATCTTCAAAATCTCGACTAATCGGGGACGTAAAGACTGAAAAAGGATCGAAACGTATGACGTTAAGTCTAACAGTTTAAAAGAAGAAGAACGGGTTTTTTTCTGTCTTCTTCCACATCTTCCTTCTCCAGCGCCAGATGGCGTCCCCCCACTCAGTCCTCAAGAATCAAGAACCGGGAACCCAGTCCGGGAAAAGATAGTGGACGAAGAAGTGCGGACGAATGTTTCTGTGCTATCAGTGAATCATCGAATCCTTTGAACACCCATGACCATTTCATCAAGGATAATTTAAATAAAGGTACTTTTAAAAAAAAATCACTTAAAATTTTTATGTCCAAATATTTTTGCTTGAAGAAAACTTTTGAGAATGCCAAAATTTTAATTAATTAATGTTGGTTTTTACTGCGCAAAAATCTTAATGTTGGTATGCTGTAAATTCAAGGAATGTGACCAGAGATTTAAGGTTGGTCTTTTCTCAAAGGTAAAAAAGGTGCAGGTGTAAAATATGGGCGTGGGCTTATCGAAGTTGGAAGCCTAAGAATTGAGCAATATTATTTTTTTTAATAACATAATTGAAGGTGGAATATAATGATAAAACTGGTATTCCAACGGGAAGAATATAGGCCAGTGTGCCCTTTCACGTCTTCCTTTCTCGCGATATTACAGACGTCGTGATTTCAGTAGTACCGTAATATTTTTGTTTATTACTTTTTATTATTTAAAAAAAAGTACTTGAGGATGTGGCTTTTGTTAAAAGGATCACGTAGAAATGGAAATTTAAGACGTGGGGATAAAAAAAGGTTCCTTTGTCATTAACGTCCGCCTTTTCGTAGACAGTTCCGAAAGTGAAGGTGGCCATTATGCGATAAAAAGGGTCTCCGGGGAGACTTTAACGACGGCTTTTCCTCCCTTGTTAAACGGCGCATGTCTTTTCGAATTGGGACACCTGTCGATTTCCGCCCTCGTCG
This sequence comes from Orius insidiosus, assembly GCA_014119065.1. NCBI lineage: Eukaryota > Metazoa > Arthropoda > Insecta > Hemiptera > Anthocoridae > Orius > Orius insidiosus. The sequence goes on from JACGAQ010000129.1 coordinate 215,857, forward strand.
ACTACGAAAGTTTTTATGTCTTTTTATGCTAGATGTTATGGGGGTTTTCTGGGCCAAAAATTTAGGAAAGCTGTTAAAAATGCAGTAAAAAAGCTATAAGAAAATGCGGTGTTCCCTTGCTTGTCGCGTTGACAGTCACTCCACATTCTATGAGGAGAATCGAGCAGTCTTTGTGACCGCATTCGGCGTGAGATCATCGTTGTCGACTGCGGAAGTCCAAGTTCAGAAGGTACCATGCGACTTCCAGAAAAATGCAGGTGTTTGTTAAAAACGTCCAAATATCCGGGAAAGATGTTTGACGTCCAAAAAAACGCCTTTAAGATGGTGTAAGAAGCGATTCTCTTGGTAAAGTTGTAGGTTTTCAGTGTAAAAAGCCTTGGAAAACGCCTAAAAACGTCCAAATATCCGGGAAAGATGTTTGACGTCCAAAAAAACGCCTTTAAAAAGGTGTAAGAGGCGATTCTCTTGGTAAAGTTGAAGGTTTTTAGTGCAAAAAGCCTTGGAAAACGCCTAAAAACGTCCAAATATCCGGGAAAGATGTTTGACGTCCAAAAAACGCCTTTAAAATGGTGTAAGAAGCGATTCTCTTGGTAAAGTTGAAGGTTTTCAGAGCAAAAGCCTTGGAAAACGCCTAAAAACGTCCAAGTATCCGGGAAAGATGTTTGACGTCCAAAAAACGCCTTTAAAATGATGTAAGAGGCGATTCTTATGGTAAAGTTGAAGGTTTTCAGTGTAAAAAGCCTTGGAAAACGCCTAAAAACGTCCGAATATCCGGGAAAGATGTTTGACGTCCAAAAAACGCCTTTAAAATGGTGTAAGAAGCGATTCTCTTGGTAAAGTTGAAGGTTTTCAGTGCAAAAAGCCTGGGAAAACGCCTAAAAAACCGATGCAAATGATGTTCCTCCATAAGGGATTTCTTAAACAAAAGACAGTAGAAAGCCCCACTCCTACAATCTTGGCGAAGTTCATTTCAATTCATCGCCGATCGTTTTAAATAATATTGACTTGCTGATTTCGTTTTTAAAACTTCGTGATCTTTTCTTTATAGCCGCTAACGTTCTACTTATATAATTGTTTCGTCCTTTAGTGAAATGGCTTAACTGTAATTACCGTAATGCCGGTCTTTATATTGTTTACCCATTCAATTATTCATTTTTTTTCCACTTTTTTTCCCCCGTCCTTTTTTTGACACCATGAATATTATGGGAGACTAATTCTAAATCGACGATTTTCAATTTCCTCACTTTTTTTAGGAAAAAGGGAATACGATGAGTCACGCCCGGATGATCCAACGGTTTTTTTTTTTCCTTGAGAAAACGATCTTTGAACTTTGAGAAGTCATTAGACTACGAAAATTATAATAAGGCCAAAAGAAAGAAGAAGAAAATAGGAAAAAGACGCGTATTCTAAAAAATGACTTTCACTCGTTTTATATTACAGATGGAAGATTTCTATTGCTTGTATACACGCTCACTCTTTATAAATTTTTTTCAAGAAACTTGAATTCTTTTTTAAAAAATTAAAAGCCACTGAAGGACCTCACTGGGAGTAATGAGATGACTTTCTAGTTTCCATTAACTAATAGAAAAAAATTTAAAAAGGACGTAATTTAATACTTGTAGCCTTTGAAATAAAAAAATAAAAGTTTAAAAAATTCAGTCACCTCCTGGACCTTTAGGCCAATGCCTGATTTTGATGAAATGGCTTATAAAAATGGAAAAAAAAAAATGTCAACAGCACGAGGTGTTCCCAGGCGGTCACCCATCCAGGTACTAACCTCGCCCGACGCTGCTTAACTTCGGTGATCGGACGAGAACCGGTGTATTCAGCGTGGTATGGCCGTTGGCAACCCTGAGAGCAAAACATGAAATCTTAAGCCAACAGGGTTTTTGCCTGCAAAAACAGGGCATATTATAGCAAGGTAGATTGGGAGGAATTGCTAATTCACGAGTCGCCAGACATAATATGTACAATCAAAAAGGAAAATGATATTTTTAAAAAGCGTTTGTTGCAAAAGTGTATTCTTGTAGTAGGTTTTTAGGTTTTTAGGTTTTTTTTTTTTTTTTTTTTTTTTTTTTTTTTTTTTTTTTTCCTTTATAAGTACCTATCCCTTATAAAAAAAAAAAAAAAAAAGTTTCTTTTGGGTCAAAAAACCGAGGAGCAAAATCCCAAAAATCCCTGTTTTAAAATTTCTAGAGGCCGTGGGGACGAGAAAAAACGTAATAAAATTTTCAAAATTTAAGAAAAAGTTTAATGATTAAAAAAAAATGCCAACAGCACGAGGTGTTCCCAGGCGGTCACCCATCCAGGTACTAACCTCGCCCGACGCTGCTTAACTTCGGTGATCGGACGAGAACCGGTGTATTCAGCGTGGTATGGCCGTTGGCAACCCTGAGAGCAAAATTTGGCTTCTTACGCCAAGGTTGTAGGTTGTATTTTTGTCAGCTAACTCCCGTTTTTCTATCTGTTTTCGATAGTAGGGAATAAAAATCATTGAATTTCGCTAATTTGAGGAAATTTTTGTAGGTGCCATCTCTGTACCAATATTTTTGCTTAAAATGCACTTATGACCTACATGAGGGACAACTATTTTTTTTTGTTTTTATTTTTTACTTCTTAATTAGGAATAATTATTCAAAAAGTATAAGTCCCACCGGTTGTTCCATTTCTCACCAGAGAGTACCGCTTTTCTTACACACTCCTGACACAGTTTTTTCCCGAAAAAAAGTCACTAATCACAAAAGAAGAAGGAGAAGAAAATGTTTACATATTCGGTCAATCGGCCCAAAAAAATGAGGGGAAAAGTGGATTTGTATGCCGATAAACGCCTTAAAAATGGATTTAGAAGGAGTCTCTAGGCTGTCGGCGAAGCTTGAGATTTTTAAGGCCTGCAAACTGAGGAAAACGCACAAAAAGTCCTGAAAAAATGTGTTTTGTTTAACGAAAAACGCCTTAAAAATGGGTTCAGAAGGAGTCTCTTGGCTGTCGGCGAAGCTTGAGAATTTGAATGCCTGAAACCTCAGGAAAATGCCCAAAAAATCCCAAAAAAAAAAGTGTTTCGTTTGCCGAAAAACGCCTTAAAAATGAGTTTAGAAGGAATCTCTTGGCTGTCGGCGAAGCTCAAGGATTTGAATGCCTGCAAACTGAGGAAAACGCACAAAAAGTCCTGAAAAAATGTTTTTTGTTTGCCGAAAAACGCCTTAAAAATGAGTTTAGAAGGAGTCTCTTAGCTGTCGGCGAAGTTTGAGAATTTGAATGCCTGAAACCTCAGGAAAATGCCCAAAAAATCCCAAAAAAAAAAGTGTTTCGTTTGCCGAAAAACGCCTTAAAAATGAGTTTAGAAGGAATCTCTTGGCTGTCGGCGAAGCTCAAGGATTTGAATGCCTGCAAACTGAGGAAAACGCACAAAAAGTCCTGAAAAACTTGCTTTGTTTGCCGAAAAACGCCTTAAAATTTAGTCAAAGAGGAGTCTTTTGGCCGGAGATGAAATGCAGACTTAACAAAAATTTTTTTTTACGTTTCGCTCTACTTTAACTTCCTTTTTTTAATCGCGATAAAGTTTCGTTCAATCATCGAATCATTTCCTGAACGGTTTTTTATCCTCAAGCTTCGTTAATTTCAAAATCGTGATTCGTGCCGATATTTTGAAAGTTTTCGTAACACATCTTTAGAATGTATGCACGCCATTTTCTTGCATAACGAAAATTATTTTTAGCCCAAAAACTTCGAGCACGCGAAAAAAAAAATCAGTCACGATTTTTAAATGTGACTTAAAAAGGCGGAAAAACTACTTTTCCATGACGTTTTCCCTCTCGAAACTCCATTAGTTAACCTTGACTTTAAATTAAACTAACCGCGAATCTTTTGTTTCGTATTGTACTACCACTGATACCAACACGTATTTTTCTCATTCTAAAATAATTATCTTGATCCCAAAAGGGCAAAAGGTTGTTTTTTTGTTTTTTTCAATATCTTCCTTTCTCGCCTTCTTTTGTAAAACGCGAATCCTTGACGCCCACTCTTCACTGCATAAATTTGGCCATGACTGGCTAAAGATCGACTTCAATAATATCGTTTTTCAAAAGATTTTTTCTTTCTTTTTTTTCCCCCAAATAAGGAAATGTAAAATAAGATTGTAAGTTGATACTAGGTACGATAATACCAAGGATTTAGAAAGTAATTTTTTTTCCCTCAAAACATCGAATTTTCTCTCTATCTTGGTAACTGCTTGAAAATTTTTAATCTGACGGAGTCCATAATGGGCTCATTTATTTTATTTTTTCATATTTCGATTAATTTAGCTGCGCATTCCTGGTGAGCAACACTCTTCCTGAAAAATTTATTTTTAATAAGTATGAAGTCATATAAAAATAAAACTTACTGGTTTCGGTGCGGTATTTACTCCGTCTTCTTTTATTCTTTTACCTCGCGGACCGTGAAATTTTGTTTCATTTTATTTCACTTAAATATTTTTAGTTTTCTGGTTCTAGGACTTTTAAATTGAACGATTTTATGGTACCCTCAATTTTTATGAACGCCATTTTAGGATATGATAGATAAAGTACAGGAAATGAAAGTGAATCTGTCAAAGAACCTTTCAAGTAATCACATGTTCACTTTTTATTGTTTTCTCTTTTTTCCATATAAGCCTTAATTAATCATCGCTTTTCTAGTAATTTCTTTCCCACAATTTCCTGATTTTCTGGTGTGGGGGTCCTAAAAAAATTTCGGTTCTCTTTTTTTTGGCATGTCCGGTCCGGAAACTTCTATATGGACATGAGAGAATAAAATGATATAAAAAGCTTTTTTGTCTCCACGAAGAATGCTGTGAGACCTCCATCCCGTTATTTGCTCTCTCTCTTTTAGACGTCTAAACGACCCAAATCTTTTTTTTTTCTTCCTTTTTTTTCTGATTCTAAATTAACATCGAGTTGTAAAATGACTCGATTTTATGAATGGAGCGACCGTAAGACCTCAAATCGGTTACGTCACGCGGGTCAGTCCCGGGTTATGTCCCGTTTTCCTCGCAGTCTCGATTGGGATAGACGAGTGTCCCGCTTTGAGGGAAAAGTCTCGCTCTTAAAACCCTATTTAATGGGTTTCATGACGTTTTTCTCGATTTTCGGGTCTAGAAACACCGGTTATATCGAATGATCGGGCGTTCAACATCTTTTTTAGCGTCTTTTGCCTCGATTTCGGTGTAAAACGCCCATTTCTCCGGTTTTTTTTAAGCGTTTAACATCCTTCCAAACCAGTTTCGAAATATTTTCCTAGGTTTATAGGCCTAAAACCTAGGAAAACGCCCAAAAAATCCTGAAAAAAATGTGTTTTGTTCACCGAAAAACGCCTAAAAATGGGTTTAGAAAGAGTCTCTTGGCTGTCGGCGAAGCTTGAGATTTTTAAGGCCTGAAACCTGAGAAAAAGCGCCCTAAAACTCCAGACAAAAATGTGTTTTGTTTGCCGAAAAACGCCTTAAGTGTGGTTTAGAAGAAGCCTTGACTTTCGGTGTAAAAACACTCGTTTCTCCGGGTTTTTTAAGTGCTTAACATCCTTTTTAACGAGTTTCGAATTATTTTCCTAGGTTTATAGTCCAGAAAACCTCGTTTTATTAGATGTTCAGGCGTTTAACATTGTTTTAAGCATGTTTTGGATACTTGTTCTCCTTGGTTTTTGGTGTCAAAACACCCGATTACCGGGAGTTTTAGCGTTTAACATCTCGTTTTGGATTTTTTTCCTAGTTTAGGTATATGTTAACCTGTTTTATTAGATTTTCGGGCTTTCAACATCTTTTTTATCAGGTTTGGGACGCTTTCCTCCACCCTCGCCTGTTTTATCGGGTATTTGGGCGTTTAACATCCTCATTGCGTTTAAGGATCGTTTTCCTCGATTTTTTGGCGTAAAAACACCCGTTTTTTCGAGTTTTAACATCGTTTTATGCCTGTTTTGGATATTTGTTCTCCTTGGTTTTTGGTGTCAAAACACCCGTTTACCGGGAGTTTTAGTGTTTAACACCTTTTTTAACGAGTTTTGCATTTTTTTCCTAAGTGGTAACCCGTTTTATTAGATTTTCGGGCGTTTAACATCTTTTTATTGCGTTTAGGATAGTTTTCCTCGATTTTTAGGCGTAAAAACACCCGTTTTTTCATATCGTTTTATGCCTGTTTTAGATATTTGTTCGCCTTGGTTTTTGGTGTCAAAACACCCGTTTACCGGGAGTTTTAGTGTTTAACACCTTTTTTAACGAGTTTTGCATTTTTTCCTAGGTGTTAACCCGTTTTATTAGATTTTCGGCCGTTTAATATCTTTTTATTGCGTTTAGGATAGTTTTCCTCGATTTTTAGGCGTAAAAACACCCATTTTTTCGAGTTTTTTGAACGCTTAACACCCTTCTCATGGAGTTTTGGGTAATTGTCCTCCACTTTCTTATTCACCATCTTTAGAAGCGATTTTTTGGGTTTGTTGCCTGAAGAATGTCTTAATTAAAGTCCAACTATCAAACAGAATTAAAAGTAGTTAAGATAAAACCGCAGCCGGTTAATAAAAAACGTCGAGTAGGTAAGCGTTGAAGGGGGTCGGGATAGTTAGGTAACTGTGAACTCCATCTCCGTTACGTGGCAACTTTCACGTTCTTATTTCCTTAATTCGGATGCTGCGAGCTTTGACAAATCTTCGGATCTTCCTTTTTGTTATTCAGAAGGCGTAGATGTGATAGGCGTCATTAAAGGAAAAGAATGAGCCAATATGAGAAGGGTCTTTGACTTCTTTATTAATTCACCTCAGGCGATTATTTTTCGTTATTTGCATAAATCCCTTCGAGCCATAGATCCGTTCTTTACTGGCTGAATAATTGATTTTCTTCGGTTGCCTAACATGCTTTTTTTTTTTTTTCGTTTTAATTAAAAATATTGACCACTAAAAGAAATTCGGAAAAAGACGGAAAAAGCCCTGCAAACTTTCTCATAAATGGGGGGGATATTCAGATCAATATTTAATCAATTTTCCAGGGCCCTGGCAGACCCAAGAACTGTACATTTAGGGTATTACTAGCCAATGAAAGCACAGAGACCTTCATGAGGTTATAAAAAGGATATGGTTTCTCTGTGACTGTGAGCTCTGTTGGTAATAAAGTGAACTAAGTCTAACATAGATTTTTGGTCAAACTTCTCTTTGAGAGATTAAATGATTGAAAATGTCAGAATGTGGATGAGAGTCTTCTTTTACCTAGTTTCTGAATAAACATGACCTAAATCTTTTATTTAATTAACTGCTTAACCATCTGCAAGAACAATCACCTCCGTTGGTTTAGACCAATTTGCGGTTTAAATTATTTTTAAAAAAATTAATGAGAACCTGTGGCATTTTGAACGTTCAAAGGTCAAAATCTAAAAATAATTTTGCCTTCAAAGATTATTTTTGTTGCAAATCTTCATGATAGCCAATGAAAGCACAGATACCTTCATTAGGTTATAAAAAGGTTATGACGGTTTCTCTGTGACTGAGCTCTGTTGGTAGTAAAGTGAACTAAGTCTAACATTTTTTGTCAATTGTGTGATTTTTGTTGTTTTATTTATAACTTTTGATTTTAGAACGATGTGGATAGCGGCCATCAGCGGGTTATTTTGGCTGTTGGCGACGGTCGAATCCGCTGTGAACCGAGCGCCGCAGTTTCTTCCAGGTGGAGACATGAGTCGCTTTTCTTTACCTGAAGACAGTCAAGTAGGAGCTCCAGTTTATCGCTTACGTGGGCAGGATCCAGAAGGCTCACCAGTCCACTACTCGATCAGCGGTCAACATTTCGAAGTCGACCGTTCCTCCGGAATCGTCTCGTTGGTCAAACCGCTCGACCGAGAAACCGAAGACATTTTAGAAGTCATCATAAGCATCACCGGTAAGCATACAGCTTTTAAAAAAATTCAAAATAATATTTTTTTTAGATGAATCTGTGGGAGGCGCTGAACCAAATACAGTCTCTTTACGCCGAGAAATCCCAGTTTTAGACGTAAACGACAACACCCCAGAATTTCTCGGGCGACCATACTCAGTCGTTTTAATGGAAAATACCAAACCTGGGAGTGAAATTTTTTCAAATATAACCATCGTTGATGCTGATGCTGCTCAGAATTCAGAAATAACGCTTTCCTGTGTTTCTGGAGGCTGTGATACATTTACCATAAATACAGAAAAAGTAATTTTTCTTCCCATCACTTATTTTTATTAATGCTTATTTTTCAGATAAGCGATGGAAATTATAAAGGGGTCCTCATTTTAAAAAAGCCATTGGATTTCGAGCAGCTTTCATCATATAGTCTGGCATTGAAAGCGAGCGATAATAACAAAGAAAAACCTCTTTACGCCATGGCAAACGTCGCCATAAGCATAAAAGATGTTCAAGATCAACCTCCTGTCTTCCTAAATGCACCATATTCTGCGACTCTTCAAGAAAACACATCTCCAGGTTTTCAAGTTCTTCAAGTTAAAGCCAAAGATGGAGATTTGGGCGAGCCGAGGAGTGTGATATTATCTCTGGAGGGAGATGAACTTGGATATTTTAAAATGTCAAGGAATACTCTGATCACTAGTCATATACCGATTGACCGAGAGCATCCTTTAGTATTACAAAATGGCGGCGTCTATACATTTTATGTGGTCGCCACCGAACTTATAAATAACGAATTGCCTGGAGATTTCAGCAGAGAAAGAGTCACTATCGTTATAACAGATGTTGACGATCAAATACCAAAGTTTAATCGACCTTACTTCCACATTAATGTCTCCGAAGATATAGGTTAGTTATCACAGGTTATCTTTTCATGCTGTAACATGCTTTTTTAGGATTAGGGACGCCTCTTCCAGGATTAGATATGGTTGTATCCGATGAAGATTTGGGAGAAAATTCTCTGTATTCTTTAGAACTGAAGTCAAATGACAGAAGAGCGCTTGAGTGGTTTAGCGTGGAACCAGAAGTCGCTTATGGAAGAACGCCTGTCGTTGTTAGGCTTAAAGATAACACTGGCCTAGATTATGATTCTGGTGTAAAACAAATTCAAATTACAATTTCTGCTTCTGTTGAAACAAAACAGGTTTGTTTAAATTTGATTGCCTAACTTTTTAGCAAACCCCTTTTACCGGTCAAAGTAGCAGACCATATTTTCAGTTTGAAACTTAGTAATTTTGTTGGCTTATTTTCATTGGACGAATCAATGCCCTTTTTAGCCGTAAGCATAAACGTAAAAACCCTTTTTATTCTGGGTTTCCTTTCCTCTTTTCCTGCCATTTTTATGAAGCGTTAACCTCCTAAAAACTTTGCGGACCCAAATAATTTTTTATAAATTAATTTTAGGGAGAAATTTTGGAAGTATCATCAAGCGACGTGACAGTGAACATTTTTGATGCCAACGATAATTCGCCGATTTTCAATCAATCGAGTTACAGCTTTACGATCCCAGAAAACCTTCAAATTGGAACAAATATCGCCAACATAACAGCGACTGATATCGACAGCGGTGACTTCGGTGCCATCGTTTATTCTCTTCGAGGGTTTGGAACCAACAAATTCAACACAGATCCTTTTAAAGGAAATCTATACCTAACAAATAGTAATTTAGATATTACTTTAGTCATAAATTAAAATTAAAATTTTCAGAGGTAGATTATGAAAAACAAAAATCGTATTCTCTCAGCCTTGAGGCGCGGGACGGGGGAGGACGAGTGAGCACTGTAGCACTTTTAGTCAGCCTCACTGACATAAACGATAACCCTCCAGTCTGGGAAATGCCGCAGTATCAACGGACAGTCAGAGAAGGAGCCACAAGTTTTCAACCCCAACTATTCGTCAGGGCTCTTGATGCTGACAAAGATGGAGAAAGCAAAATAACCTATAAAATTTTAACAAGCAACTCAGATATTTTATCTTTAAATGAAAACAGTGGAGAAATAACGATTTTAAGTCCTGTAAGCTCAAGTCATACTTCAAGAGGACAGTATGAACTTATGATCCGTGCTTTTGATGATGGTAAATATTTTTTTCAAAACTTAATTTTATTATAATTATTTAAAGGTTATCCTCAATTTCATGCTGATGTTCCTGTTTTTGTACGTGTTGGAGTCCCTGGGAATCAAAGGCCAGTTTTTCGGGATGTCCCTTATAATGTGACTCTTGCAGAAACAGCGAAAGAAGGCGATGTTTTAGTCAAAGTCAGAGCGACCGATCCAGACGGTCCAGATTCATCGGTTCGCTATAAATTGTCCAACGGTGGCGACAATTTCCAAATAAACCAAACGTCTGGAGTTATAACAGTTTCGCCAGCTGCTATATTAGATCCGGATGTAACAAAGACGATGAGATACGCCATAACGGTTTTGGCTGTCGACAGCGGTTCACCGATTCGCGAAACCGCTCAAACGACAGTCACTGTCAACATACAAGATATAAACAACAAATCTCCATATTTCCTCCCAGATTCAAACTACGTCCGACATATTTCTGAAAAGACCGAAAAAGGAAAAACTGTTGTTACAGTTAAAGCGATAGATCATGATCAAAACGCTGAAATCGAATACAAAATTTTAGACATAAAAGCGATCCATAAACCGGCGTCCCAGTTCCTGAAGGAGGAAGTTTCGATTTCATACATTCTTTTATGTAAGTTAATTATATTAGAAGTGGGATAACCTATATCTGAAATGGGATAACCTATATCAGAAGTGGGATAGTATTAGGTCCTACGGTAGTTTTGCGATTTCTGAAATGCGATAACCGATATCAGAAGTGGGTTAATATAAGGTCCTTCGAAAATTTTGCGGTATCAGAAGTGGGATAACCTGTATCAGAAGTGGGATAGTTGATATCAGAAGAGGGATGACCTCAAGAGTTTTATGAATTGTAAATGGGGTGGTGGTTTAAGTGGGAATTTTATGGGGTTTTAAATGGGATAACCGATATCAGAAGTGGGTTAATATAAGGTCCTTCGGAAATTTTGCGGTATCAGAAGTGGGATAACCTATATCATAAGTGGGATAATTGATATCTGAAGAGGGATGACCTCAAGAGTTTTATGAATTTTAAATAAAAAAAAGTAAATAAACTATAAAATCCATATAAGTAGAAATGTCTAAAATTTATTTATTTTCAATTTTAAGAATTAACTCGATGACTGGAGAGATAAAAGTGAATTCCACCCTGAGCCATCAGGAAGCAGCCGTAATTATTTTAAACGTCGGCGCCCGTGATATAAATGCCGCCATAAATGTCGAAGAACAGAAAACAAAAGGTAAACATTTTTTTCCCATTTTAAATCATTCCCATTTATTTTCAGTGGAAGTCACTTTGTACATCCAAGCTTATGATGAGCAGAATCCAAAATTCACTGTGGGCGGTTGGTCGGCGATTGACCCAATAATCAACATCAACTTCCAAGAAGAAAGGCCAGTCGGAAGTCCAATCTTTACCCTTTCTGCTGTCGACCCAACCAACAATATCCCTATAAATCGTTTCAATTTGATACCTCCCATCCCTCCAGCAATCAGTCTGGACAGTAGTGGAAGCATCGTCACTTTAAAACGTATCGATTATGAAACTATGATTGATAAGGTAATTTTTAATTTTAAAAACTACTTTCTTTTACCTTTTTTTTGTAGACTATATCATTTAGAGTGGAAGCTACATCAATAGATGGGAAAAAATCGAGTATAGCTCAAGTCATCTTAATGTTGAAGACATCAACGATCATACCCCACAATTTGAGAAAACTGTAATTATAAATATTATTAAAACATTCTTAAATAATTCTTTTATGTAGAGTTATAAAGGACAAATATACGAATCGGCTGCAAAAGGTACTGTTGTTCTTGAAGTCAAGGCTATCGATGGAGATGAAAAAAATACAACGTTAGGTTATGGAGATGTCAAATATTCTTTAAGCGGAGAAAGCGCTTCTTTGTTCACCATTGATCCAATCTCTGGGGCAATCACTGTTTCTGGAAATGGGACAATTGATCGAGAAAAACAAGAAAAGCTACAACTCATCGCCTTAGCATCAGACACACCTCAAGGAGGAGCTAACCAAAGAAGAAGCTCCGTCCCTGTAATTTTAATTTTTTTTAATTTAAACATTTTATTCATTTTATTGTAGATTGTTGTTGAAATTTTGGATGTCAATGACAACAAGCCGATATTTAGCTCAGAAGAATATTCAGCGGTAGTTTTAGAAAATGTACCCGAAGATACTTCAGTTTTAAATGTTTCTGCCTCTGATTTAGACAAAGGAGAAGATGGTCGAGTTCACTATGAGATTGTACACCAACCAGAATCATCAGGTAAAATATAAAATAAAATAAATAAATGAATAAATTGATTTAGGTTTGTTTAAAATAAATAAAACGAATGGAGAAATATCGACGAATAAGGCCTTAACTGGAAAGGGAAGGACGGAACCGTACATGATTACAGTGAGGGCTCAAGATCAAGGAGAGCCGAGTTTATTTTCTGATGTCCACATAAGAATTTTTGTGGGCGACGTCAATTCTAACGATGGAGTCCCTATGTTTATTCATCCCACGTTGAACGAAATGGCTTATATTTCTGAAGTAAATTATTTATTTTTAGGTTATCATTAACTTTTTCTTCTAGGATTCAGTTATTGGATCTCCAGTATTTAGAGTGACCGCTACAGATCCGGATAATCCGAATTCACTTGAGGGCCAAGTGAGGTTTAGCTTTTTGCCCGACGAATCAGATTCGCTGGCATTCAGCATTGATGCTGTTACTGGGCTTATAACAACAAAAGAGCTTTTAGACAGAGAAAAAAAGAGCGATTACACAATTATTTTGGTCGCTCAAGACTCCGGTATTGTTCCTCAGCATGCTACAAGACAACTTAAAATAAGCGTCACTGACATTGATGATAACAAGCCCATTTTTAAACGGTCCATTGTAAGTAAAAAAAAAAATTTTATTATGAAGAAGTAGAATTTTAATTTTTATTTTTGAAAGGATGAAGAGCCCGTTAAGTTTTACTTGAAGGAAGAACAACCGGAAGGTACCGAAGTCGGAAAAATCAAAGCTGAAGATGCTGACGTTGGTGAAAATGCCAAAATAGCCTACCTAATAACTTGTATGTTTATTTTTCTTCTTTTAAAAGAAATCTAATTTTTTTTTAAAGATGGAAATGAAGATGGTTTATTTACATTGAATAGAAAAGATGATAATTCTGCTGTATTGAAAGTTGCTGGCAGAATAGACAGGGAGGCTGAAGGAGAGCACAAGTTGACAATAAAATGCTTTAAATATAGCACAAAACCTCAAAGTTTGAGGAAGACTTATAATAGAATGGATTTGAGTGAAATTCAGGTTGTCGTGAAAGTCGAGGATATTGACGATAACGAGCCAAAGTTTGCTAAGAATAATGTGACACTGGGTGTACGGACGAATGTTGCTCATGGGACTCTTCTTCATACGGTAAATGCGGTCGATGAAGACGTAGAAGCCGAACCGACAGTTTATAAAATAGAAAAAGTCCTTTTCACACCGCCAAATGGAAAGGCGATGGAAAACTACAAAAACGTCTCCTTAATTTCGGCTTTCTCGCTGGACAACAAAACGGGCGAAATACGGACGGCGATGAATATGGCGGAGTTTTGCGACGGGTACTTTACGATCACCGTTTCAGCCTCAAATAGCGAGAAAAATCAGGCGCTTTTGGACTTAAAAGTAAGTTATTTACAGTTTTTCTAAGTATTTGAAAATTCTTTAATTTGCCACGTCATATTTTGGGCTTTTCAAACAGTCATCTTTTGACCATATTTGGTTTTTTGGGAATTTTTGGAAAACTGGGATTAAAAACAAAACAAAAAGATATAGATTTTTTTTTATTCGTTCAATTTAACCTCAATGTTATTTTTCAAACACATACGCCATAATTGCAATTTTGCGAGCAGCACCAGTAATGGTTGTTACACTAAAAATAAGATATTAGTGGTTAAAAAAATAAAAAAATTAGGAACCTACCGTGTATCCAGACGGGATGCAATTCTGCGACTCTGCGCCTCTCAAGGCGGACATGATAGTTAGAACAACGACGAAGAACAAAATCCAAAAATGCATATTTGGTTTTATTTTTATAAAATTTAGTTTTTTGTTTCTTCTTTTATACCTTTAGTTGACGTAATTTTTTAAATTTTAAATTTCACTCTTTAATTGATATGTTTTGCTAGTCGGGTGCGAAGGCCGCCTGTTCGGCTTTTGAGGAAGCAACTTTTTCTTTGCTGCTGGCTCTTAGATAGAAAAAACTATTAAAAAAACCGATTTTGGGTGTTCTAAATTAAAGATAACTTTAACATTATTAATTCTTTGGCTAATGCTTAAGCAAAGCCACCAATAAAAAAAAAAAAAAAAAAAAAAAAACATTATTAAACATTCTTAGAAGTTTTTGTAAACAAGAAAAGAGGAGCAATTATGGCATTTTTTGAAATTCGGCATTTTTTTAAGTAACTAATAGTTAACGACTAACTAGTTTCTAACAAATAGTTAACTTCTAACTATTAATTTCTAACAAATAGTTAACTAGTAACTAGTTTTTAACTATTAATTTCTTACTAATAGTTAACTAATAACTAGTTTCTAACTTGCTCCAATCGAATAAATGACCTAAGTAAAAGTAGCTTAAAATTTTGCTTAGGATCGATTAAAAGCATAGAACATAGGATTCCAATTTAATAACGATATTAGCACCTCTCTGAGCCACCCTGTAACCATATCCAAAATCTACCAAATGGAGTCGATTCCAAAAAAAATAGGGGGGGGGGGGTTTAACTTTTCTTCTGGGGCTAAACGCTTTGCCGTAAAGTAGCTGGTCCACACTAGTTGGGACACCTTGTATATGTCGCAGCCCTTTTGTAGAATTAGCCTTTTTGCAAAACGCCGCCGTTTTGAGGAATAAAACGTTGAATGACAATCCGCCTTGTCGATTTTAGCCTTTTTGTAAAAATACTGAATCTAAAAGGCGAGGAGTCGTCTGCCGTTTTACAGAACGGTAGCCGTTTGAAATTTTTATTTTTTAAAATCGCTCAAAATGTGGTTTTAGACGTTTCTTGGGGTGAGAAATATGGTTTTTTTACAGAACGGTGAGAAGCTATTAGCCTCCTTGTAAAATTAAAATATTTCAGCAAAAAGGCTCAGCACATCCAGCGTTTTTACAAAAGGGAAGAAATCGACCAGGCGTATTGTCATTCAACGTTTTTATTAAAACGGCGGCGTTTTGCAAAGAGGCTAATTCTACTGAAGGGCTGCGACATTATACAACTGCCCTGGACTGTCCAAAATAAACAAAAATGTGCGAATTTTTTTTAATAATAAAAAAAGGAAATCATTTTTATTTGTAAAAAATCCTGAAGAGGTTGAAACATGTTCCAATAAAAAGTCGAAATTCTACAAAAGTGCTGTTAATCCATAAAAAACCAACGTCGCTTACGTGGACCGTAAAATTTTGTTTAATTTTTATTTTAACCATTTGTTTTCTGGTATAATTTTAATTTTTATAGTGAGTAACAAGCCATAACCAAATTGAGAAATTTAAAAAAATTCAACCTGTAAAAAAGTGAGGAGGAAAAATCTTGAAAATGTGGTAAAAATGGGATTTATCTGTCTGAAAATCCGGAAAAATCTAGGGATGAGGTAGCGTTCCGCCCGCCAAGCAAAAATCTTTCCTCTTTCTTTACAGTGTATATCGGAGGGCGGGAAGTTGATATCATACTTTTTCTGGCCGCTGTAAAAGGTTTTTGCAAGGCTGGGTGATTTTACAAGGAGTGTTTTTGATAGCTATTATTTATTTAAATGATTCATAAAAGTAAGAGATAATAAAATACTAGTTTTATTTATCTCAATTTATTTCTGATATATGAAGCTACATAGTTTATATTCTTTATGGATTTTTATTATTTGCTCTCATCTAGCCTGTCTTACCGTGTTCTGGGCATTCACCATGAAAGCACTGAAAATAAAATATCGGATTTTTAATAAAGTTTTAATGATATTATTAAACTTACTGGTTCACCATTTAAGGGAAAAGGCAATAAAGGCAAAAGCACCGCAAAATGTCCAAAACTTCATTTTTCTTAAATGTTTAAATTTCCTGTTTCCATTATTTATTTGTTGCTTTAGATAACCAGAAAACTTTAATTATAATTATAAAAATTCAAATTTTATGTTGTTAAAAAATTTTATTACAGCAATTAAAGGAAAATTGTTGTTGTCATCAGCCAATGACTAAATGAATAATATTTATTTTATTTTTAGATTTATGCAGTCGAGATCGAGGTTTAATGAAATTCGTTTTTTCACTTCCACCTTCAGAAGTAAAAGCGAACTTGCCAGAATTTAAGAAGGAAATAGAAAATGCTTTAGGATCTCAAGCATCGCTTAACATTTACGACACTTTATTCCTCTCCAAACTCGATGGAAGCTTAGATTTCAGCTCCACAAGGTAAAAGCCAAAAAATATTTACACAATTGTCTATTTATCATTTCAGCTCATGTTTTCAACTTGTCGGCACAAAAACGTTTGACATCAAAGAAATGGAAAAACTTATGGCCGAAAACAATCCGGAAATGGCAGAAATATACAGAAAATATAACGTCCAAGGTGTCCAAAGATGCGCTCCTAATTTAGCGACAGCGAAAATCACTTGGGTCCAACTCTGCCTCCTTGGCATCGCCTCCTTTATCGGAATCGCATCCATGATCTCCGGTTGCGTCCTTTGCTGCTCATACAACAAGTAACTCATTTTAAAAATAAAAAAAATTTTAACCTTTCATTTCAGATGGCAACGAATCAGATAAGACTGTCAATAGCCATTCGACGAATCAAAAATAATAGCTTTAAAACTCATTTTTTAATTTATTATACTGTAAATAATGTAAATCATGTAAAATAGATGATTTTGTGATAATAAATATAATTGTTAATATTCTAATTTTATTCCTTGAGTGCATTATGTACAAAAAGAAAAACGGTTTTTTTATATTTATAAATAAATTAAAATATCACAAATAGCTACACAAATTGATATCGGTTATCCAACTTCTGACATAGTAAAATTACTGGAGGACCTAATAATATAACTTCTCATTTGCGGTATTTATTGTGACTAAAGTCGACTTTTTTCTATTTATCAAAGTCAAAACTTATGATTATGCGAATACACATAAATATGAATACACCCTCATATTATGATCCCATTTTCGGCATACAAGTTTTCACTCGCCATCTTCAAAAAATAAAATTTTAATTTTAATAAAAAATAAAAAATAAAAATTTAAATAAACAAAAAATGGAGCGTAAAAAAATTATTAATGGTTAAAATGAAAATTAAACGAAATTTCATGGACCACGTAAGAAAAAAAGAAAATTACCTATAAAAGAAAAGTTAAAAAAGATCTTAATTTAAAGTAAAAAATAATCATGCAGTTTTGGACTTCTTTCCTAGTTCTTGCTTTTGTTGCCTTTTTCGTCGGGGGCGGAGTCAATGGTGAACCCAATGGTGGGGTAAGGTTTATTTTAATATTTTGTTCATTGAAAATAATATTATTTTTAGTGCCGCGGTCGTCATTGCAACGAACCAGAGACGACCGAATAGATTAAGAAAAATAATATGTGCAAATAAAGATTGAAAGAAAATAATAAACTAAAAAAAAAAAAATGTTTGAAATCAAAACTTCCTCTTTTTTCGTCTAAAATTGACGTAACGACGGTTTTCTAACATTAGAGATTTGGGCAACCTTGTTAATCCGTAATATATTAGGGGTCTTTTTATTTTGTAAAATGGTTGGTACCTCAATAATCCGACTTGCGAATTTCCTAAACCCATTAATCCGTTAAATAAACAAGGGGTCGTTTTTCCCGTAGATTGAATACAACCTCGATAATCCGACAATTTGAGATTTGGGCAACCCTTTTAATGCGCAATATTTGGGGTCTCTTTATCTTGTAAAATGATAAGAACCTCAATAATTCGATTTCCAGATATCCAAACCCCATAAATCCGTAAAATTAACCTCGCAGAACAAATTAACCTCGATAATCGATCTAAATTAACCATTAGAGATTTGGGCAACCCTGTTAATCCGTATTAGGGGTCTCTTTATCTTGTAGAACCTTCATAATCCGACTTCAAGACTCCAAACCCCATTAATCCGTAAAATGTCGTCCTTTTTTCACGTAGTACGAAAATAACCCCATAATTCGACCTTTCCTGATCTAAAAAAACAACCTGTTGATCCGGTGTGGTCTCTATATCTCGTAGAATAATGCTCGATATCGACAGTCAAATATCTAAGCCCCACTAATCCGTAAAAAATTGGCATCCTTTTTTCCCCGCCCATAATACCTTTTAATCCGACCGTGTTTCAATGAACCTGTAATTTCGTAAAATGGCGTCCTTTTTGAATTTTTTTTTTCCATGTACAACAAACAAAACCTCGATAATCCGACAATTAGTGATTCAATGACGCTGTTACTGTTAATCCGTCCTTTTTTCACGTTAGACGAAGAGAACCCCGATAATCCGACCGCCAGGTATCCATATTCCATTAGTCCAAAATACCCCCCCCCCCAAAAAAAAAAAAAAAATTACATCATTCTGTTGACCGTATCTTTTTCAAAAAAAAAAAAAAAAAAAAAAATGATCAAAAATTGATTTTCAGGATCTCAGATCATCAGATTTTACGACTAAACGAGTAGGATGAAATCTTCCAAAATAACTCCTAGTATAATGAAAATTAAATTTTTCAGGTATCGTTTTACACATATTTCCTTCGGTTTTAATTGGCTTGCCATGAGCAACAGTTGCTGCAACCCTTTCATTTACGCTATTTACAATGTAACTTTATTTTAAAAATTAAGATTTTTATAAGTAAAGAATCGTAGGAAAAATTCAACGAGAGTTTCAAGTGCGGCTTAGGGCCCTTCCGTGCATCAAAAGCAGAGTTCGCAGCACATCGAGCCCCTCACGAGGGAGCTGAGCGGATTCGAAAGCGCCAGATACGACTGGAAAAGGGCTTCCACCATGAAAACGGACTCAACCCTCTGATTACCATAAATTAGATATTTATGTTCCTAAGTCAATTTAAATGTCAAGAACCTACGAAAAAACCAGTTTATTGTTGTATTCCGAGCAAAAGATGCTCTAATGTTTTGGAAAACCGTCGTTACGCGTCATTTAGACGAAAAAGGAGGAAGTTTTGATTTCAAACATTTTTTTTTTGTAAGTTTATTTATTTTTTTTCAATCTTATTTGCACATATTATTTTCTTCATCTATTTATCTGAATGGTTTGTCGCAAGGAGGGTGGCACTAAAAAACAATATTATTTTCAATGAACAAAATATTAAAATAAGCCTTACCCCTATCTGTTTACCATTGACTCCGCCCCCGACGAAAAAGGCAACAAAAGCAAGAACCAGGAAAGAAGTCCAAAACTGCATGATTATTTTTTACTTTAAATTAAGATCTTTTTTAACTTTTCTTTTATAGGTAATTTCTTTTTTCTTACGTGGTCCATGAAATTTCGTTTAATTTTCATTTTAACCATTAAATTTTTTTACGCTCCATTTTTTGTTTAATTAAATTTTTATTTTTTATTAAAATTAAATTTTTATTTTTGAAGATGGCGAGTGAAAACTTCGAGGTTGTATTCAATCTACGGGAAAACGACCCCTTGTTTATTTAACGGATTAATGGGCTTAGGAAATTCGCAAGTCGATTATTGAGGTTCCAACCATTTTACAAAATAAAAACCCCTATATATACGGATTAACAGGGTTGCCCAAATCTCTAATGTTCGGAAAACCGTCGTTACGTCAATTTTAGACGAAAAGGAGGAAGTTTTGATTTCAACATTTTTTTTTTGTAAGTTTATATATTTTTTCAATCTTTATTTGCACATTTTCTTAATCTATTCGGCTTTGTTCGCAAGGACGGTGGCACTAAAAATAATATTATTTTCAATGAACAAAATATTAGAATAAACCTTACCCACCATTGGGTTCACCATTGACTCCGCCCCGACGAAAAAGGCAACAAAAGCAAGAACTAGGAAAGAAGTCCAAAACTGCATGATTATTTTTTACTTTAAATTAAGATCTTTTTAACTTTTTTTATAGGTAATTTTCTTTTTTCTTACGTGGTCCATGAATTTCGTTTAATTTTCATTTTAACCATTAATAATTTTTTTACGCTCCATTTTTTGTTTTTAAATTTTTATTTTTTTTTTTTAAATTAAATTTTATTTTTTGAAGATGGCGAGTGAAAACTTATATGCCGAAAATGGGATCATAATATGAGGGTGTATTCATATTTATGTGTATTCGCATAATCATAAGTTTTGACTTTGATAAATAGAAAAAAGTCGACTTTAGTCACAATAAATACCGTAATGAGAAGTTGAATATTATTAGGTCCTCCAGTAATTTTGCAATGTCAGAAGTTGGAAAACCATAATCAGAAATGGAAGAATCAAAATCAGTAGTGAGATATCCTATATCAGAAGTGGGATTATCGATATCAGAAGTGGGATTATCGATATCAAAAATGTGATAAAAAGACTCCATTTTATGGAATTACAGGGTTCTTAAAAATTCCAACGGTCGGATTAGCGAGACTCTCGTTGTTAGGTGGGGAAAATAGGACGCCAAGTTTTACGGATAATTTTTTTTTTCTTTTTTTTTTGATACAATATAATTTTTTTTTCATAACTTAATTTTATTCCAATTTATTTAAAGGTTTATTTGAAGGAGCCACAAGTTTTCAACCCCAACTATTCGTCAGGCTCTTGATGCTGACAAAGATGGAGAAAGCAAAATAACCTATAAAATTTTAACAAGCAACTCAGATATTTTATCTTTAAATGAAAACAGTGGAGAAATAACGATTTTAAGTCCTGTAAGCTCAAGTCATACTTCAAGAGGACAATATGAACTTATGATCCGTGCTTTTGATGATGGTGATTTTTTTTTTTCAAAACTTAATTTTATTACAATTTATTTAAAGGTTATCCTCAATTTCATGCTGATGTTCCTGTTTTGTACGCGTTGGAGTCCTGGGAATCAAAGGCCAGTTTTTCGGATGTCCCTTATAATGTGACTCTTGCAGAAACAGCGAAAGAAGGCGATGTTTTGGTCAAAGTCAGAGCGACCGATCCAGACGGTCCAGATTCGTCGGTTCGCTATAAATTGTCCAACGGTGGCGACAATTTCCAAATAAACCAAACGTCTGGAGTTATAACAGTTTCGCCAGCTGCTATATTAGATCCGGATGTAACAAAGACGATGAGATACGCCATAACGGTTTTGGCTGTCGACAGCGGTTCACCGATTCGCGAAACCGCTCAAACGACAGTCTGTCAACATACAGATATAACAACAAATCTCCATATTTCCTCCCAGATTCAAACTACGTCCGTCATATTTCTGAAAAGACCGAAAAAGGAAAAACTGTCGTTACAGTTAAAGCGATAGATCATGATCAAAACGCTGAAATCGAATACAAAATTTTAGACATAAAAGCGTCCATAAACCGGCGTCCCAGTTCCTGAAGGAGGAAGTTTCGATTTCAAACATTCTATGTAAGTTAATTATATTTTTCTCAATTTTTATTGGTAGGTACATATTATTTTGCTTAGTTGCCGCAAGGCCAAGGCAAGGAAGGTTTACACTAAAAAATAATTATTATTTTAATGAACAAAATATTAAAATAAACCTTACCCCTTCGGGTTTCTCTTGTGGACCGCATCCGACGACAAAGGCAACAAAAGCAAGAACTAGGAAACAAGTCCAAAACTGCATAATTATTTTTTTTATTTATATCAAGATTTTTTAAACCTTTTCTTTTATACTTTTTTCTTCTTCTATGAAATTTCGTTTAATTTTCATTTTAACCATGAATAATTTGTTTTTCGCTCCATTTTTGGTTTATTTAAATTTTTATTTTTTATTTAAATTTAAATTTTATTTTTTTAAGATTGGGAATGAAAATTTATATGCAGAAAATGGGATCATAAAATGAGTGAAATCTGAGCCGGAGTTGGGTGTATTCATATTTATTTGTATTCATATTCATAATCATAATTTTGACTTTGATAAATAAAAAAGTCGACTTCAGTTACAGTAAATACCTTAATCAGGGTTTAGCTTTTTGCCCGACGAATCAGATTCGCTGGCATTCAGCATTGATTGCTGTTACTGGGCTTATAACAACAAAAGAGCTTTTAGACAGAGAAAAAAAGAGCGATTACACAATTATTTTGGTCGCTCAAGACTCCGGTATTGTTCCTCAGCATGCTACAAGACAACTTAAAATAAGCGTCACTGACATTGATGATAACAAGCCCATTTTTAAACGGTCCATTGTAAGTAAAAAAAAATTTTATTATGAAGAGTAGAATTTAATTTCTTATTTTTGAAAGGATGAAGAGCCTGTTAAGTTTTACTTGAAGGAAGAACATCCGGAAGGTACCGAAGTCGGAAAAATCAAAGCTGAAGATGCTGACGTTGGTGAAAATGCCAAAATAGCCTACCTAATATCTTGTATGTTTATTTTACTTCTTTTAAAAGAAATCTAATTGTGTTTTTTTAGATGGAAATGAAGATGGTTTATTTACATTGAATAGAAAAGATGATAATTATGCTGTATTGAAAGTTGCTGGTAGAATAGACAGGGAGGCTGAAGGAGAGCACAAGTTGACATAAAATGCTTTAAATATAGCACGAAACCTCAAAGTTTGAGGAAGACTTATAATAGAATGGATTTGAGTTAATTCAGGTTGTCGTGAAAGTCGAGGATATTGACGATAAAAAGTTTGCTAAGAATAATGTGACGCCTACGGACGAATGTCGCTCATGGGACTCTTCTTCATACGGTAAAAGCGGTCGATGAAGACGTAGAAGCCGAACCGACAGTTTATAAAATAGAAAAAGTCCTTTTCACACCGCCAAATGGAAAGGCGATGGAAAACTACAAAAACGTCTCCTTAATTTCGGCGGCGGGCGAAAACGGGCGAAATACGGACGGCGATGAATATGGCGGAATTTTGCGACGGGTTATTTACGATCACCGTTTCAGCCTCAAGTAGCGAGAAAAGTCAGGCACTTTTGGACTAAATGTAAGTTATTTACAGTTTTTCTTTAATTTGCCACGTCATATTTTGGACTTTTCAAACAGTCATCTTTCGACCATATTGGTTTTTTGGGAATTTATGGAAAACTGAGATTAAAAACAAAACAAAACGATATAGATTTTTTTTTTTATTTGTCCAATTTAACCTCAAAGAAGTTATTTTTCCTAATAACATCGGCCATGATTGCAATTTTGCGAGCAACACCAATTATGGTTGTTACACTAAAAATAAGATAGTAGTTAGAAAAAATAAAAAATTAGATACCTACCGAGTGTCCAGACGGCGAGCACCTGGCGCTTTGCTGCACACCATCGCTTCCCAAGGCGTTTTGCTGCCCACCATCGCTTCCCAAGGCGCTTTGCTCCCCACCTTCGTTACCCAAGGCGGACATGATAGTTAAAACAACGACGAAGAACAAAATCCAAAAATTCATCTTTGGTTTTTATTTTTATAAACTTTAGTTTTTTGTTTCCTCTTTTATACCTTTAGTTGACGTAATTTTTTAAATTTTAAATTTCACTCTTTAATTGATATGTTTTGCTAAACATTTTTATATTTTTAGACAGGGAGGCTGAAGGAGTTGACAATAAAATGCTTTAAATATAGCACGAAACCTCAAAGTTTGAGGAAGACTATAATAGAATGGATTTGAGTTAATTCAGGTTGTCGTGAAAGTCGAGGATATTGACGATAAAAAGTTTGCTAAGAATAATGTGACGCCTACGGACGAATGTCGCTCATGGGACTCTTCTTCATACGGTAAAAGCGGTCGATGAAGACGTAGAAGCCGAACCGACAGTTTATAAAATAGAAAAAGTCCTTTTCACACCGCCAAATGGAAAGGCGATGGAAACTACAAATCGTCTCCTTAATTTCGGCTCACTCGCTTGACAATAAAACGGGCGATATACGGACGGCGATGAATATGGCGGAGTTTTGCGACGGGTACTTTACGATCACCGTTTTCGCCTCAAATAGCGAGAAAAATCAGGGGCTTTTGGACTTAAAAGTTAGTTATAAACAGTTTTTCTAAGAATATTTTAAAATTCTTTAATTTGCCACATCATATTTTGAGCTTTTCAAACAGTCATCTTTTGACCATATTTGGATTTTTGGGAATTTTGGAAGCTGGGATTAAAAACAAAAAGATATAGATTTTTTTATTTGTTCAATTTAACCTAAAAGAAGTAATTATTCCTAAATACATTTGCCTTCATTGTTGCATTGTTCTGAGCAGCACCAATGTTTTTTACACACTAAAATAAGATAGTGGTTAAAAGAATAAAAATTAGGTACCTACCCATTCTCCTGGCCTGTAGCATCTTCTTAACTCCGTGATTCCCAAGACGGACATGATTGTTAAACAACGACAAAGAACAAAATCCAAAAATGCATTTTGTTTTTGTTTTTTGTATTATAAAACTTATGTTTTTTGTTTCCTCTTTAATATTTTAGTTGACGTAATTTTTTAAATTTTAAATTTCACTCTTTAATACTTTTAGTTGACGTAATTTTTTAAATTTTAAATTTCACTCTTTAATAATACGTTTTGCAAATCGGGTGCGAAGGCCGTCTGGTTGGGATTTTGAGGAACTTGCGAAGCAAATTTTTCATTGCTGCTGGCTCTTTTTTTCATACTTGTTCTTAGATCGAAAAATTTATATAAAAAAAATTGATTTTGGGTGTTCAATATTGTGTGCGTTGGGATTCGCACATCCTAAAAATGGAGTTTTTTTATATACAGGGTGTCTGGAAATACATGGCATACGTATGGGAGAGCATTAAAAAGTGGTTTTATGAATAAAAAGTTAAAAGTAAACCCCCCTAATTTAAATCAAAGAATTTGATGGTGTAGTTTATACTTCCTATATACTTCCCCCTCCTATATAGTTACTTCTCTTTAAGGAAGTTTTTGGAAGCTCTTCAAACAAGTACTTTTATATAGTTTTTTCTATCTAAGAGCCAGCAGCAAAGAAAAAAGTTGCTTCCTCAAAAGACTAAGCGGCCTTCTCACCCGATTAGCAAAACATATCAATTAAAGAGTGAAATTTAAAAAATTACGTCAACTAAAGTTATAAAAGAGGAAACAAAAAACTAAATTTTATAAAATAAAAACAAAGATGATTTTTGGATTTTGTTCTTCGTCGTTGTTTTAACTATCATGTCCGCCTTGGGAAGCGCAGAGTCGAAATGCATCCCGCTGGAAACTCGGTAGGTATCTAATTTTTTATTTTTATAACCACTAGTATCTTATTTTTAGTGTAGCAAACTATCTGGTGCTGCTCGGTATGCATTTATGGCAAATGTTTTTAGTGTAGCAAAGCTAACTGGTGCTGCTCGGTATGCATTTATGGCAAATGCTTGAAAAATAACTGTTAGTTAAATTGAACGAATAAAAAAAAAAATCTATAACTTTTTGTTTTGTTTTAATCCCAGTTTTCCACAAATTCCCAAAAAAAAAACAAACAAGGCCAGATGCGAACAACGACTACCTTTTCTAAGGGGATCAGGGGAACATTTGGAAATAATCTCAATAATTATTTAGGAAACACATGGCATACGTCTGGGAGAGCTTAATTTGATGGTGTAGTTTAAAATGCGTTTGGATATACAGGGTGTCCCAAACAGAACCTAACTTCGTTATTTCAAATAAGAACCCCCATTTTTTACTTCAGATTCGTAATCTACGCAAAATTTCAAGTAGATTTGACTATTTTTATGACCATTTTCGACAACTTTAAAAAATGTCAAATTTTAGTGTTTTTTGCGCTAAAATCCGTTAAAATCGGCCTAAGAGACTCATTTTATATATTTTAATTCAACTTATTTTTTTCCGAAGAACCCAACTACCACAAATTCGAGCATCTTCGCATTCTGCATCGCTAGATTTCATCGCTAACGGCCTTTTTTCATGTTAGAACCCAAATTTCTTACTTCAGAAATAAAAATGATTCGCAAGAAATAAAAAAGCAGGCGGCCTTCTCACCCGATTAACAACATATCAATTAAAGAGTGAAATTTTAAAAATCACTAAAGGTATAAAAGAGGAAACAAAAAACTAAATTTGATAAAAAAAAAACAAAGATGCATTTTTGGATTTTGTTCTTCGTCGTTGTTCTAACTATCATGTCCGCCTTGGGAAGCGCAGAGTCGAAATGCATCCCGTCTGGAATCTCGGTAGGTATCTAATTTTTTATTTTTTAAACCACTAGTATCTTATTTTTAGTGTATCAAAGCTAACTGGTGCTGCTCGAAAAACTGCAATAATGGCAAATGTGCTTGAAAAATAACTTTTAGGTTAAATTGAACAAATAAAAAAATCTATATCTTCTTGTATCGTTTTTAATCCCAGTTTTCCAAAATTTCCCAAAAAAATTAAAATAAAACGTGGTCAGTTGCTAACAACTACTACCTCTTCTAAGGTGATCAGGGGAACATCTGGAAATAACCTCAATAATTATTTAGGTATGACACTAATTAGTGATTACTGATTAGTTAGGTGTTATATTATAATCTAGACTAGAATGGCCTTGGAAGGAAAAAAAATGTTTCCACTACGACAAAACAGCCGCTGTAAAGCGGCACCGTCGAGTTTGTGGTACTCGAAACAACTGCTAGATCGGGGTGAAAACGACGGTGATTATGCGTTTCTATTGGCTGGCGGCTCCACCCAATCATTATCATTTGTTTACGTTTTGGTTTGCTTACATATTGAAAAAATCGTAAATAAATCATCACCTGTCATACATTTCAGCTAAAAAACTGTTGTTTTCTTTGACATAACACTTTCTTTCTCAACCTTTTTTATTAAATTTTTTTTTCTTCTCGACTATGGAGGGCTCAGAATACAAGTGAACCAAGTCCACTTTTGGTCATTTTGAGTTAGCAACGCTATAACATGCTCCAACTATGTAAAATTTCAGTGTAATATAGAACCAAGTCCTAGTTCTAATAATATTCGCTTGGCAGCAGGAAGTTCTACTGTTATGTAATGTAATTTCAATATGAAGCTTTAACTTTAAACCTCAGTATCTCAAAAGTAGCTAAAGTGGACTTGGTTCACTTGTATTCTGAACCCTCCATATGGTGATCACTGATCATTGGTTATACAGGGTGTCCGGAAACACATGGCAAGCGTCTGGGAGAGCGTTAAAAAGTGGTTTTACGAAAAAAAGTTAAATGTAAACCCCCTTAATTTAAATCAAAGAATTTGATGGTGTAGTTTAAAATCCGCCTGAATATACAGGGTGTCCCAGACACAACCTAACTCGTTATTTCAAATCAGAACCCCTATTTTTTATTCAGATTCGTAATCTACGCAAAATTTCAAGTAGATTTGAGTACTCATATGACGATTTTGGACACTTTTAAAAAATGTCAAATTTTAGCGTTTTTTGCGCTAAAATCCGTTAAAATTGACCTAGGAGACTCGTTTTTTTTTTAATTCCACTTATTTTTCCCGAAGAATCCAACTGTCTCAAATTTGAGCATCTTCGCATTCAGCATCACGAGATTTCGTCGCTAATGGCCTTTTTCAAGTTTAACTCCAAATTCCATACTTCAAAATGGAAATTAGCGATTTGTTGACGGAATTTAATTTTTGATGCATAAACACAAAAGACGCTGTAGCTCTTTCAAAATTTGTGGTCCGAAAGAAAAATTCCTTTCAACAAGTGCTAATTTTCATTTCTGAACTAAAAATTTGGGTTCTAACTTGAAAAAAGGCCATTAGCGACGAAATCTCGTGATGCAGAATGCGAAGATGCTCAAATTTGAGACAGTTAGGTTCTTCGGGAAAAAAATAAGTGGAATTAAAAAAAAATAAGTCTCTTAGGCCGATTTTAACGGATTTTAGCGCAAAAAACGCTAAAATTTGACATTTTTTAAAGTTGTCGAAAATGGTAATAAAAATAGTCAAATCTACTTGAAATTTTGCGTAGATTACGAATCTGAAATAAAAAATGAGGGTTCTCATTTGAAATAACGAAGTTAGGTTCTGTGGGACACCCTGTATATCCAAACGCATTTTATACTACACCATCAAATTCTTTGATTTAAATGGGGGGGGGGGGGGGTACACAGACGTATGCCATATGTTCCGGACACCCTTAGGTTATTTCCAAATGTTCCCCTGATCACCTTAGAAGAGGTACATCTAATGGAAATTTTTTTTTGGTGGATAAATTTATCCTTCAAATTTAAATTAAATTTAAACCTTCAAATTTAAATTAAATTTAGAAGAGGTATGTAGTAGTTGTTCGCAACTGACCATGTTTTATTTTAATTTTTTTTGGGAATTTTTGGAAAACTGGGATTAAAAACAAAACAAAAAGATATAGATTTTTTTTTATTCCTTCAATTTAACCTCAAAGTTATTTTTCAAACACATACGCCATAATTGCAATTTTGCGAGCAGCACCAGTAATGGTTGTTACACTAAAAATAAGATATTAGTGGTTAAAAAAATAAAAAAATTAGGAACCTACCGTGTATCCAGACGGGATGCAATTCTGCGACTCTGCGCCTCTCAAGGCGGACATGATAGTTAGAACAACGACGAAGAACAAAATCCAAAAATGCATCTTTGGTTTTATTTTTATAAAATTTAGTTTTTTGTTTCTTCTTTATACCATTAGTTGACGGAATTTTTTAAATTTTAAATTTCACTCTTCAATTGATATGTTTTGCTAAACACCCGCGAAGGCCATGGTTAGGCTATAGAGGAAGCAACTTTTTTCTTTGCTGCTGGCTGTCGTTTTGCTAGTCGGGTGCGAAGGCCGCCTGCTTAGGCTTTTGAGGAAGCAACTTTTAACTTCCTTAAAGAAGTTATTGTGATACCCTCCACGTCGGGTTTTTGGGAAGGGTCTTCCAGACCCCGGAGGGTCAATTCGAATATTGATCTTTACCGATCTCAACTTGTCTGAGGTGCTGGGCCGTCCGCAGCAATTTTTTCCGGAACACTTTACGGCCACAATTTTCGTCCGATTTCCACCTAATTTTCACTCAAATTTCGAAAAAGAATGTGACGAGGGCGATTTTTGAATTTCGAAAAAATGGCGGAGATATGTTTGTTTCAAATTTTAAAAAATTCTCTGCGGCCGAACCGTAGGTCCGATTTTCACCAAATTTTCACCAATTACTCCTTATATTTTTTAAGAATTTTTGGTGCAAAAAAATTTCCATTTTATTATTATTATATTTTTAGTAGGGGGAAATTTCATACTTCTACCCATTACGAGAGGCACATCCCTAGGCCAAAGAGCCCATTATTTCTACCTTGAAACTTATAAAAATTTGGAAAAAAAGTAGGTACTTAGTAAATTTTTCAAAAAATAAAAAATAAATAAATAAAGGAAAACCATGAAAATATTTCGAAAAATAAATAAATAACCCGGAAAATTTTTCATAAAAAAAATTCCCCCTCCCTTATTCTTTCCCTTCTTTATACTTTCCCTCCCTTCGTTATACTTTCGTTCCTTATACCTCCCCTCTGTTATACATCCCCTACCATATACTTCCCCACCGTTTTACGTCCCCTCCGTTATACTACCCCTCCTATATACTTCCCCTCCTATATTGTTACTTCTCATTAAGGAAGTTTTCGTTGGAAGCTCTTCAAACCAGTACTTTCTTTGCTGCTGGCTCTTAGATAGAAAAAACTATAAAAATTCGATTTTGGGTGTTCTAAATTAAAGATAACTTTAACATTACTAATCATTCTTAGAAGTTGTTGTATGTAATACAAGAAAAGAGGAGCATTTTTGGCATTTTTGAATTCTTAATTTCTTAAGTAACTAATAGTTAACGACTAACTAGTTTCTAACTATAATTTCTAACAAATAGTTAACTAATAACTAGTTTCTAACTTGCTCCAATCGAATAAATGACCTAAGTAAAAGTAGCTTAGGTAAACTTTTGCATAGGATCGATTAAAAGCATAGAACATAGGATTCCTATTTAATAACGATATTAGCACCTCTCTGAGCCACCCCGTACAGGTATACCATATCCAAAATCTACCAAATGGAGTCGATTCCTTGTCCAAAAATAAGGGGGGGTTCAACTTTTCTCTCTAGGGCTATACGCTTTGCCGTAAAGTCGCTGGTCCACACTAGTTGGGACACCTTGTATACAACTGTCCTGGACTGCCAAAATAAGCAAAAATGTGTGGGGGAGGGGGAATTTTTTAATAATAAAAAAAAAGGGAAATCATTTTTATTTGTAAAAATGCTGAAGAGGTTGAAACATGTTCCAGTAAAAAGTCAAAATTCTCCAAAAAGTGCTATTAATCCATAAAAAACCAATGTCGCTTACGTGGACCGTAAAATTTGTTTAATTTTTATTTTAACCATTTGTTTTCTGGTATAATTTAATTTTTTATAGTGAGTAACAAGCCATAACCAAATTGAGAAATTTAAAAAATTTCAACCTGTAAAACGGGTTTTCTTTGTCAAAAAAGTGAGGAAAAATCTTGAAAATGCAGCAAAAATGGGATTTATCTGTCTGAAAATCCGGAAAAATCTAGGGATGAGGTTGCGTTCCGCCCCGCCAAGCAAAAATCTTTCCTCTTTCTTTACAGTGTACATCGGAGGGCGGGGAAGTGTCTTATTTCTCTGGCCGCTGTAAAAGGCTTTTTACAAGGCTGGGTTACACGGAGTGTTTTTGATAGCTATTATTTATTTAAATGATTCATAAAAAGTAAAAGACAATAAAATGCTTAGTTTTATTTATCTCCATTTATTTCTGATACATGAAGCTACATAGTTTATTCATGCATTTTATTAATTTGCTCTCATCTAGCCTGTCTTACCGTGTTCTGGGCATTCACCATGAAGGCACTGAAAATAAAATAACGGATATTTGTAATAAAGTTTAATGATAATACTAAACTTACTGGTTCACCATTTACTCCCCCGAGGGAAAAGGCAATAAACGCAAAAGCCACCGAAAACGTCCAAAACTTCATTTTTCTTAAATGTTTAAATTTCCAGTTTCGTTTTATTTTTATATTGTATGCTTTAGATAACTAGAAAATTTTCTTTATCAATTATAAAAATTCAAATTTTATAGTTGTTAAAACAATTTTATTACAGCAATTAAAGTGAAATTTATGTTGTCATCAGCCAATGACTAATATATTATGTTATATTTATAATTTTACATCATATATTATGATGTAAAATTGGCCCATTAATGGTACCTTCGTTACTATGGGCTAAACGGAATAAAGACTTATTATTATTATTAAATAATTTTTATTGTATTTTAGATTTATGCAGTCCGAGATCGAGGTTTAATGAAATTCGCTTTTCACTTCCACCTTCAGAAGTAAAAGCGAACTTGCCAGAATTTAAGAAGGAAATAGAAATTGCATTAGGATCTCAAGCATCGCTTAACATTTACGACACTTTATTCCTCTCCAAACTCGATGGAAGCTTAGATTTCAGCTCCACAAGGTAAAAGCCAAAAATATAATTACACAATTGTCTATTTATCATTTCAGCTCATGGTTTCAACATGTCGGCTCAAAAACGTTTGACATCAAAGAAATGGAAAAACTTATGGCCGAAAACAATCCGGAAATGGCGGAAATATACAGAAAATATAACGTCCAAGGTGTCCAAAGATGCGCTCCTAATTTAGCGACAGCGAAAATCACTTGGGTCCAACTCTGCCTCCTTGGCATCGCCTCCTTTATCGGAATCGCATCCATGATCTCCGGTTGCGTCCTTTGCTGCTCATACAACAAGTAACTCATTTTTAAAAATAAAAAAATTTAAACCTTTAATTTCAGATGGCAACGAATCAGATAAGACTGTCAATAGCCATTCGACGAATCAAAAATAATAGCTTTAAAACTCATTTTTAATTTATTATACTGTAAATAATGTAAATCATGTAAAAGATGATTTTGTGATAACAAATAATTGAATTATTGAGGTTCTTACCATTTTACAAGATAAAGAGACCCCAAATATATTGCGCATTAAAAGGGTTGCCCAAATCTCAAATTGTCGGATTATCGAGGTTGTATTCAATCTACGGGAAAAAACGACCCTTGTTTATTTAACGTATTAATGGGAGTAGGAATTCGCAAGTCGGATTATTGAGGTTCCAACCATTTTACAAAATAAAAAGACCCTAATATATTACGGATTAACAAGGTTGCCCAAATCTCTAATGTTAAGAAAACCGTCGTTACGTCAATTTTAGACGAAAAAGAGGAAGTTTTGATTTCAAACATTTTTTTTTTTTTTTAAGTTTATTATATTTCTTTCAATCTTTATTTGCACATATTATTTTTCTTCATCTATTCGGTCGCCTCTTGTTCGTAGCAATGGGGACGACCGTGGCACTAAAAAATAATATTATTTTCAATGAACAAAATATTAAAATAAACCTTACCCCACCATTACCCAATGGTTCACCATTGACTCCGCCCCCGACGAAAAAGGCAACAAAAGCAAGAACTAGGAAAGAAGTCCAAAACTGCATGATTATTTTTTACTTTAAATTAAGATCTTTTTTAACTTTTCTTTTATAGGTAATTTTCTTTTTTCTTACGTGGTCCATGAAATTTCGTTTAATTTTCATTTTAACCATTAATAATTTTTTTACGCTCCATTTTTTGTTTATTTAAATTTTTATTTTTTATTGAAATTAAAATTTTATTTTTTGAAGATGGCGAGTGATAACTTATATGCCGAAAATGGGATCATAATATGAGGGTGTATTCATATTTATGTGTATTCGCATAATCATAAGTTTTGACTTTGATAAAGAGAAAAAGTCGACTTTAGTCACAATAAATACCGGAATGAGGAGTTGTATATTATTAGGTCCTCCAGTAATTTTACTATGTCAGAAGTTGGATAATTGATATCAGAAGTGGAATAATCAAATCAGTAGTGAGATATCCGATATCAGAAGTGGGATTATCGATATCAAAAAGTGTGATAAAAAGACTCCATTTTATGGAATTACAGGGTTCTAAGAAATACCAACGGTCGGATTAGCGAGGCTCTCGTGATCTCCGGTTGCGTCCTTTGCTGCTCATACAACAAGTAACTCATTTTTAAAATAAAAAAAATTTTAACCTTTCATTTCAGATGGCAACGAATCAGATAAGACTGTCAATAGCCATTCGACGAATCAAAAATAATAGCTTTAAAACTCATTTTTTAATTTATTATACTGTAAATAATGTAAAATAGATGATTTTGTGATAAAATATAAATTGTTAATATTCTAATTTTATTCCTTGAGTGCATTATGTACAAAAAGAAAAACAGTTTTTCATATTTATAAGTGAATTAAAATATCACTAGCTACACAAATTGGCCTTAAAGTCTCGCTAAGTACCAAAAGCGACTATAAATCCATATACTGATATCTAATGGAAATTTTTGGTGGATAACAACCACTGGTAATTTACATCTAATTTAAATTTGAAGGGATAAAAACAGGAAGGAAGAAGAATTGTAATCTCTTCTTCCTTCCTGTTTTTATCCCTTCAAATTTAAATTAGATATACTGATATGTATACACATAAAAATAAAATATTTACATTTAAGAAATTTACATCGAAGCCTAAATTTTTTTTTTAAATAAAGCTAGTTTTTGAAGAAATACTCTGAAAGTTTTCAGAGATTCTCTGTATAAACGCGTAATCCCCTTGAAAGTTGAAAACAGAGTTGGGCGTGAACATATTCATATTTATGAATATGACTATGCAGGGTATGACAGTACATGTATTCATTCTAAAACTTATGATTATGAATTCGTCCAGCTCTGGTTGAAAACAAACTTTAAGTACAATAAGTAAAATTATTATTCTAATTGTCTATTGGCAATCCGAGTTTGTTGAGGCAAATTCAAAGCATTTTTAGCATCTTTTGCTCGGAATACAAAAATAAACTGGTTTTTTCGTAATGTTGGATAACCAATATCAGAATTGGAATAATCAAAATCGGTAGTGGGATAACAGATATCAGTAGTGGGATAACACTGAAGATGCTGTCGTTGGTGAAAATGCCAAAATAGCCTACTTAATAACTTGTAGTGTATGTTTATTTTTCTTTAAAAGAAATCTAATTTTTTTTTTATGGAAATGAAGATGGTTATTTACATTGAATAGAAAAGATGATAATTCTGCTGCATTGAAAGTTGCTGGCAGAATAGACAGGGAGGCTGAAGGAGAGCACAAGTTGACCATAAAATGCTTTAAATATAGCGCGAAATTTCAAAGTTTAGGATGACTTATAATTGAATGGATTTGAGTGAAATTCAGGTTGTCGTAAAAGTCGAGGATATTGACGATAACGAGCCAAGTTTGCTAAGAATAATGTGACGCTGCTTGTACGGACGAATGTCGCTCATGGGACTCTTCTTCATACGGTTAAGACAAGTTTCAGCCTCAAATAGCTTGAAAAATCAGGCACTTTTGGACTGAAAAGTAAGTTAATAACAGTTTTTCTGAGAATTTGCGATGTCATATTTTGGGCTTTTCAAACAGTCATCTTTTGACCATATTTGGTTTTTTTTTTTTTTGGATTTACAAGAAGATATAGATTTTTTTATTTGTTCAATTTAACCTAAAAGTTATTTTTCAACCACATAAGCCATGATTGCATTGATGCGAGCAACACCAGTATGGGTTGTTACACTAAAAATAAGATACTAGTGGTTAAAAAAATAAAAATTTAGGTACCTACGGTGTATCCAGATCGGATGCATCCCGAATCTGCGCATCCCTTGGCGGACATGATAGTTAGAACAACGACGAAGAACAAAATCCAAAAATGCATCTTTGTTTTTATTTTTATCAAATTTAGTTTTTTGTTTCCTCTTTTACACCCTTAGTGATTTTTAAAATTTCAGTCTTTAATTGTTATGTTGTTAATCGGGTGAGAAGGCCGCCTGCTTAGGCTTATGAGGAAGCATCTTTAAACTTCCTTAAAGAAGTTATTGTGATACCCTCCACGTCGGGTTTTTGGGAACGGTCTTCCAGACCCTGGTGGGTCAAATCGAATATTGATTTTTGCCGATCTCAACTTTGTCTGTGGTGCCGTCCGTCCGTACCATTGTTTTCCGGAACGCTTTACGGCCACAATTTTCATCCGATTTTCACCAAATTTTCACACAAATTTTTTAGCCGGTGAACAAGAAACTAACGAGGGGAATTTTTGAATTTCGAAATTTTTCGAAAAAAGGAAAACCCGGAAAATTTATCGATAAAAGAAATTAAAAAATTTTTGACAAAAAAAAAAAAGTTTGACGATTTTTCGAAAAAAAAAAATTATTATATAAAACCCGGAAAACTTTTCGGAAAAATAAAAAACCGGGAAAAATTTTCTAAGAAAAACTTACAAAATTTTTGGACAATTTTATTTTATTTATTTTATTTTATGTGTTATTCTACCGCTCACTTAAACTTCCCCCTCCCATATACTTCCACTCACTTATACTTCCCCCTCTGTATACTTCCCTACGTTATACGTCCCCTCCGTTTTACTTCCTCCTCCTATATAATTACTTCTCTTTAATTAAGGAAGTTTTCGTTGGAAGCTCTTCAAACCAGTACTTTGATATCGATAATCCCACTTCTGATATCGGTAATCCAACTTCTGACATTGCAAAATTACTGGAGGACCTAATAATATACAACTTCTCATTACGTTATTTATTGTGACTAAAGTCGACTTTTTTCTATTTATCAAAGTCAAAATTTATCTTCAAAACATAAAATTTTAATTAAAAAAAAAAATAAAAATTTAAATAAACAAAAAATGGAGCGTAAAAAAAATTAAATGGTTAAAATCAAAATTAAACGAAATTTCATGGACCACGTAAGAAAAAAGAAAATTACCTATAAAAGAAAAGTCAAAAAAGATCTTAATTTAAAGTAAAAAATAATCATGCAGTTTTGGACTTCTTTCCTAGTTCTTGCTTTTGTTGCCTTTTTCGTCGGGGGCGGAGTCAATGGTGATTGGGGTGGGGTAAGGTTTATTTTAATATTTTGTTCATTGAAAATATATATTTTTTAGTGCCACCCTCCCCATTGCTATGAGTCGAACGAATACTACGATGATTAAGAAAAGTAATATGTGCAAATTAAGATTGACAGAAATATAATAAACTTACAAAAAAAAAAAAAAATGTTTGAAATCAAAACTTCCTCCTTAAGGAACTGGGACGCCGGTTTTAAGGATCTCTTTTTCGTCTAAAATTGACGTAACGACGGTTTTCCGAACATTAGAGATTTGGGCAACCCTGTTAATCCGTAATATAAGGGTCTTTTATTTTGTAAAATGGTTGGAACCTCAATAATCCGACTTGCGAATTTCCAAATCCCATAAATCCGTTAAATACACAAGGAACGTTTTTCCCGTAGATTGAATATAACCTCGGTAATCCGACAATTTGAGATTTGGGCAACCCTTTTAATGCGCAATATATTTGGGTTCTCTTTGTCTTGTAAAATGGGTAAGAACATCAATAATTCGATTTCCAGATATCCAAACCCCATAAATCCGTAAAATGGCGTCCTTTTTCCCTCAGGACAAATTAACCTCGATAATCGATCGAAATTAACCATTAGAGATTTGAGCAACCCTGTTAATCCGTATTAGGGGTCTCTTTATCTTGTAGAACCTTCATAATCCGAATGAAAACTGTGGCCGTAAAGTGTTCCGGAAAAAAATGCTACGGCCGGCCGGCCGGAGCCACAGACAATGTTGACATCGGTAAAGATCAATATTCGAATCGATCCTCCGGTCGGGAAGACCCTTCCCTAAACGTTATTAAACGCATATTACGCATTAAAAGGGTTGCCCAAATCTTAAATTGTCGGATTATCGAGGTGGTATTCAATCAACGGGAAAAACGACCCCTTGTTTTTAACGGATTAATGGGATTAGGAAATTCGCAAGTCGGATATTGAGGTTCCAACCATTTTACAAAATAAAAAGACCCCTAAATATTACGGATTAACAGGGTTGCCCAAATCTCTAATGTTCGGAAAACCGTCGTTACCTCAATTTTAGACGAAAAAGAGATCCTTAAAACCGGCGTCCCAGTTCCTTAAGGAGGAAGTTTTGAATTCAAACACTTTTTTTTTAAGTTATTATTTCTTTCAATCTTTATTTGCACATATTATTTTTCTTCATCTATTCGGTCGTCTCTGGGTTCGTAGCAATGGCGACCGCGGCACTAAAAAATAATATTATTTTCAATGAACAAAATATTAAAATAAACCTTACCCCATTGGGTTCACCATTGACTCCGCCCCCGACGAAAAGGCAACAAAAGCAAGAACTAGGAAAGAAGTCCAAAACTGCATGATTATTTTTACTTTAAATTAAGATCTTTTTTAACTTTTCTTTATAGGTAATTTTCTTTTTCTTACGTGGTCCATGAAATTTCGTTTAATTTTCATTTTAACCATTAATAATTTTTTTACGCTCCATTTTTGTTTATTTAAATTTTTATTTTATTAAAATAAATATTTTATTTTTTGAAGATGGCGAGTGAAAACTTATATTTTTCGAAAATGGGATCATAATATGAGGGTGTATTCATTTATGTGTACTCGCATAATCATAAGTTTTGACTTTGATAAATAGAAAACAGTCGACTTTAGTCACAATAAATACCGTAATGTGAAGTTGCATATTATTAGGTCCTCCAGTAATTTTGCAATGTCAGAAGTTGGATAACCAGTATCAGAAGTGAATAATCAAAATCAGTAGTGAGATATCCGATATCAGAAGTGGGATTATCGATATCAAAAGTGTGATAAAAAGACTCCATTTTATGGAATTACAGGGTTCTTAGAAGTACCAACGGTCGGATTAGCGAGACTCTCGTTGTTAGGGGGGAAAAAGGACGCCAAGTTTTACGGATAAATAGGTTTAGATATTTGAAAGTCGGATTATCGAGCTTTCATTCTTCTAGATAATGGACCACACCTTAATGATCAACAGGTTGTTTTTTTAAATCACGAAAGACGGATTATCGAGGTTATTTTAGACCTACGGGTGGGTTTGGATATCTTAAAGTCGGATTATTGAGGTTCTAATCATTTCAAGATAAAGAGAACCATAATATATTACGGATTAACAAGGTTGCCCAAATGTCTGATAGTCGGATTATCGAGTTTATATGAAAAAGTTTGCCAATTGTTACGGATTAATGGGGTTTGGACATCTAAAGCTGGATTATCGATGCTCTTTTATTTATATTTTCCTAATAATTTTTACTCCAGTAATTTTGCAATGTCAGAAGTTGGATAACTGATATCAGAAGTGGAATAATCAAAATCAGTAGTGGGATATCCGATATCAATAGTGGGATAACAGCTGAAGCTGCCTACCTAATATCTTGTATGTTTATTTTTCTTCTTTTAAAAGAAATCTACATAATTTTTTTTTTTTTTTTTTTTAGATGGAAGTGAAGATGGTTTATTTACATTGAATAGAAAAGATGATAATTCTGCTGTATTGAAAGTTGCTGGCAGAATAGACAGGGAGGCTGAAGGAGAGCACAAGTTGACAATTGTACATATGTAGTATAGAACTAAAGTCGATACAGGATGTGAAACACTTTTGGAAATTTGTGAATAGTAAAAGGAAATTTAACAGAATCCCGACGGAGGTTTTGATCAATGGTAATGCTGTTTCGGATGAGTTCATAATAGCTAATAATTTGCTTCAATATTTATGAATAATTTTCATTCTTCCAGAGAAGTCCCTCAAAGGATGCTATCAGTTCAATCCCAAGTGATGTTATCGACATTTCTGCGTTTGATTTTCTGATATGGATATTCTCTCAAGATGTGATGCTATTAAGGACTCCTTATCTATGGGACCTGATTCGATACCAGACTTGGTAGTGAAGTCTTGCTCTTTGTCTTTATTCGTTCCATTACATAAGATTTTCAAAAGATGCTTAAAAGAGGGATATACCCGAAAAATGGAAGTTCTCTCATATTATTCCTATATTTAAGAAGGGCGACCCTCATTTGTGTGATAACTATCGACCGGTTTGTAAAAAACTCCATTTTCGCTAAGATGTTGGATTCTCTGATTGCCGATGCTCTTACTAGTGCTGTTCGTTCATGTCTCAATGTTAATCAACATGGGTTCTTAAAAGGTAGGTCAACGACATCTAATCTAGTTCTTTATTATGACTTATAGTTAATGGGATGAGCCAGTTGAAGAGTGTTCATTCGATTTACACCGATTTATCCAAGGCCTTCGACCGAGTTGATATCGACATCCTTGTTGCAAAACTTGAAATTGGGTATAGGTGATCCTTTATTGTCGCTTATTTCATCATTTTTATCTGGCCGTTCGTTTTCTGTATGTATTAATGGTACAATTTCTGATAAGGTAGACATTTTGTCTGGAGTTCCACAAGGTTCACATTCTGGTCCGATTTTGTTTTTATATTTTCGATTATGTAGCAGGGTTCTAAAAACGTGTCATTTTTCGTTACTTGCGGATGACCTAAAAATGTTTTCTGCAGTGTCCTCAGTTCAAGATGTAGTTTTCTACAACAAGATTTAGATGCTTTGTAAATTGGTGTAAAATCAATCGTCTTCCAATTAACATTAGTAAATGTAAAGTTATTAAATTTTGCAAACATGTTCTACCAAGGGATTATGAATCTGTTCAGTATTTTATTGATGGATCAGTGGTAGAAGAGGTCGAGTCTATTGTTGATCTGGGAGTTGTTTTTAATGTGAAAGGGAATTTTGGTGAACATATTGCTAAGATCAGAGGTAAAGCGCTTCGTAATCTGGGTTTTATAACCGGTTTACCAAAGATTTTAAGAATGTATTGCAGTTAAAGTTTTGTTTCAGTCACTTGTGAGGAGTCATCTCGAGTATGCGAGCGTCGTTTGGTCTCCTTATCATGTGAATGAAGTGTATAAACTTGAAAGTGTGCAGCGTAAGGCCACTAAGATAATGAATTATCGGTTTGGTAATGGTGATTGCTCTTATGAATCACGACTTTCATGGTTGGGTCTCGATTCTCTGTTAAATCGTCGAGTTATTGCGGACGTTGTGTTTGGTTGGAAAGTGCTTCGAAATTTATTGATAGCCCGGAGTTGGTTAGTCGCCTTGTAAATTTATCTGTTCCGCAGAGGTCCTTGCGGTCTCATGACCTGTTTATGATTACAGCCTCCTCGAAGGATTATGTTATTAATTCACCTATACCTCGAATCTTAAGAGAGTGAACCTGTTCTGTAAAAGGGGTGATCTTTTTCATGATAATTTGAGCGTTTTAGAGCTTTGCTGCAGGAATCGTTCAACACGATTTAGCAGGGATCTGGGTTTTTTAGAAGAAAAAAAAAAAAAAATAAAATTTGTTATGTAAAAAGTTCTTTTTGACTATGCTGTTTTGGTTTTTTATTAACTGTAGCATTGTAAATTAAAAAATAAATAAAATAAATAAAAATAAATAAAATGCTTTAAATACAGCACGAAACCTCAAAGTTTGAGGAAGACTTATAATAGAATGGATATGAGTGAAATTCAG
Organism: Orius insidiosus; assembly: GCA_014119065.1. Lineage (NCBI taxonomy): Eukaryota > Metazoa > Arthropoda > Insecta > Hemiptera > Anthocoridae > Orius > Orius insidiosus. The sequence goes on from JACGAQ010000129.1 coordinate 256,566, forward strand.
GTTGTCGTGAAAGTCGAGGATATTGAAGATAAATAGTTGGCTATGAATAATGTGACGGGGTGTACGGACGAATGTCGCTCATGGGACTCTTCTTCATACGATGAAGACGTAGAAGCCGAACCGACAGTTTATAAAATAGAAAAAGTCCTTTTCACACGGCCAAAGTGAAAGGTGATGGAAAACTACAAAAAGTCTCCTTAATTTCGGCTTTCTCGCTGGACAACAAAACGGGCGAACTACGGACGGCGATATGAATACGGCGGAATTTTTCGACGGGTACTTTACGTTCACCGTTCAGCCTCAAATAGCGAGAAAAATCAGGCAATTTGGACTTAAAAGTAAGTTATTTGCAGTTTTTCTTTAATTTGCCACGTCATATTTTGGACTTTTCAAACAGTCATCTTTCGACCATATTCGGTTTTTTTGGGAATTTATGGAAAACTGAGATTAAAAAAAAACAAAACGATATAGATTTTTTTTTTATTTGTCCAATTAACCTCAAAGAAGTTATTTTCCTAATAACATCGGCCATGATTGCATTGACGCGAGCAACACCAATTATGGTTGTTACACTAAAAATAAGATAGTAGTTAGAAAAAAATAAAAAATTAGATACCTACCGAGTGTCCAGACGGCGAGCACCTGGCGCTTTGCTGCACACCATCGCTTCCCAAGGCGTTTTGCTGCCCATCATCGCTGCCCAAGGCGCTTTGCTCCCCACCTTCGTTACCCAAGGCGGACATGATAGTTAAAACAACGACGAAGAACAAAATCCAAAAATTCATCTTTGGTTTTTATTTTTATAAAATTTAGTTTTTTGTTTCCACTTTTATACCTTTAGTTGACGTAATTTTTTAAATTTTAAATTTCACTCTTTAATTGATATTTTGCTAAACACCCGCGAAGGCAACATGGTTTGGCTTTTGAGGAAGCAACTTTTTTCTTTGCTGCTGGCTCTTAGATAGAAAAAAACTATAAAAAAAACCGATTTTGGTTTGTTCTAATTTAATGATAACTTTAATATTATTAAACATTCTTGAAGTTGTTGTAATACAAGAAAAGAGGACATTTTTGGCTTTTTTGAAATTCGGCATTTTTTTAAGTAACTAATAGTTAACTACAAACTACTTTCTTACTATTAATTTCTAACAGTTAACTACTAACTAGTTTATAACTATTAATTTCTAACTGATTGTTAACTATTAACTAGTTTCTAACTTGCTCCAATCGAATAAATGACCTAAGTAAAAGAAGCTTAAAATTTTGCTTAGGATCGATCACCGTTTCAGCCTCAAATAGCGAGAAAAGTCAGCACTTTTGGACTAAATGTAAGTTATTTACAGTTTTTCTTTAATTTGCCACGTCATATTTTGGGCTTTTCAAACAGTCATCTTTTGACCATATGTATTTGGTTTTTTGGGAATTTATGGAAAACTGGGATTAAAAACAAAACAAAAAGATATAATTTTTTTTTTATTAGATTTAATTTAACCTCAAAGAAGCTATTTTTCCTAAAAACAATGGCCATGATTGCATTGATGCGAGCAGCAATAATGGCCTTCACACTAAAAATAAGATACTCGTAGTTAGAAAAAAATAAAAAATTAGATACCTACCAAGTGTCCAGACGGCGAGCACATGGCGTTATACTCCCCACTTTCGCTTCCCAAGGCGGACATGATAGTTAAAACAACGACGAAGAACAAAATCCAAAAATGCATCTTTGGTTTTATTTTGATAAAATTTAGTTTTTGTTTTCTCTTTTATACCTTTAGTTGACGTAATTTTTTAAATTTAAAATTTCACTATTTAATTGATATGTTTTGCTAAACACCCGCGAAGGCAACATGGTTAGGCTTTTGAGGAAGCAACTTTTTTCTTTGCTGCTGGCTCTTAGATAGAAAAAAACTATAAAAAAACCGATTTTGGTTTGTTCTAATTTAATGATAACTTTAATATTATTAAACATTCTTAGAAGTTGTTGTAATACAAGAAAAGAGGACCATTTTTGGCTTTTTTGAAATTCGGCATTTTTTAAGTAACTAATAGTTAACTACTAAATAGTTTCTAACTATTAATTTCTAACAAATAGTTAACTACTAACTAGTCTAACTATTAATTTCTAATAAATAGTTAACTACTAACTAGTTTCTAACTATTAATTTCTAAAAATAGTTAACTACTAACTAGTTTCTAACTATTAATTTCTAACTGATTGTTAACTATTAACTAGTTTCAAACTGCTCCAATCAAATAAATGACCCAAGTAAAAGTAGCTCAAAATTTTGCTTAGGATCGATTAAAAGCATAAAACATAGGATTCCAAAATCTACCAAATGGAGTCGATTCCTTGTCCAAAAATAACGGGGGGGGGGGGGGGGGGTAACTTTTCTCTCTAGGGCTAAACACTTTGCCGTAATATCGCTGGTTTACACTAGTTGGGACACTTGTATACAACTGTCCGGGACTGTCCAAAATAAGCAAAAATCTGGGAAAACAAATTTTTTTTAATAATAAAAAAAAAGGAAATCCTTTTTATGTGTAAAAAATGCTGAAGAGGAAGTTCCGTTTGAAACATGTTCCAATAAAAAGTCGAAATTCAACAAAAAGTGCTATTAATCCAAAAAAACCAACGTCGCTTACTTGGATCGTGAAATTTTGTTTAATTTTTATTTTAACCATTAGTTTTCTGGTATAATTTTAATTTTTTATGCTGAATAACAAGCCATAACCAAATTGAGAAATTTAAAAAATTTCAACCTGTAAAAAAGTGAGGAAAAATCTTAAAAATGCGGTAAAAATGGGATTTCTCTGTCTGAAAATCCGAAAAAATCTAGGGATGAGGTAGCGTTCCGTCTCCGCCCCACCCAATATTCAAATAGGACGCCATTTTACGAAATTACTTTAAATTAAGATCTTTTTTAACTTTTCTTTATAGGTAATTTTTTTTTTTCTTACGTGGTCCATGAAATTTCGTTTAATTTTCATTTTAACCATTAATAATTTATTTACGCTCCATTTTTTGTTTATTTAAATTTTTATTTTTTATTAAATTAAATTTTATTTTTTGAAGATGTGAGTGAAAACTTATATGCCGAAAATGGGATCATAATATGAGGGTGTATTCATATTTATGTGTATTCGCATAATCCTAAGTTTTGACTTTGATAAATAGAAAAAAGTCGACTTTAGTCACAATAAATACCGTAATGAGAAGTTGTATATTATTAGGTCCTCCAGTAATTTTGCAATGTCAGAAGTTGGATAACCGATATCAGAAGTGGAATAATCAAAATCAGTAGTGAGATATCCGATATCAGAAGTGGGATTATCGATATCAAAAAGTGTGATAAAAGACTCCATTTTATGGAATTACAGGGTCTTAGAAATACCAACGGTCGGATTAGCGAGGCTCTCGTGATCTCCGGTTGCGTCCTTTGCTGCTCATACAACAAGTAACTCATTTTAAAAAATAAAAAAATTTTAACCTTTCATTTCAGATGGCAACGAATCAGACTGTCAATAGCCATTCGAAGAATCAAAAATAATAGCTTTAAAACTTTTTTAATTTATTATACTGTAAATAATGTAAATCATGTAAAATAGATGATTTTGTGATAATAAATATAAATTGTTAATATTCTAATTTTATTCCTTGAGTGCATTATGTACAAAAAGAAAAACGGTTTTTCATATTTATAAATAAATTAAAATATCACAAATAGCTACACAAATTGGCCTTAAAGTCTCGCTAAGTACCAAAAGCGACTATAAATCCATATACTGATATGTTATACACATAAAAATAAAATATTTACATTTAAGAAATTTACATCGAAGCCTAAATTTTTTTTTAAATAAAGCTAGTTTTTGAAGAAATACCCTGAAAGTTTTCAGGGATTCTCTGTATAAACGCGTAATCCCCTTGAAAGTTGAAAACAGAGTTGGGCGTGAACATATTCATATTTATGAATATGACTATGCAGGGTATGACAGTACATGTATTCATTCTAAAACTTATGATTATGAATTCGTCCAGCTCTGGTTGAAAACAAACTTTAAGTACAATAAGTAAAATTATTCTAATTGTCTATTGGCAATCCGAGTTTCTGTAGAGGCAAATTCAAAGCTTTTTAGCATCTTTTGCTCGGAATACAACAATAAACTGGTTTTTCGTTAGGTTATTGACATTTAAATTGACTTAGGAACATAAATATCTAATTTATGGTAATCATAGAGGGTTTGAGTCCGTTTTTCATGGTGGAAGCCCTTTTCCAGTCGTATCTGGCGCTTTCGAATCCGCTCAGCTCCCTCGTGAGGGGCTCGATGTGCTGCGAACTCTGCTTTTTGATGCACGGAAGGGCCCTTAGCCGCACTTGAAACTCTCGTTTGAATTTTTCCTACAATTCTTTACTTAAAAAATCTTAATTTTTAAAATAAACTTACATTGTAAATAGCGTAAATGAAAGGGTTGCAGCAACTGTTGCTCATGGCAAGCCAATCAAAACCGAAGAAAAATATGTTTATAAAACGATACCTGAAAATTTTAATTTTCATTATTACTAAGAGTTATTTTTGGAAGATTTCATCTTACTCGTTTATGTCTGTGATTCCTTGAAGGACTTTGTACGTTTGAAGCGGAAGCCAACATAGTCCGAACAAAACTACGACGATTACCAACATTTTGATCACCTGAAAATCAATTTTTGATCATTTTTTTTTGAAAAAGATACAGTCAACAGAATAATGATGTAATTTGGGGGGGGGGGGGTATTTTGGACTAATGGAATATGGATAATGGCTGTCGGATTATCTGGGTTCTCTCGTCTAACGTGAAAAAAAGGATTAAAGCGTCATTGAATCACTAATTGTCGGATTATCGAGGTTCTGTTCATTCTACGAGATAAAGAGACCAAATAAGACTGATGTTTTGTTTGAGTCATTGTCGGTTTATCGAGGTTCTGTTTGTTGTACATGGAAAAAATATTTTAAAAAAGAAGCCATTTTACGAAATTGCAGGTTCATTGAAACATGGTCGGATGAACGAGGTATTGTTGGGCGGGGAAAAAAAGGATTCCAATTTTTACGGATTAGTGGGGCTTAGATATTTGACTGTCGGATTATCGAGCATTTATTCTACGAGATATAGAGACCACACCGGATCAACAGGTTGTTTTTTGAGATCAGGAAAGGTTGAATTATGGAGGTTATTTTCGTACTACGTGAAAAAAGGACGACATTTTACGGATTAATGGGGTTTGGAGTCTTGAAGTCGGATTATGAAGGTTCTACAAGATAAAGAGACCCCTAATACGGATTAACAGGGTTGCCCAAATCTCTAATGGTTAATTTAGATCGATTATCGAGGATTATCGACGTTAATTTGTCCTGAGGGAAAAAAGGACGCCATTTTACGGATTTATGGGGTTTAGATATCTGGAAATCGAATTATTGAGGTTCTTATCATTTTACAAAATAAAGAGACCCCAAATAATATACGGTGTCCCAGTTCCTTAAGGAGGAAGTTTTGATTTCAAACACTTTTTTTTTTTTTTGTAAGTTTATTATATTTCTTTCAATCTTTATTTGCACATATTATTTTTCTTCATCTATTCGGTCGCCTCTAGATCATAGCACCAGGGAGGGTGGCACTAAAAAATAATATTATTTTCAATGAACAAAATATTAAAATAAACCTTACCCCACCATTGGTTCACCATTGACTCCGCCCCCGACGAAAAAGGCAACAAAAGCAAGAACTAGGAAAGAAGTCCAAAACTGCATGATTATTTTTTACTTTAAATTGAGATCTTTTTTAACTTTTCTTTATATAGGTAATTTTCTTTTTTCTTACGTGGTCCATGAAATTTCGTTTAATTTTCATTTTAACCATTAATAATTTTTTTACGCTCCATTTTTTGTTTATTTAAATTTTATTTTTTATTAAAATTGAAATTTTTTTTTTTTAAAAGAAGTAGATATAACCAATGCAAGAGGCTTACTCTTCCTATTGGTTAATCTACTCTTTTTTTGTTATTGTATTAGCCACAGGCCTTTACAAAGGGGGAGGGGGGTTGGACCCAGGCGGGGGCTTTCGCCATAATGCCGTGGCGCCCTTTTGGGCCAACTACCAGAGTAGTGGCCTAAATAAATTATCCACAGATTTTGTAGAAGGATATTTTTAATTGGAATTTAACTTCCAACCAAAAATCCCTATACCCAACCTGGGATCGAACCTCGGTCTCCGTGGTGAAAGTCCAAGACTGAACCCACCAGCCACGGAGCCGGTTCTTAATTGAAATTTAATTTTTTGAAGATGGCGAGTGAAAACTTGTATGCCGAAAATGGGATCATAATATGAGGGTGTATTCATATTTATGTGTATTCGCATAATCATAAGTTTTGACTTTGATAAAAAAAAAGTCGACTTTAGTCACAATAAATACCGTAATAAGATGTTGTACATTATTAGGTCCTCCAGTAATTTTGCAATGTTAGAAGTTGGATAACCGATATCAGAAGTGGAATAATCAAAATCAGTAGTGAGATATCCGATATCAGAAGTGGGATTATCGATATCAAAAAGTGTGATAAAAATACTCCATTTTATAGAATTACAGGTTCTTAGAAATACCAACGGTCGGGTTAGCGAGGCTCTCGTCGTTAGGGGGGAAAAAAGAACGCCAAGTTTTACGGATAATGAGGTTTAGATATCTAAAAGTCGGATTATCGAGCTTTCATTCTACAAGATAATGGACCACACCTTAATGATCAACAGGTTGATTTTTTAAATCACGAAAGACGGATTATCGAGGTTATTTTAGACCTACGGGAGGGTTTGGATATCTTAAAGTCGGATTATTGAGGTTCTAATCATTTCAAGATAAAGAGAACCATATTATATTACGGATTAACAAGGTTGCCCAAATGTCTGATAGTCGGATTATCGAGTTTATATGAAAAAGTATGCCAATTGTTACGGATTAATGGGGTTTGGACATCTACAGCTGGATTATCGATGTTCTTTTAATTATATTTTCCTAATAATTTTTACTCCAGTAATTTTGCAATGTCAGAAGTTGGATAACTGATATCAGAAGTGGAATAATCAAAATCAGTAGTGGGATAACCGATATCAATAGTGGGATAACATCTGAAGATGCCTACCTAATATCTTGTATGTTTATTTTTCTTCTTTTAAAAAAATCTACATAATTTTTTTTTTTTTTTTTTTTTTTTTTTTTTTTTTTTTTTTTTTTTTTTTTTTTTTTTTTTTTTTTTTTTTTTTTTTTTTTTAGATGGAAATGAAGATGGTTTATTTACATTGAATAGAAAAGATAATTCTGCTGTATTGAAAGTTGCTGGCAGAATAGACAGGGAGGCTGAAGGAGAGCACAAGTTGACCATAAAATGCTTTAAATATACCACGAAACCTCAAAGTTTGGGAAGACTTATAATAGAATGGATTTGAGTGAAATTCATTTTGTCGTGAAAGTCGAGGATATTGACGATAACGAGCCAAAGTTTGCTAAGAATAATGTGACTCTGGGTGTACGGACGAATGTCGCTCATGGGACTCTTCTTCATACGGTAAATGCGGTCGATGAAGACGTAGAAGCCGACAGTTTATAAAATAGAAAAAGTCCTTTTCACACGGGCAAAGTGAATAGTGATGGAAAACTACAAAAACGTCTCCTTAATTTCGCTTTCCCGCTGGACAACAAAACGGGCGAACTACGGACGGCGATGAATATGGCGGAATTTTGCGACGGGTACTTTACGTTCACCGTTCAGCCTCAAATAGCGAGAAAAATCAGGCAATTTTGGACTTAAAAGTAAGTTATTTGCAGTTTTTCTTTAATTTGCCACGTCATATTTTGGACTTTTCAAACAGACATCTTTCGACCATATTCGGCTTTTTGGGAATTTATGGAAAACTGAGATTAAAAACAAAACAAAACGATATAGATTTTTTTTTATTTGTCCAATATAACCTCAAAGAAGTTATTTTTCCTAATAACATCGGCCACGATCGCAATAATGCGAGCAACAATTATTACCGTAGTTACACTAAAAATAAGATAGTAGTTAGAAAAAATAAAAAATTAGATACCTACCGCGTATCCACGCGGAACGCACATGATGCTTTGCTGCTCACCATCGCTTCCCAAGGCGTTTTGCTGCCCATCATCGCTGCCCAAGGCGCTTTGCTCCCCACCTTCGTTACCCAAGGCGGACATGATAGTTAAAACAACGACGAAGAACAAAATCCAAAAATTCATCTTTGGTTTTATTTTTATAAACTTTAGTTTTTTGTTTCCTCTTTTATACCTTTAGTTGACGTAATTTTTTAAATTTTAAATTTCACTCTTTAATTGATATGTTTTGCTAAACACCCGCGAAGGCAACATGGTTAGGCTTTTGAGTAAGCAACTTTTTTCTTTGCTGCTGGCTCTTAGATAGAAAAAGCTATATAAAAAAACCGATTTTGGGTGTTCTAATTTAATGATAACTTTAATATTATTAAACATTCTTTGAAGTTGTTGTAATACAAGAAAAGAGGAGCATTTTTGGCTTTTTTAAAATTCGGCATTTTTTTAAGTAACTAATAGTTAACTACAAACTACTTTCTAACTATTAATTTCTAACAAATAGTTAACTACTAACTAGTTTCTAACTATTAATTTCTAATAAATAGTTAACTACTAACTAGTTTCTAACTATTAATTTCTAACGAATTAATAGTTAACTACTAACTAGTTTCTAACTATTAATTTCTAACTGATTGTTAACTATTAACTAGTTTCTAACTTGCTCCAATCGAATAAATGACCTAAGTAAAAGTAGCTTAAAATTTTGATTAGGATCGATTAAAAGCATAAAACATAGGATTCCAATTTAATAACGATATTAGCACCTCTCTGAGCCACCCTGTATACCATATCCAAAATCTACCAAATGGAGTCTATTCCAAAAAAAATAAGGGGGGGGGGGTATAGGGTTTAACTTTTCTCTCTAGGACTAAACGCTTTGCCGTAAAGTCGCTGGTCCACACTAGTTAGGACTAGGGATGGGCGATATATAAAATATATCGATATATCGGAAAAAATCTATCGATATATCGGAGGAAAGTATTATTTAGCAAGGCGGCAGCATTCCGCCCAGCCAAGAAAAATCCCGACCTTCATTACTGTTCGACTTAAATATGCAACAAATTGACGAAATTTGCCATATAATATGCAAATGTAAAGATACCTGAAATATATGCTAATAACTCCGAACAATTTTCGCCCATGAAACTATAAAAAGTAGAAGGTCTCTTGAGCCTTGGGGAAAATATCGAGGAAAAATAGGTGTTTTTAGGTGAAAAATTCCATAAACAGTTTTTCTTGACCAGAACACCGTAAAAAAACAGCAGAAAATCCAGTCAAACGGTTGTTTCTTAGACAAAAACTGTGAAAAATGCCTTAAAAAAGGCGATTTTTGTTCAAAAATGCAGTATGCGACTATCTATCAAAATTTCCGTTCATACATAATTTATGCACTAACGTTCAAAATATACATCCATATTCCAAATAAAGTTGTGTTTTTTGACCCAAATTGACGTAAAACGGACGGTCATAGGTATTCGGAAGAAAAAAATATTATTCGATGTATATCGGAAGAAAACCGATATCGGCCGAAATATATATCGATATATCGCCCATCCCTTGTTTTTTTTTTTTTTTTTTTTTTTTTTTTTTTTTTTTTTTTTTTTTTTTTTTTTTTTTTTTTTTTGCGCACGAGGAGGTTCCCCTAAGGTTCCCTAGCACTTAAAGCCTTCAGGCTCTATTGTGCCGCCTCATTTCTAGGGGCTAATTGTTAGGACACCTTGTATACAACTGTCCTGCACTGTCCAAAATAAGCAAAAATGTGGGAAAATTTTTTTTCTAGTAATTAAAAAAAGGAAATCATTTTTATTTGTAAAAAATGCTGAAGAGGTTGAAACATGTTCCAATAAAATGTCAAAATTCTCCTAAAAGTGCTATTAATCCATAAAAAACCAACGTCGCTTACGTGGACCGTGAAATTTTGTTTAATTTTTATTTCAACCATTCGTTTTCTGGTATAATTTTAATTTTTTATGCTGAATAACAAGCCATAACCAAAAAGAGAAATTTAAAAAAATTTCAACCTGTAAAAAGTGAGGAAAAATCTTGAAAATGCGGTAAAAATGGGAATTATCTGTCTGAAAATCCGGAAAAATCTAGGGATGAGGTAGCGTTCCGCCCCGCCAAGCAATAAATCTTATCTCTTTCTTTACAGTGTACATCGGAGGGCGGGAAGTTGATATCATACTTTTTCTGGCCGCTGTAAAAGGCTTTTTGCAAGGTTGTGTGATTTTTTCACGGAGTGTTTTTGATAGCTATTATTTATTTAAACGATTCATGAGAAGTAAAAGATAATAAAATGCTTAATTTTATTTATCTCAATTTATTTCTGATATATGAATTCACATAGTTTATATTCTTTTATGCATTTTTATTATTTTGCCCTCATCTAGCCCGTCTTACTTATTTTTTATTAAAATTAACATTTTATTTTTTGAAGATGGCGAGTGAAAACTTATATGCCGAAAGTGGGATCATAATAGGGTGTATTCATATTTACGTGTATTCGCATAATCATAAGTTTTGACTTTGATAAAAAGAAAAAAGTCGACTTTAGTCATAAATACCGTAATGAGAAGTTGTATATTATTCGGTCCTCCAGTAATTTTGCAATGTCAGAAGTTGCATAACCGATATCAGAAGTGGAATAATCAAAATCTGAAGTGGAATAATCAAAATCAGTATTGGTATAACCGATATTTAGAAGTGGGATTACCGATATCAAAGTGGGATTATCGATATCAGAAGTGGGATTACCGATATAAAAAATGTGATAATAAGATCTATTTTACGGAATTACAGGGTCTTAGTAATACCAACGGTCATTAGCGAGGCTCTCGTTGTTAGGGGGGAAAGGACGCTAAATTTTACGGATTAATGAGATTTAGATATTTTAAAGTCGGATTATCGAGCTATCATTCTACGAGATAAAGGAACCTTAATGACCAACAGGTTGTTTTTTTTAAATCACCAAAGGACGGATTGTCGAGGTTATTTTAGTCCTACGGGAGGGTTTAGATATCTTAAAGTCGGATTATTGAGGTTCTAATCATACAAGATAAAGGATCCATAATATATTACGGATTAACAGGGTTGCCCAAATCTCAAATGTTCGGAAAACCGTCGTTACGTCAATTTTAGACGAAAAAGAGATCCTTAAAACCGGCGTCCCAGTTCCTTAAGGAGGAAGTTTCGATTTCAAACATTTTTTTTTGTAAGTTTATTATATTTCTTTCAATCTTATTTGCACATATTATTTTCTTAATCTATCCTTCCGACCCTGGTGGACAAGGGAAAATGCGCACTAAAAAATATTTATTTTCAATGAACAAAATATTAAAATAACCTTACCCACCATTGGGTTCACCATTGACTCCGCCCCCGACGAAATAATGACCCTGCGGTAGCAGGGACTAAAAGGTAGATTTCTTTTCATGATTAAAATTAAAATGTATAAACACAAAATATATAATTATGTTATAAAAATGATGATATAAGAAAAATTGCGCCACTGAGCCCCTAGAAAAACATCTGATAATTTTATTAATAAATATTTAATAATTTCCCGGTATAAATTCAAATTTTTTTTAAAGTTTAGCTAGTTCAATATTTTGCGCCTGGCTCGTCCAAACCTGCTTTAATTAATTTTTTACACGCCCTCGCAGAGGTCTTAAAGTTTTTTTTTGCAAAAGGACTAGGATTTCAATAGAAAATGCCAATTTTGTCTTTTAAGCCCTAAGTAAAGTAGCTGAATCGCTGGTCCGATTTCAGCCATTAACGAACTCGTCCGAGCTATTGAGATAAAAGCTCTAAATACCGATATCGTCACCCTCACATTAAAAAAAGCAAGAACTAGGAAGAAGTCCAAAACTGTATGATTATTTTTTACTTTTAATTAAGAGTGTCTACAACTCACCGAAAGTAATCTCATCCGAATGTCGACTCATCCGAAAAATATAGAAATAGAAAAAAACATAAACAGACAACTCATCCGAAAGTATTCTCATCCGAAAAAGGGGCGTGGCCGTTTCGGATGAGTAGACATTCGGACGAGAATACTTTCGGATGAGTTGTAGGCACCAAATTTTTTTTTAAATATTTTACTTTAATAAAATAGAAAACAGTGAATACCACACATCCGAAAGTATTCTCGTCCGAAAACTAACGTACAAAAATTGCTGCGTCGTAGAAATGAGGCAGCGTTCCACCCCAGCAAGTTTTAAACTCCTTTTTGGGCGTCCCGAGCTCATTATCCATCCCAGGGCAGCCTACAGGGTGAGCAAATCTTAGCGAGAGGAAAAAATCAACCCCCTTGTGTCACAAAACGAGCTGATCCTCGCAAAAATAAACAAACAAACCGACTGTGACTTGCGGGGGTCGAACGCTGCCGCATTTCTACGACGCAGCAATTTTTGTACGTTAGTTTCGGACGAGTAGACATTCGGATGAGAATACTTTCGGATGATTGTATTCACTGTTTTCTATTTTATTAAAGTATAATATTTAAAAAAATTTGGTCCTACAACTCATCCGAAAGTATTCTCGTCCGAATGTCTACTCATCCGAAAGGGCCAAGCCCCTTTTTCGGATGAGAATACTTTCGGATGATTGTCTGCTTATATTTTTTCTATTTTTATTATTTTTCGGATGAGTCGACATCGGCGCATGTAAATTGGCGCAAAGGATTATGCAGCTTAGGACTAGAGAGGTTGGATTTAGGGTTAGATAGTGCAGGTAGAAAATGGGGACTGCGGTCAAAATGTAAATCGGCGCAATGCTAAAAGGATAAAAAGGTAAATTGGGCGTAAAAATAAATCACAGGTTGATTTTTTAATCACGAAAGACGGATTATCGAGGTTATTTTAGACCTACGGGAGGGTTTGGATATCTTAAAGCCGGATTATTGAGGTTCTAATCATTTCAAGATAAGAGAACCATAATATATTACGGATTAACAAGGTTGCCCAAATGTCTGATAGTCGGATTTTTTTAGATGGAAATGAAGATGGTTTATTTACATTGAATAGAAAGATGATAATTCTGCTGTATTGATAGTTGCTGGTAGAATAGACAGGGAGGCTGAAGGAGCACAAGTTGACTATAAAATGCTTTAAATACAGCACGAAACCTCAAAGTTTGAGGAAGACTTTTAATATAATGGATTTGGGTGAAATTTTGTCGTGAAAGTCGAGGATATTGACGATAAATAGTTGGCTATGAATAATGTACACGGGGTGTACGGACGAATGTCGCTCATGGACTCTTCTTCATACGGTAAATGCGGTCGATGAAGACGTAGAAGCCGAACCGACAGTTTATAAAATAGAAAAAGTCCTTTTCACACCGCCAAATGGAAAGGCGATGGAAAACTACAAAAACGTCTCCTTAATTTCGGCATTCCCGCTGGACAACAAACGGGCGAACTACGGACGGCGATGAATATGGCGGAATTTTGCGACGGGTACTTTACGTTCACCGTTCAGCCTCAAATAGCGAGAAAAATCAGGCAATTTTGGACTTAAAAGTAAGTTATTTGCAGTTTTTCTTTAATTTGCCACGTCATATTTTGGACTTTTCAAACAGTCATCTTTCGACCATATTCGGTTTTTTGGGAATTTATGGAAAACTGAGATTAAAAACAAAACAAACGATATAGATTTTTTTTTTTATTTGTCCAATTTAACCTCAAGAAGTTATTTTTCCATTTCTCCACATCGGCCACGATTGCATTGATTCGAGCAACAATTAATAGCGTATTTACACTAAAAATAAGATAGTAGTTAGAAAAAATAAAATTAGATACCTACCGGGTGTCCAGGCGAAAAGCACGTGATGCTTTGCTGCCCACCATCGCTTCCCAAGGCGCTTTGCTCCCCACCTTCGCTACCCAGGCGGACATGATAGTTAAAACAACGACGAAGAACAAAATCCAAAAATTCATCTTTGGTTTTATTTTTATAAACTTTAGTTTTTTTTGTTCCTCTTTATACCTACCTTTAGTTGACGTAATTTTTAAATTTTAAATTTCACTCTTTAATTGATATGTTTTGCTAAACACCCGCGAAGGCAACATGGTTAGGCTTTTGAGGAAGCAACTTTTTTCTTTGCTGCTGGCTCTTAGATAGAAAAAACTATATAAAAAACCGATTTTGGGTGTTCTACTTTAATGATAACTTTAATATTATTAAACATTCTTAGAAGTTGTTGTAATACAAGAAAAGAGGAGCATTTTTGGCTTTTTTAAAATTCGGCATTTTTTTTAAGTAACTAATAGTTAACGACTAACTAGTTTCTAACTATTAATTTCTAATTAATTCTAACTGATCTAACTGATTTTTACGATAATCGATGTCAAAAAGTGATTGCACCTTGGTTTCAAAGTCATAACCATAAACCCATGTTTCATCACCAGTTATGATAGGTTTCATGAAGTTTTTATCGGAATTGGCCATTTCCAGAAGCTCCCGGCAACTGCAACACGGTGTTGTTTTTGGTCGTCCGACATGAGCCTCGGGACGAACTTCGCTGCGACCCTTCTCATCCCCAATTTCTGGGTCAAAATTTCCTGGCATGATCCGTAGGATATCCGACACTCACCAGCCATTTCACGGATAGTCAGACGGTGGTTTGAACGAACCAGGGCGTTCACTTGGGCCACATGAGCGTCCTCATGTGGACGTTGAGGGTCTCCCGGAACGGGCGTCATCTTCGACGGACATCCTGCCTTGTTTGAATCGCTGGTACCACTCATAACACCTTGAACGACCCATGGTTTCATCCCCGTAAGCCTCGGTCAAAGGTTTGATCGTTTCCGAGAAAGATTTCGCAAATTTAACGCAAAACGTCACACACACGCGCTGCTCCTGATTCGCGTTCATCGTAAAAATCGCCGCGGACGAAAATCTCGCTTCACTAAAATGCGATAACTCGAGAACTAAGAAGGTTACAGCAATCAGCCAATTCCACGTGACTCAGGAAGAGTAAAGCTAACATATGAGACCATCGCGGGGTTTCTGCGACCCTCCGTTCGCGCGCAAATTCAAAAGTTCCGGAACTTTTTTATCAGACCACGTATATGCTAATAACTCCGAACAATTTTCGCCCATGAAACTATAAAAGTAGAAGGTCTTTGAGCCTTGGTGAAAATATCGAGGAAAAATAGGTGTTTTTAGGTGAAAAATTCCATAAACAGTTTTTCTTGACCAGAACACCGTAAAAAAACAGCAGAAAATCCAGTCAAACGGTTGTTTCTTAGACAAAAACTGTGAAAAATGCCTTAAAAAAGGCGATTTTTGTTCAAAATGCAGCATGCGACTATCTATCAAAATTTCCGTTCATACATAATTTATGCACTAACGTTCAAAATATACATCCATATTCCAAATAAAGTTGTGTTTTTTGACCCAAATTGACGTAAAACGGACGGTCATAGGTATTCGGAAGAAAAAATATTATTCGATATACATACATACTAATAATTCTTTTTAGAGGTTTAGTTTCCTAATAATAATCGAGGTTGAACAAATAAAAAAGTCTTCAAATTTTGCTGATTTCAATTAAGGACGGATTATCGAGGTTTTTATGGTTGAAAAAGCATCTTTTGTTGTGGGAACTTTTGATATGAAAATCCATTTTTATAAAAAATGATGTCGATTGTTACCTTTTTTTTGTTTCGCATGATGTTGGCGTCTCTTTCGGATTGAGCATTTCCAGGAGCGGTCGCTCCCCAGAGGGACAACGACATTCTCGTATATGCGAAACTGATGACGGTCAACGGAATCAAATATTGAAGAAGAAAAAGCGCGACGTGATACCAAAACCAGGGCTCCTCGTTAAGGTTGACGTTGTCACAGAAAGGTATCTCCAGTGATCCTTCACCTAAAAAATCAATTTTTTCTTAATTAAAGTAGGTTAGTGGATATCCCATTTGAATGGCTTATAAGGGAGGCGAGTGCGGTTGTCAGAGGGACGAGAGGCCACCCACGACCACTCAACATCCTCAACAATCCCCTCATAAATCTCCGACAAAGGAAACGTCCGGCTTGTGTCAAACTTCCTGGGTCACCCTGTATATAATTTTAACCCTTCATCTTTTTGATCTATGACGTTTTCCCAAATCCAATTACAAACACGGACGGAAATGACGTTTTTCCTCCGCCCAAATATAGCTACAAAAGGATCAATTTAATAAAAATTCTTGTGTTTCTATGAGAGGTCTGAAAATAACTTCAGTAAATTTGAATTGCTGATTTTTAAGGGGCGAAGGAAAAAGAAAAAAAGGGGAATCTGCCCTTCTCGTGAATATTAACGCTTCTTTGAAAAAGAAAAACAAAAAAAAAAAAAAAAATCATTCCATTAACGGTGAAAAAAAAGTTAGAGGTAGCTTTTAGTTTAAGCATCAAGGTAGAAGAAATTAACGAGTCGCCCACGCAGGGCGTTGGAAACGAAGGAGAAGGGAGATTCAGCGGGCTAATTCCCTTAAAATGTCATAGTTGCAGGCTAATCCCCTTAAAACGTCCGAGTTGCGGGCATTAATCTCCTTAAAATGTCCGAGTTGCGGGTCAATCCCCTTAAAACGTACGAGTTGCGGGCTTTAATCTCCTTAAAATGTCCGAGTTGCGGGCTAATCCCCTTAAAACGTCCGAGTTGTGGGCCAATCCCCTTGAGACGTCCGAGTTGCGGGCTAATCCCCTTAAAGTGTCCGAGTTGCCGGCCATCCCCTTAAAATGTTTAAGTTGCGGGCTAAACCCCTTAAAACGTCCGAGTTGCGGGCCAATCCTCAGCGTCCAAGTTGCGGGAATCCCCTTAGAACGTCCGAGTTGCGGGTAAATCCCCTTAAAACGTCCGAGTTGCGGGCTAATCCTCTTAAAGCGTCCGAGTTGCGGGCCAATCCCCTTGAAACATCCGAGTTGCGGGAATCCCCTTAAACCGTCCGAGTTGCGGGCTAATCAGGTCTCGAAGTCTCCCAAAAACCGTACATAGAGGGCAGTACAATAACTTTTCAATTTTGGCAAATCTCAAAGATGAATTTTTTGAAAAAACGCCAGAACTAAAAACAATTAATGCGCATGCGCGTTTTTCTCGTATCCTAAACTCACAAGCACCGTGAACAAATAGTTTTATTTATTTATTTTTTAAATAAATCATGTTAGATAATTATAAAAATTAAAATTGAAAGGAAAATAATCCATGTGTTGACTGTGAAAGAAGTGCTTAAATTGATGAAAGTGAGATAGGGGCCGATAAGAGTGTAAAATTTGGGATAAGTTATTTTTCCAGGGTATCCGGCTTTGACGAGAGCGTAGAGATGACCTTCGCAAATGAGCGGACCACCTGAATCGCCTTTGCTGCTCCCTTCGCCCGGTACGACACCTCGAGCGCAGACTTCTTTATGCGACATATCCGCGTCGTTCTCCTTGTAGCATTTCGCGCATTCGCTTCTCGGCCAGGGGATCATCTCGGCCATTTTGAGAACCTCCGTACCGTTCACTTTTTCCGTCTTACCCCAACCGACAGTCACGCAATTTTTCTTTTCAGTCACAAGATCGTCCCAGGCTTTAAAAATCTTTTGCGTTCGACGCCGGGAAAGTTGCCAAAGAGACCGTCTCGCTCAAAACGAAAGGTTCGTCGACGATAACAATTCCAATATCGTTGTACTTACTTCTATCATTTTTCACTCTGTATTCTGGATGAATCGTGTACCTACTCATATTCCTCCTCTGCCTCAAAGGATCGCCAAGGCTTCTTTTCGAAATATCAATGACGCCCGCCAAAACGTAATGTTTCGTCGGATCTATCGGTTTTTTATTGGATCCGTACAACAATGGCCGGCAGTGACGATTTTATGCTCTTTCACCAAAGCGCCACCACAACGAGTCACACCCCTGATGATAACCGTGAACGGGAATTCTCCCTTCTTCGCGTATCTCCCGCCAATTATTTTGTCACCTTCGTCACCATCGACGGCAGAAAAAATGAAAAAGAGCAACTCAAAAACCACAATCTTCATTTCACGGATTGAATTTTCTTTGAAGAAACACAATTATAAATAAATCATCTCAATAAAGAAAACATGTGATTTTTTTCTATAGATTAGCAGATTGTAACTGGTGTTGAAACTCCTGGAGCATGCGCAGAAGGATTTGCACGTGAAGTTGAATATTCAGATTTGACGGACAAACGATTTGAACGACGTCGAATTTGACGTCCAAATCCTTCTGCGCACGCTCCGGGAGTTACAAACAGTTTCAAACTGCGGTTGGAACAAAGCTATATACTGATTTTTTCAACCTTTTCAACCTCGGTGGCTTATATGTATAACTAAAGTTAAGTGTTTAAATTGTTACCTGTATCGACCACTCTTAAAGCGTACATGTATGGAGCGCCCATTATGCTCCCGATAATCCAAATCATCGTAATTACAATTTTAAATTGTAACCGAGAAACACGAGCTCTATTGTACCTGAAAACCATGAAGTATCAATTCGGGAAAGAAACATTCCATTGAGCAACAAAAGGCCTGTCATCAAATTCACCCAAGAGGGAAGATGCCTAAAATTAGTTTCCTATATTTGAGGACTAAAAATCATCGGACATTTTTTAGGAAAAGCTTTTTCTGTTCATTTAGGGAATATCTACAAGGTGCTGGGAGCAGTTTTTCCGAAAAGTTTTCCTTTTTCTTTATATAATTAGTTCTATAAATTAAGGAACGTTTATTTTGGGCCTTAGACCCGGACTTCCGTGGCGTGAGTTTGAAGAGTTCACTGGGCCCTAAAGGAAGGGTTTTTATTTTAAATAAATTAATTTATTGTTATTATTTAGGGTGGAGTTTGACGCCCTTTGTCCAATGGATGATTTATCGTTCAAGTTCCAAGATGAAACTTAATTAAAAGTCTCGTTCTTTATGTTTAAGACAAGGCGATCGTCTGAAATAATTAATAGTTAACCGGTAATTCGAGCGTTTTATGGGTCGTTCAATTATGGTGTTAAATTATATTACAGTTGGGGACATCCGAGTGGATTTGATGCCGTTGACGAAATTGATCTGTTTCAGACATGGGGTTCGGTTTAATGGTTAATGACTCCTCTGCCAATTTCCGACAAAATTAACCGGTTAAGGTGATGACATGAGCAGGGGTTGAAATATGAAGAGAGAGAGAAAAGAAGTACAAAAAAATATTTCTGGATTTTTAATGAGGGTAAAGGGTCTAGTGTAGCACAAAAGCCTGCTAGGGCGGAAAAAAAGTTTTCTTTTTATAGAAAAGTGGTCCCCGAAAAAAAAAAAAGGGGAGTCTGGAGAGCAATAAAATAATTTTTCTGGTTTCCTACTCGATAAACTTTTCCTGAAGGAGCAGTTTACTTTTGTTTTGGAAGTTGAATTTCTTCACTCACTTGAGCGGGTGTAGGATGGCTTTGTATCGGTCGAGGGCGATCGCCGAAAGGGTCAAAACTGAGACGGAGATACTCAAACTTTTGACGAACGGGCAGAAAGGGCACATAAACGCCGGAAGGAGCCATTTTTGAAGAAGAGCCGCTTGGAACTGAAAAAAAAAAAAATCATCAAAAGGTTCAAATATCATAATCTTGTATAAAGGTAGAAAAATAAAAGTCTTCGCCCAGCCAAGCTGCACGGAATGGGTGAGGACAGTCCTAACTTCTTCCTACTATCATAATTTCTTTCGAAAAAAAATTTCCTCCTTTCTTGCATTCCTTAGCACAAAAGAGGCAATAACCGAAGAATCCGTCCCTTCAAGTGGGTTGGAGTCCTTGACTACCAACCCACGTAGGCAAACAGTGCTCAACTCTAACTTCCGCGATGCCCAGCAGAAGTCTGACGAACCATGGAGTATTTAGTATTCGGTGAAGAATGGGCGAGAAAAAAAATATAGTGAAAACAAGTCAATTAACGAAATTGTGCAAATTCAAATTAGAACAAGAACGTTAAAAAACGGTTTTTGAATATTTCGTCCTTAAAGACTAAATTGAAACGGTTCCAAAAAAGGCAGTCATGAAAAAATTATTTACCTTCCAGAAAAGCCTGATTATGATATGAAAAATTTATAGGGTTAGAATGCCAGAAGCACATTTATGAAATTATTTTAAGATTATGTATAAGGTATAACCAATAATGAGGTGGCGAAAGTGGCTCTATCTCTTAGCGAAATGTGGTCAACTGGTTGTATAAGACGGCTTGTCAATCACTTCTTGCTTTAAAAAAAGTCGACCAAGTGAAAAGAAAGATTTTGGTGAAGGGAATGCTTGGAGGAATGTTGGAGGGTAAAACAGTCCGTTTTACCCCATTTCCGGAGTTTTGACGGGTAAAAGCTTCCTTTTCACACATTTTTAGAGTGTTGGAGGTAAAAGCATCCGTATTTTACCCCATTTCTGGTGTGTTGGCGGGTAAAAGCGTCTGGTTTTACCCCATTTTGGAATGTTGGCGGGTATCAGCGTCTGGTTTACCCCATTTTTGGAATGTTGGAGGGTAAAATCGTCCGTATTTACCCCATTTCTGGAGTGTTGGCGGGTAAAAGCGTCCGTTTTTACCCTATTTTTGGAATGTTGGAGGGTATCAGCGTCTGGTTTACCCCATTTTTGGAATGTTGGAGGGTAAAATCGTCCGTATTTACCCCATTTCTGGAGTGGTGGAGGGTAAAATCGTCCGTATTTACCCCATTTCTGGAGTGTTGGCGGGTAAAAGCGTCCATTTTTACCCCATTTTTGGAATGGTGGAGGGTACCAGCGTCCGTTTTTACCCCATTTTTGGAATGGTGGAGGGTATCAGCGTCCGTTTTTACCCCATTTTTGGAATGTTGGAGGGTATCAGTGTCTGGTTTAACCCATTTTTGGAATGTTGAGGGTAAAGTCGTCCGTATTTTCCCCATTTCTGGAGTGTTGGCGGGTAAAAGCGTCCATTTTTACCCCATTTTTGGAATGGTGGAGGGTATCAGCGTCCGTTTTTACCCCATTTTTGGAATGTTGGAGGGTATCAGTGTCTGGTTTAACCCATTTTTGGAATGTTTGAGGGTAAAGTCGTCCGTATTTTCCCCATTTCTGGAGTGTTGGCGGGTAAAAGCGTCTGGTTTTACCCCACTTTTGGAGTATTGGCGGGTAAAAGCTTCTGGTTTTACCCCATTTTTGAAATGTTGGAGGGTAAAAGCAACCATTTTGATCCCATTCTTAGAAGATAAATCGTTCGGTTACCCAATTTCTGGAGTGTACGAGCGCCAGTGGAGGGAATAACTCAGAAGAGCCAAAACTCACCATCACGGTCATTTCTTCCTCCATTATTGGTATTAGTTTAAAATTTAATTTTTTTTTCCCCCGATAGAACCTTTTGAAAAAAACTAGTTTGGTATACTCCAAACGTTAAGTCTACAGCTTTTGAAGTAAACACTCGATTGAAGGCCTTTAAGTGGGAAAGATTAATGAGATTCCGTAAGAAGATTTTACGGGTAAAGGCTTTCCCCAGTGAAAAGATTCGTTAAACTTCTGTACCCTAGTTTAAAACGTCTTTATAAAAAAAAGGGGGCGTATGGAGACGGGAGTTTAAGGCGATAAATAAATCAGGGATGGTGGGCGGGGGTCGATACATTTTTTTTTTTTAGGTAAAAACAACCTCTGAGGATGATAGCGGTCGTTTATCAAAGAAGGAAATCGTCTGATAAATAGATATCAAAATGCTAAATTATTTTAAGCTCTTTCTAAGGCTATAAATAAACTTTTTTATGCAATTAACCAATAATGGAGGAAAAAATGACCGTGATAACGGGTATCTCACGACACGTTTCGGCTTTAAAAGCCTCGTCAGGTGAGCTATTCCCTCTATCTTTTCACTGTGCCCTTATCTCCGAGAGATTTAGCAGACACAGCGGGAAGCCGGAAACAGTCTCCCTAAAGCTCACCGCCGCCACCGTTCTCCAAGAGATAGAGCCACTCATCACCTCATTATTGGTTTTTAAATTTTTATGACAGATTTGCTGTCATGGCAATACTCTACATTTACATTCTAATTTTTATAAAATGGGGCCCACTTTTCGGCATTTTTAATAAAACTCGGTTTTAATCAAAGTTTTATTGAGACGACCGGTTTCGTAGACACCTCTACATCGTCAGTTCTTGGATCAATCTACAAAGAAAGGTTCATTTTCATACTTAAGTACAAAGTTTTGAATTACGAATTCTATCGTACTCATCGATCTTATAAAAAATAATAAAAGCATTCAAGGGATGGTGTTAAAGAGAAAAATAAAACGACGAAGTCGAACAAATAAACATTTTTTTTTTCAAATTGGTGTCGTTAAAAAGAAAGTTATTCTGATTGATCATCAAAAGGATGTTAATCCTATCTAAAATCTAATCACATTGATCCTTCAAAAATGAGGCCTTTTTTTTCTTTCTTTTTTTTTCATTTTCTTTTTTCATTTTTTATCGTTGAATGAACAGAACCTCGATAAACCGACTGTTTGATATCCAAGCAACCCTGTTCATCTGTAAATAATGGCCTCTTTTTTTCATTGAATAAACAGATCCAAAATAATCCGATCGTAAGGTAACCAAACACCAGTGATACGCAAAAAAATGAGGCCTTTTTTTCTCGGAAAAATTATAGAACCTCGATAATCCGACCGCCAGGTATCACCATTAATCCGCAAAAAAAATTGAGGCTTTTTTTTCCTCGAAGAACGAACTAAATTTCTGTAATCCTACCTTCAAGTAATCAGACTGCATTAATTCGCAAAAATTGAGGCCTCTTTTTCTCGAAGAACTAATAGAACCTCGATAATCCGACCTTCAGGTACCCACTACTAACCACCTCTAACCAGATATCCAAACACCAATCTTCAAAAAAATTGAGTGCCCTTTTCAGAATTAGTTGATCCTCGATAATCCGACGGTCAGACATCTAGGTTGATCCTCAAAAAATTAAGCCTTCTTTTCGTAGAATGAATAGAACCTCGATAATCCGAACGTCAGGTATTTAAATACCATTAATCCGCAAATAATTGAGTGCTCCTTTTCTCGTAAAATTAAAGAACCTCGATAATCCGACCTCAGGTGTCTAACACCATCAATCTGCATTCTGCAAATAATTGAGGCCTCTTTTTTCGACCTTCTGGTACCCACTACTATCCACCTTCCAACAAGATATCCAAACACCTATCTTCAAAACATGCGGGCCATTTTTCTCGCAGAACTAATAGAACCTCGATAATCCGACCGTCAGGTGTCTAACACCATTAATCTGTAAATAATTGAGGCCTCTTTTTCTCGAAGAACTAATAGAACCTCGATAATCCGACCTTCAGGTACCCAACACTAACCATCCTAACCAGAAATTCAAACACCATTAATCTGCAAAATAATTTAGGCCTCTTTTTTTCGCTGAATAGAACCTCGATAATCCGACGGTCACATATCTACGTTCATCGTTAAAAATGAAGCTTCTTTTTCGCAGAATGAATAGAACCTCGATAATCCGAGCGTCAGGTATTTTAACACCATTAATACGCTAATATTGAGTGCTATTTTTCTCCTAAAATAATAGAACCTCGATAATCCGACCGTCAGGTGTCTAAACACCATTAATCCGCAAATATTTAAGGCCTCTTTTCTCGAAGAAGTAACGGAACCTCAATAAGGAACCTCAATAATCCGATCTTCAGGTACCCACCACTAACCATCCCTAACCAGCTATCCAAACACCAGCAAATCAGCAAAAAAATTTGGGAGAAAAAGAGTTTTTCTCGCAAAATTAATAAAACCTCGATAATCCGACGGTCAGATATCTAGGTTGATCCTTCAAAAATGAATCCTTTTTTTCTCGTAGAATGAATAGAACCTCGATAATCCGACCGTCAGGTATCCAATCGCCATTAATCAACAAAAAATTGAGGTCTCGTAAAATTTTATGGAACCACGATAATCCGACTGTCAGATATAGAAACCCAGATGTTCAATCGGCTTTGAAGAATGTAGAATATAGCAGTTTGGGCATAACGAGGGAATAATGATATTCAGCGTAACGACGAGAGCGAAGGAAGAATTAGAATGTTTGGTGCCATATGGCGCTCGGTCGATTTATGGGTCCAGTTCAACTGAATCGATTAGCCTAATAATTCCGAAGGGGTTTGAACTTTCTCGGAAACATAGTTCCCACTTCCCAGAAAACAATGAAGTTAATTCGATCATAAATTTATTTGCTATAGTCGTCCGATATCGAGGATTTCCAACACGTAATTGAGCGTTAACTAACAAGGAAGAAACTTCACGGTCGCCGATTTCACTCAAAATTATTGAAGCCTCAGTTCTTACGTAAAAATAATGGCAACTTTTGTCCAGAATTAAAAGAAGAAAAAAGCGGAGAAATGCTATTGAGCAGTGAAAAGTCAAAACGCACTTAAAGAAAATTGATTGGAAAGCTTGTTTTATTAACTTTCATACAAGTTTTTAAGGGACGATAAAAAAAAAAACAAAAATTTCGATTCCAAATTTTCACTTTATATCTTTATAACCGGGCGAATCTAAAGTCAACAAATTTTTACGATCGAAAGTTATCTTCGGTCATTTTTATTGCCTTATATATTGCACTTTTAAAAATAATTCAATTCTTAACTTTTTGGAAAATTTTCCAAGATGGGAAAAAGTGAATCCATTAAAAAGAAATCCGTGGGAGTACCGAAAAATGTAGGGCGTACTAAAGATTTTTTTTATTGATATGATGTTATCAATTCTTACCCTCTCACCTATCTCAAAATACGATTCCATAGAAAAGAACATCTACTGAATAGCGAGAACATATTTTCTACCTTTTTCGCATCCTGATCGTTTTTTCCGTTAAAATATACTTTTTTCCTTCTGTAAGGTAAAGTTCCTTTAAAAATTTAAGCTTAAAAATCGAAGAATATTACCTAAAAAAGCTCAAATACCCGAATAAATAGAGTTTTGAAAGCTCAGAAACCCCATGAAAACGGTGTTTCTACACCAAAAAAGAGAAAAACCCGCTAAAAAATGGATGTTTTTTATCAGCATTATCGAGGAAAACGGCCCATTACCTTAAAAATAGGGTAATAAACACTCGAACGCTCGATTAAACAAGGTTTTAAAAGCTCAGAAACCCCATGAAACTGGTGTTTCGACACCCAAAAACGCGGGAAACCTTAAAAAAAAAATGTTGAACGCCTAAAAACCCGTTAAACAGATGTTTCTTAACAGCATTATCGAGGAAAACGGCCCAATACCTTAAAAATAGGGTGATAAACACTCGAACGCTCGATATTAAAGGTTTTAAAACCTCAGAAACCCCATGAAACTGGTGTTTCGTCACCCAAAAACGCGGGAGACCTTAAAAAAAATGTTAAACGCCCAAACCCGTTAAACAGATGTTTCTTAACAGCATTATCGAGGAAATCGGCCCATTGCCTTAAAAATAGGGTGTAAAACACTCGAACGCTCGATTAAATAAGTTTTTAAAAGCTAAGAGAACCCGAAGAAACCGGTGTTTCTACACCAAAAACGGAGAAAACCATTTAAAAAGTGTTAAACGCCAGAATACCAATAAAAAGAGGTTTCTTAACAGCCTAATCGAGGAAAACGGCCCATTATCTTAAAAATAGGGTGATGAAAGCTCAAAAACACTATAAAATCGGCGTTTCAACACCATAAAATCGTGGAAAAACAGGAAAACGGGCGAAAAATCGATGACAGAAATTATCTATTTGATAAAACAGGTGTTTCAGACCAGCCAGGGCTAAGTACCTTCCCCCCCCCCTCCCTTTAATTCCGATAGTTGATAGGCTATTATTTTCTTATCCTAAAGGGCGATAAATTATTTTGAAGTTCACCCTTGAGTGAAATTCACTTCAAGTCATTAAGTCCCTTTCGTGTTCATCAATGTTATTTATGCGGTCGATGGCTCATAAATTGGAAAATATTAATTAAGTTTTTCAACGTTTTTGTCCCCAACAAAGAGAAAATTCGAAAAGAAAAACAGAAAACTCAATTTCAAAATTTTTTAATTTTCTTCCCTTTGTCGCATTATCCGTAAATAAACGAGTAATTAAAAGTTTTCGGATTAAATTCAACTTTCGAGGTTATGAATGATCAAGGGAAAATCTTCGCGGAAACTTTTAAAAGTCTTTATGAAAATATTGGAATACTTATGAGACTGATTTGCATGGCCGCTAATTAGAACTAATTTATTAATTTTATTATTACTGAAATCCTTAAGAAGCAGTTAATTACTCCAAAAATACTCGTCTGAAGATGGCCACCATGGGAACTTCCTCAAAGTTTAATCATTTATCATACAAAAACATTTCCAGTATCGAGGTAGAAAATATGAGAGTCCTCGCCCAGTCAAGCCACGAAGAATGGGCGATGGACATCCCAAATTTCTCCCTAGTATAGGCACCTAACGCCTAACGGCCGGCACCCCAAAACTCAATAATAAATTTTAGGGGTCAAAAAGACCCTCTACCGAAAACCGGATATGGAGAATAATACAATAACTTCTGTTTTAGAAAGTTATCATTTAAACATACAGATATCAAATCCTCCTAATATCTAATTCATTTTAAGAGTAAACTTCCGAGGCCCTCCTGTGGTTTCTGAAAATGTGGGAAATCCCTCGATTCCCAACCCTCACCGACGAGAAACCCAGTTTTCATGTTAAACATGGAACTTATAACGGGTTTACAACCGCGGTGAAGATCCTACGGCCAGCGGCGATGTTTCGGCCAACGTGTGCAAAAGCGTACATAATAGAAATTTCGAAATTTCTCCATAAATCGTCAGTCGAAAGGCAAACAGAGGATAAAACAATAAACGCTTTTAAGCTTGCTATTCAATCGATCACACACAATGGCCGATTAAAGGGGCTAAAATACCGCGGACTTTTTTTTTTTAATGGTTTTATCGGGGACGATTCGGAAAATTCGAAACATTTTTTATTGTCCCAAGATTAAGTGCATCATTTTCATATCTTTATGAGCTTTTATTTCGGATTAGCATACAGATTTGAGATTAAAAAAAATTTACCTCCGTGAATCAGTGGTCAAGGACTCAAACTTCACCAAAACTGCTTGACTAAAAAAGTTTCGATTCCAATTTTTATTGAAAAGACACTTTATATTTCTAAAAGAACAGTTATTGTAATACCCTCCATATTAGGTTAGGGATGGGTCTTTCCTTTGATCAGTAAGCTAGAACTTGTCTGTAGAGCCAGCCGGCCGTCGCCAGTCCCCCCCCCCCCCCAAGGCTACACTTGAGCAGGAACACACCACGTCCCCAATTTTTGTCCGATTTTCACTAAATTTTATAGTATTTTTCGAAATTCACAAATCGATCGATCAAAATTTCATTTTTTCACGCCCACAATTTTCCTCACTTTTTAGAATCTCAATTTTCGATGGTAGGGAGAAATTAGGGCATTTCACCTTTGTTTCGTGGGTCCTGGCAGGGCGAAGAAGTTCAAAAATCGATCGATCAAAATTTCATTTTTTCACGCCCACAATTTTCCCCAATTTAAGAATCTTTCTCAATTTTCGATGGTAGGGAGAAATTAGGGCATTTCACCTTCGTCTCGTGGCTCCTGGCAGGGCGAAGAAGTTCAAAAATCGATCGATCAAAATTTCATTTTTTCACGCCCACAATTTTCCCCAAAAAGAAACTTTCTCAATTTTCGATGGTAGGGAGAAATAAGGGCATTTTACCACCGTTTCGTGGGTCCTGGCAGGGCGAAGACGTTTTTTTTCTTCCTTGATAACCCAACATTTAGGAAACTAAAGAAAAAAAAACTTTAAAGGGAAAAAGAAAAGGTTGCCCAGGATCTTCAACGGTATCCCGGGCAATGTAGCCTTCATAGGGATTAATAGTGACTCGCCTTCTCTATTCTTAGGGATAGTTTTAATACCCTCGGACGCCTCTAAACCCCCAGGGTTGAGCCAATAGTCAAGGGTTAGAGGAAACCTTTGGGTATTAACATCAACGACCATTCCTACATTCAACAAGAGGATCTAATTTAAACCTTTCTTATCGCAAACTGAGAGAATTCGCTCTATTTCCCTTAAATGCAAATAAGAAAAACCCCTCAGTTTATAATTTTTGGTGCAAAAAGAAAGAAAATGATTAAAAACGGGGTCGAAAGTAATGGAAACGTTGGAATCGTATTAGAGTTTCTATTACAAGGAACGTCAATATCCTTTCAGAAACTCCTACTTACACCACTGAAAGTTTATTTTTTCTATTTTCTATAAAAACTTACTTCGAACGGTATTGCGAATAGTCCGATGGCGATGTCGGCGAGTGCGAGATTCGCGATGTAGTAGTGGTCACATTTCGCATCCGTCGGCTGGTGACGATGACCCAAATGACGAGGCCGTTTCCGACGACAGCAACCACAGAAATGGAACCGTAGCAGAAAGAAAGGAAGACGATGAGCGAAACGGGTACGTCGTACAACTCTTCATCTAGAGCGAGAGTTTCGTTCGTGATGTTCATCTTCTCCCATCACACCTCCGCATTCAGGAGATAACCTTCGCGTTATCTCCCTAACACCTAAATCACATCAAACACAACGTTAATCCCTATTTTTTATCTAAAAAAAGCCAAAATTAAACACCTCTTTAACTTTCTTCCCTAGTTTTTGGGCGGAATATTTTAAACCTTAAAAAAACGAGATTCGTATGGAAATTAAACAAAAAGAAAGAACAGTTTTAAGCTAAAATATAGTTTGAAGAGCTTCCAACGAAAACTTCAGTAAAGAAGTATAAAAATAGGAGGGGGAAGTATAAGGGAGGGGGAAGTAATAGGGAGGGGAAGTATAAGGGAGTGAAAAATTTTCAGTTTTTTATTTTTGAAAATTTTTCTAAGTATTGCGGCCTCAACACCCGACTATCTAAGCAACCAAAAGAATTATCACCCGGCTGACTAAAAGAAAATTAACTTTTTCTAAGTATGTATTCAGGTAGAAATATGGGATTTTTGACCAAGAGTCCCTCTCGTAAGGTGTGGAAGTATGAAATTTCTCCTAAATTAATAATTAAACTAAAATGATAATTATTGTAAAAAAATGATACTTAATTTTTTACACCAAAATTCGTTAAAAATATAAGGGGTAATTGGTGAAAATTTGGTGAAAATCGGACTAACGGTTAAGGCGCAGCGAATTTTTTAAAATTTCAAATAGACATATCTCCGCCATTTTTTCGAAATTCAATAATCGCCCTAGTTAGTTTTTCATAGACTAAAGAAATTTGGTGAAAATCTGGTGAAAATCGGTTAAAAGTTGTGGCCCTAAAGTGTTCCGGAAAAAAATGCTACGGACAGCCGGTACCACATACAAAGTTGAGATCGGTGAAGATCAATCTTCGATTGACCCTTCCCCAAAAACCTAACGGGAGGGTATCACAATAACTTCATTAAGAAGTTAAAATCTTTTGTTCCGTATTTGAATTGACCCAAAAAAATATAAAACGGTGGCTAGAAACCTTGAGGACGTAGGTTCGAATCCGACTGGGCGAAAAATTTTTTTTACTGTTTTTCTCCTCTTCCTAATTTACTAGGTCTTCATTAAAATTATAAAAGAATATTGATTATTTCAAAAGGATCAGGAAACAATTGGGTCAACAAGATCTTCCCAAATTTCAATTTTTCGCCCCCACTTATAGAATTTTATTTATTATTATAGCCCTGGGTAATTAAACTTACCCTAGCGATGTAACTTATCGAAAAAACACAAAACGAAAGATTTTTTTGTCTTTTGATTAATTCCCAATATCGGAACCATTATTTATTTTTTAAAAGGCGTCAAGCATCGTGTTGATTTGTGACTCCGGGATATGCGCTACGTTTATCAAAGGCCCGACATAGACAGACTGACCTTTGATGTGACGGATTTAGAAGCCGCTAATTTCCCCCTACTATTCTTCCCTTCGTTTTACCTCTTTCTGTTTATTTTTCAGACCTTTTTTCCCCGCCCAAAGTAATTTTATTTGGTCTTCTACTATAAAAGTCTTTATTTATGTGTGTATGGGGTCAGTTGAGGGAAGGGGGCTTTATAGGAGCTTTGGGGGCTCAGCTAAGCCCACCCAACGTCCTCACAAATCTTTTAATTCGAGTTAAAAATATGATTTTTACTAAGTTCTTGACTTCTAAAATACAATTTTTTTTAAATTGCTAATTGAAAACCCTTTTTTCACAATAATATAATTTTTAGATTTAAAATGGCTCCAGAAAAACAGATCCCAGACTGTTCCCTGTGACTAAAATTTTTGAAAATTATTTTGAATTTTGCGTGAAAGTTTTATTTAAAACGAAGGTTAAACTAACATAAAACGTTGTAAATTTTATGATTTCGGATTTTTTTTTTTCAGTTCTAAAAACTTTCTCATATGCGCATTAAAAACTTTTTAAACTGCTTAAATCGTAAACGTTTTAAAACTAGAAACGACCCCTCACAGCCTGCATTCGAAATAAACTTGCTTTTCACTAGAAGTAAAATAAATTAATTCTTCCTTTTAACTTTTAAACTTTTAACAACATAATTTTCTAAAAAAATAATTACTGGCAGACTTTTTAATTAGAAAATCCAAATTGTAAGAAAAGCGAGGTTTTTATAATTTTAATTGAGCAAAAAGAGAGAGAGAAAAAAAAGAGAAAAATGTTTGGCTCTGAATGATGAAAGTGTCATCCGTAGTAATCGACTAGTACATCCGTAGTCGACGCATTTCAGTTATTTGATTCTCGATATTCTCCCGTTATAAAGCGTGAAACATGAGATTAAACATCTCGAAATTTAATTAAATCGTAACTCGGAAACCGTTCACTTTGGGAAGGTTATGTACTAAATATTTTTTGTTAAATTTAATTTAAATTAATTTTATGTTATTATCTTTGCGCTAAACCCAATAGTTTTCGAGATATTTGATAAAAACTGATCAAAACCGCTTTTTCTTCTGCCTACTTCAATCGGTTTATTACTCCAGAAAATTTTTTTTTAGAAGATAAATTTAATTAAATCGTAATCGGAAACCGTTGACTTTGGGAAGGTTATGTACTAAATATTTTTGTTTAAAATTTAATTTAAATTATTTTATGTTATTATCTTTTGCGCTAAACCCAATAGTTTTGAGATATTTGATAAAAACTGATCAAAACCGCTTTTTCTTCTGCCTACTTCAATCGGTTTATTACTCCTGAAAATTTTTTTTTTAGAAGATTAAATTTATTAAATCGTAACTCGGAAACCGTTGACTTTGGGAAGGTTATGTACTAAATATTTTTTGTTTAAAATTTAGTTTAAATTATTTTATTTATTATCTTTTGCGCTAAACCAATGGTTTTCGAGATATTTGATAAAAACTGATCAAAACCGCTTTTTCTTCCGCCTATTTCAATCGGTTTATTACCCAGAAATTTTTTTTTAGAAGATAAATTTAATTAAATCGTACTCGGAAACCGTTGACTTTGGGAAGGTTATGTACTAAATATTTTTTGTTTAAAATTTAATTTAAATTATTTTTATATTATTATCTTTGCGCTAAACCTAATAGTTTTCGAGATATTTGATAAAAATTGATCAAAACCGTTTTTGACCATTCTTCCGCCTACTTCAATTACTCCAGAAATTTTTTTTTAGAGACTAAATTTTTTTTTCTCTTATTGGTTAGTTTATCTAAATCTTCATAAAGGCAAATTAAATAATGGATACAAGGATAATAAGGTCATATTGCGTTCGGCACGTTTTAGGGTGTACGAGCCTTTAAGCTAACAAGGAAGAGCTCCGTAATTAATAACCAAGTAATTACTCGGCTTTCGGTTAACCAACCGTTTAAATCTTAAAGTCATTTTGATAAAACAATCAAGATTATAGAATTTAGTCCACTTTATTTGATGTCTTCATCGGGAGGGCGTCGCCCGTTTTATCCAGAAGCACTCAATCTGGACTTAAGATTTCCCAGAGGCAATTTTCTTCGGACAATCACTCACCCACAATCCTTCTAAATCGACCCATGTGGTTATTACAGAAATCTAACCTTTCTAGTAATTAGAAGGGAAGCCCAAATTAAATTTGACCAAATTGGGGGTCTTTAAAAATAAACGGAGCCTAAGTTTTTTAAAAAAATAAGAAAGGACTCCGGTAATCCTTTTTAAGTATGGTTCTCTTATTAAAAAAATCTCGAAGATCTTACCTTCGTTAAAAAAAAAAAAGATTGTTTTCTTTTCTGCTATTTCTTGATTCTACCTCCTTTTTTAATAAGAGTTTTTAACTAGTTTAAAGTTTGACTTAAGGGAATCAATTTTTTTCTCTCCATTATCGCGACAGCTTTATCGTTGAAAACTTTAAAACTGGAAGGCCGATGTCATTGTATCGGACAGTTCCGATATAATGAAAGCCAAATAACATTTTTTTTTTCTAGGGACGTTTTTCAAGGTGCTTTTTTGTCGGAGCAAAGAAAGGCCCTTTCATTTTATGGTTTTTTTTAATACACCAAAATGTTCCGGCGCCCAGTGGTGAAATGTTAAAACGAATATCTCGAAAACTGTGAGGTTTAGCGCAAAATTATTAAGTATTAAAATAATCTACGTTAAATTTTCTACAAAATGTAGTTAGCACAAAATCTTGCTAAACACAATGATTTGGAGTTACGAACCGTCAAAGAAAGGCATTTTAACTTCCTCGAATTCGGACGAATCAGTGACTTTTTGTAAAAACTTAATTTTTTTCTCATATAATAAACCAATAATGGAGGAAGAAATGACCGTGATAACGGGTATCTCACGACGCGTTTCGGCTTAAATAGCCTCTTCAGGTGAGCTATCCCTCTACTACAATGTATCTTTTCACTGTGCTTCTATCTCTGAGAGACTTAGTGGATACAGCTGGAAGCCAAAACCTTGGAGCTTCTGAACGTCCCCAGAACCTTCTAAATGCTCTAGGAGCTTCCAGAACTTTCTAAGCGCCTCCAGAAAGTCCAAAGATTCTCCAGAAAGTTCTTGGAATCTCCAAAACCTAGAGCCTTCACAGTGTTCACAGTTCCTTTGGAACATTCGCAGATTATGCAGAGCCTCCAAATCGTTCTCATAGCCTCCAGAACATTTATAGATGATTCGTGCTTAGAATAAAGCTGCATGATTGCCTACTTATACTTTTCTAAATTGAGACGTTGATTCGACGTTTATAACGGAATTTTCTCTTCATGAATACGTTCATCGAACCGTCATGTTTTGAAAAGGGAAGAATACAAGGTTTTATGCATTATTTATTAAGGTCGTCAGCCTGAAAATGAAACTATCGATTTCTTTTTATTGAAACAATTAAACGAGATTTAGGGCCTTCAGGATCATATTGTCCGGGGGCGTAGTTCCCTTCGGAATTTCGACCATAACCTCCGCGCTGTTAAACCCCTTTTTCTTTCCTTTTTTTATTGATAAAATCCGTCTTTTCTGATAAACAAGTCACTTTGAAAGGCTCGGAAAATACATCATTTTTTCCCCATTTAGGCAGGACATAAGACCCCGAGGGAAAGAAAAATAAAAATCTTATAGCTATAATGGTTGAAATTATTTTAACTTCCTTAAAAGAAGTTATTGTGATACCCTCCAAGTCGGGTTTTTGAGGAAGTGTCTTCCAGACCCCGGAGGGTCAAATCAATATTGATCGTTACCGATCTCAACTTTGTTTGTTGGGCCGGCCGTCCGTCCGTAGCATTTTTTCCGGTACACTTTACGGCCAAAGTTTTCAAACGATTTTCACCAATTTTCACAAAAACTTCTTTTGCCGGTGAACAAGAATGCAATGAGAGCGATTTTTGAATTTCGAAAAAATGGCGGAGATGTCTGTTTGAAATTTTAAAAAATTTGCTGCGGCCGAACCGTTGGTCCGATTTTCACCAAATTTTCACCAATTACTCCTTATATTTTTTAAGAATTTTCAGTGTAAAAAAATTGCCACTTTTTAATTATTATTTTTTTAGCAGGGAGAAATTTCATACTTCTTCCCATTACAGAGGCACATCCCTAGGCCAAGAGCCCATTATTTCTACCTTGACACTTTAAAAAAATTTTCGAAAAAGAACTGAAAATTTTTCAAAAAATTATAATAAAATAAATAAACTCGGAAAATTAAAAACTCAAAAAATTGAATAAAAAATCTCGGAAAATTTTTCGAAAAAAAAAACGCCCCTCTCCCTTATACTTCCCTCCTATATACTTCCCCTCCCTCATACTTCCCCCTCCCTTATACTTCCCCCTCCGTGTACTTCCCCCTCCGTTATACTTCCCCCTCCTATATTGTTACTTCTTTAAGGAAGTTTTTATTGGAAGCTCTCAAACCAGTACTTTTATTGTTTTTCATCTACCATTTCGTATGCCCTTTCGGCCTTAAAAAAAAACCAGAAAAACACCGAAATCAACCGCTAACTTGGGAGGGCACAGAGAGGCAAGGAGTGACGAAAAAACATAACAAAATTCCGTAAAAAGTGAGTTTCTAGGTCAAAAAAACATTCCCAAAATAAAAAGAAACCTAGTGGTATTTTTTTTAAGCATCTGAAACGAAATTTACGTTTTTAAGTTGAAGAGGATTTGTTTTAAAATCCTAATAATTTATCGCTTTAAGGGCTTAAAGGTGATTTAATAGGAACAAAAATTTTATAACCTTTCCACCCACGTCTTTTATCCACAGTTTGAAAAACACGGAAAAAAAATAATAAAAGGTTTTCAATATTTACGTTCCATTCTGTCTTTAGATCGGGAGAAAACAATGTAACCGAAGGACAGAAAGGGATGGGAAAAATCGTGGGAGGCTGGCAATTATGCCGAAAATAATCGGAACGATTTATAACCGCCGAATGCCCAGTACTTTTTGAGTGTGAAAATTTCCCTTTTTACAATGTGATTTGTAATTTTACTTCGAACCTGGAGTCGAAAACTAGTGGAAAGCAATCAAAGCTATTTTGAGTTTTACGACGGAAATTGCGATCTCGTTCACAAACAAATGAGACCTCAAGATTGCTTCAGATTTCGGATTATCTACGATAACAACAAAATGTTAAATCCTAATAAACATTTCAAGCAAATCATAATAAAGGCCTAAAATAGTAGCGTGACTAAATAGATTACTTTATAGTTCTTTTTTACTTAAAAATTTTTATTTTATACCCTCCATGTCGGGTTTTTGGGGAAGGGTCTTCCAGACACCGGAGGGTCAAATCGATTATGGATCCATACCGATCTCAACTTTGTCTGTGGTGCCGACTGTCCGTAGCATTTTTTCCGGAACACTTTACGGCCACATTTTCAACCGATTTTCACCAAATTTTCTTTATTCGGTGAACAAGAAACTAACGAGGGCGATTTTTGAATTTCGAAAAAATGGCGGAATGCCTGTTAGAAATTTAAAAAATTCGCTGCGGCCGAACTATTTTCTCCAAATTTTCATCAATTACTCCTTATATTTTTAAGAGTTTTTGGTGAAAAAATATCTTTAATTTTTGATTAATAATTATTTTCTTAAATAAATAATATAATAATAATAATAAATATTAAATATAAATAATAAATAAATTGATTAATTATCATTTTAGTAGGGAGAAATTTCATACTTCCACGCTTTAGAAGAGGGACCCCTCTTGGGGAAAATCCATAATTTCTTCAACTTGATACTTAAAAAAATTTTCGAAAAAAAACGCCTTATTTAAAAAAGAATACTCGGAAAATTTTTTGAAAAGAAAAACTTCCCCCTCCGATATACTTTTCTCCGTTGTACTTTCCCCTCCGATATAATTCCCCCTCCGTTATACTTCCCTCCTATATTTTTTACATCTCTTTTAGGAAGTTTTTGTTAGAAGCTCTTCAAACTAGTCCTTTTAATAGTAGGGAGAAACATGATACTTTCACCACCGGCGAGAGGACATCCCTCCGACAGACAGACCTTTCTGGTCGTTTTCCCGATAAACTTTTTTTTAAACTCATAAACTTTTAATTTTAATATATTTCCATTTAATGGATCATTTTCAAAGTACTTTAAGGAAATGTGCAGTTTACCACCATTCAATAAAAATATTGCGACAAATTATGCATTCATAGAAAGGACATAAAAGATAGAGGAGTTCCTTCATATTTATACATAGTTGGAAAGAGCCTCGCTTTTCCCGATATCAGCGATAGAAACATAAAAACTGATTTACATTGGGAGATAAAATTTTTTTTTATTATTATTCTTAACCCGTCCACTATTTTTCATGACACTTTATCGCCTGATTCATGGTCGAAAAGTTTCCAACCCCAAGTTTCCACTAATATTTTGATAATAAACTCTTGTTTAGATAATATTTTCCGCCTGGATGGCCAGAGATATAAAAAGAAATTCAATTTTAGCAAAAATTGAATAATTAAATTTTTTATATAATATAAATTGTGTAAATAAAATATTACTTTGTCTTTTATTGAGGATTGTTCTCGTTTAGTAATTGACATTTTAATGTGATTAGAAGAAGGTAAATAAATTCTTTGAGGAAAAGCGGATGGCTTGTCAGGATTAAATTTAGCATGAAATTGTTTTACGGGTAAATAGAGGCCTTTAATACGATGGAATAATCGGCTGGATCTTTTATGTGATTATGTTTTCCTCCTAAAAAGTTAAACTTGGATAGGAAATAAAAGACTTGAAGGGGCCTAAATAGGACGTTAATGAGCTAAATTTGAGAGGGCAATATTTTGAAAACAGGCCCCGTCTCTGAAAGAGGCTTATCAGGTCATTTAAATGGAGGAAAACCTTCGCTTGATTTGATCCTCAAAAATCACGTGTGAAATCCTGACGACTTAGGCCTTTATTGGACAAAATGTTCATGAAGCCAGTCAAAAGTAGATACAAGGAGTTTTAAAAGGGATGAACCGGTTAAAAAAAGGATAAAAACCGTTTAAAAGAGCTAAAACCTGTCAAAAAAGGGATAAAACTAGTTAAAAATGTATAAAACGAGTTAAAAAGGGATAAAACCTGTCAAAAAGGGATAAAACTAGTTAAAAATGTATAAAACGAGTTAAAAAGTGGTAAACCTGTCAAAAAAGGGATAAAACTAGTTAAAAATGTATAAAACGAGTTAAAAGGGATAAAACCCTATAAATAGAGATAAAAACAGTTAAAAAGGTATAGAACCATTTAGATAACAGGAGTTAAAGAATGGGGGTGAACAGTACAAAGTTTCCCCCAATATAAAGAAAATAAAAAATAAATTTCAAGTCTAACTTTATGCTCGGGTAATGCTTGCTTAACCTAATAGACAAAAGAAACTAATTTAACAAATTGATTCACGAAAAAAAAAATTTTTTCCCCAATTTTAAAAGTTTCTATAAAATATAACAGTATTGAATATAAAATGAGGAAATTTATTTGATTATTTATAGTAGTTTAAATGTTTAACAATTTTTTTTATCAGAAAAGTTGCAAAACCAAAGGGTATAGAATTTTATGTTTTTTCCGATAAAAAAGTTAAATTTTAATAAAGATATAGAATGGATAAAGTACCCTCGGTTTCGCACAAAAAAAGAGAAGCAAATACATATTTCAATGGAGATCCCTTTTTGAAAAGGAAACCTCTGGTATTTTCCGATAGCGTTTTACGGTTTACAAAAAGAAGTCAAGAACGACATATTGAATCAAACATTAAAGAGAATATTAATTGGAATTCTCCTTGGAAAATAATTAGCTTCGTGTTTATTTGTTGTTGGAATCACGGGGAGGATGTATTAACCAAATATTACGTTCGGAAATGGAATTGCCGGAGGCCCTTCGCTCGTGTATACACTTCAAGAACGTCTTTTAGGCTTCCCCGAGGAAATCTTTGATTAAAACGTCTTCACCTTTCAATAATCGATTTTGTCAAAATTACCAAAAGAATTCTGTAAGAAAGGCCAAAATTTGAGTATTTTTGAAAGTGGGTAGAGATTAATGGAAATCGTTTGGCTGAGTCAGTTCTCCCTCCGGCTAATTCGATCTCATTTGTTTACGTCTCGGATAAGGTTAGAAGACGTACACAAAAGCTTCTTGAATCGATACAAGTCATGGACACGAATGTCATTTATATAAAAATCACGATTCCCGCTTTCTCTCGTTATATCTTTTTTTTTTTAATCAAATTATTTTTCGGGCCCGAGGTCTTAAATAAGGCTTATCTTCTGTGAAGAAAGTTTGGTCAACAACTTGGAAAATGGAAGAAACAACCTGAAATCTTTGTGGGAACTATGCCTCATTTCTTCCCGATGGGGAAACTGTCAACCCTTGAAATCTCTCACATCATTTTTACTGGGAGGATCAAAAGGGGTTGACCAAAATGTTAAGTTTTTAAGGAAAAAGAATAATGGCCCTACTTTAGAAGGGACTAAAAGGTTATCTTTTCTTTCTTAAAATGCAAAAATTGCTTGGCTTCATCTCATGAAAAAGAGGTCCACGGAAAATCAAAAGCATAAAAACACACCGCCTCGCAAAAACCCTTCTACAGCAGCCGCAAAAAGTTATGATAGGGCCTATTATGGCTTCCCCGCCCACTGATGTACACTGTAGAGAAAGAGGATAGATAAAGCGCCCCGTTTTCAAAGCTCCCCTTGGCGCGAAATGCTTGTTCACAGTTGTGAAATATATTAATGATTAGACAGATCGGTCTAAAATCCGTGTTACAGGCTCTTGGCAGGGCTTCCTCCTTCAATATTCTGTTCATTTTCTAAAAACAGTGTTATCCCTGATAAAAAACATTTTGCGACGCCAAGGGGAGCTTTGAAAA
Organism: Orius insidiosus; assembly: GCA_014119065.1. Classification (NCBI taxonomy): domain Eukaryota; kingdom Metazoa; phylum Arthropoda; class Insecta; order Hemiptera; family Anthocoridae; genus Orius; species Orius insidiosus. The sequence continues at coordinate 295,489 of JACGAQ010000129.1, forward strand.
CGGGAGCAAGGGCGCTTCATCTATCCTCTTTCTTTACAGTGTATATCGGAGGGCGGGGAGGTTGATATCATAACTTTTTCTGGCTGCTGTAGAAGGGTTTTTGTCAGGCGGGTTATTTTTTACACGAAGTGTTTTTGATAGCGATATCACATCTTTTAGGTATGTCTACTTTTACTCTAATGATTTTTAAAATTATTTTTACCCGGCCTCCGTGGGTGAACGTTCAAGGACTCTTGAGTTCAATTTAACGAATCATTAAACTATCAATATTCCTATTCACCTCCTCCTCCTTATTTATATAACTTACTTTATTTTATGTTAATTATTAACTTTTAAATTTTTATCTTTAATTAAGCTTGAATGGGCACTTGTACAAATACTTGTAAATCTAAATTGTAAACTTGTAAACTAATTATTCTTGTAAACTTGTAAATTAACCTTGTAACCTTGTAAATTACCCTTGTAAACTTGTAAATCTTTTTTATTTAAGCTAACTTGTAAACTTGTAAAATAATAATCTTGTAAATTAACCTTGTAACCTTGTAAATTACCCTTGTAAACTTGTAATTAACCTTGTAAACTTGTAAATTAACCTTGTAAACTTGTAAATTAACCTTGTAAACTTGTAAATCTAACTTTTTTATTTAAGCTAACTTGTAAACTTGTAAAATAATTAACCTTGTAAACTTGAAAATTAACCTTGTAAACTTGAAAATTAACCTTGTAAACTTGTAAATTAACCTCGTAAACTTGTAAATTAACCTTGTAAACTTGTAAATTAACCTTGTAAACTTGTAAATTAACCTTGTAAATCTTGTAAATCTAACTTGCTGTAAAGAGCTTTATGCTCATGGCAAATTGGCAAATAAAATTATTATAATTAATATTACATAAAAAATTATTGCAAAAATTGTGTAAATTACAATATCTTAAGCACTTAAAAATAGGCAATTTTAAATTGTTGGCCTCCCTTTTATCGTAGTAAAATCATTATAAAATTGATAAAAATTATTTTTATGCGAGAATCTTATCAGTTTATCAGTGCTTGACCTTCATAAATAAAATTTGAGTAATGAAACCAGTCTTGTGTTTTCTTTACGATGGATCGGGAAACGGTGAAATCTACAATAAGAAATTTAGTCGAAAATGGAGTTTTCGGACCTTCCGTCTTCAAATCGGTGACTTTCCATGAAGAAGGGGAGAGCGACTCCCATTTCGCCTCGACGATCGTCCCTTTGGAGATTTTCGTCGAATCAAACGGAAATGAGGTGAAGCACAAAGCGATTTTGAAACTCGCACTTTTTACAGAGGCTGTCCAAGAATTATTCGCTATGGATGAACTTTTTAAAAATGAGGTCGTCATGTACAAACATCTTATGCCGCTTCTTCAAACCGATAAATACGAAATTTTTCCTAAAATGCTTTACGGTAATTACAATGGGAAAGACTTTTCAAAAGATATGATTCTCCTAGAAGACGTTTCCACTCAAGGATTTAGACTTTCGGACGAAAAAATCTTTTTGGACGAAGACCACATATCACTGATAGTCGCCAAACTTGGAAAATTTCACGGCCTCTCACATCTAGTGAAAACCAAAAAAGAATTTAAAAATTTCTGCGCCGAATTGTCTAAATCAAAATTTGAAAAAGATGAGCATCAAATACAGTACATAGCGACGACCTGCATACATCGGGCAATACAGCCTCTTTTAAATAAAATAAAAGTTTAGAAGAATTATGGAAAAGGGCCGAAAATGTGAAAGATTTTTCAGAAAAATTGTTTGAAGTTGAGGAACCATTTTCTGTCGTTTGCCACGGAGATTTTAACAGAAATAATATTTTTTTTAAATATGAAAACAATCGTCCTGTAGACGTTTTATTTTTTGATCTTCAGCTACCCCGATATACGACTCCGGCTGTAGATTTGGCGTTCGTCCTTTACATGAATACGAATAAAGAGACTCGTAAAACTGGGACAGATTTTTAGAAATTTACTGGGAAGGATTAACTTCAGTTTGTTCGCCGGGCTTTTCGTTTGAAGACTTCTGCAGACATTTCGCGAAAAGGGCGGTCTACGGGTTCTCCCGTCTTCGTTCTTCATCCCTTTTATGATGGACGATGACCTCATCACCGCGGAAAAAGTCGCCATGATGACGAAAGAAGAAAAAATTGAGTTCCATAAAATTGTAGGGGGTGACGCTGCGACCAAAGTGACCAGCGAAATTGTCGAACATTTACTTGAAAAAAATTATATCGAACCATTTTTAAGTCTATGGAAAAAATAAAAGTTTTTTCTGTTTTATCAGTTTTATGATAACCTAAGTATCAGTGAAACGAAGGATCCGTGAATGAGGATCAGTTAAGCAGTTCCCACATGCTTATAAATCTTACCTCCTCCGTCTTTCAGTCATAATTTATAAAAAGAGAGAGCGACGCGATTTTTTAAGTCACTAATCACGTTTCCGCAAGGTTTCCCTTATGATCGATTTAAAAAAAATCTGCGTAAAAAAAGATAAGGGACACGTGTTTTATGCGCAAAAAAAGTCATATCAAGGGACCTGTATGAATAAACATATTCAATCCTTTCATAATATGCAAATAGATTCAATCGGATTTTCATTTTTTTCCATCATACTTTGACAGAGAGAATTTTTCAGTTTTTAAAAGAACTTTTTTTGGAAAGTGTCAAAATATTGATCTTAAAGAGCTCATTCATCATAACACGTAAGGGCTTGGATGATTTTGAATAGAAATGTCAAATGTGTACGTGCCTTTTTATATTCGGCTTTATTTATATTCTATGGGCTTTTCATCCAGAAAAAAAGTCTTACGTAAAAAAAATCAAATTGTATTTACAGCAAAAGCCAAAGATTCAACAAAACATTATAAAAAGTGCTGGATACTAAAACTACTCCATTTTCATCTCAAATATTCCAAAAAGGGATAAAACCAGTTAAAAGGGAATAAAAACCGTTTGAATGGGCTAAAACATGTCAAAAGAGGGATAAAATCAGTTAAAACTGGATACAATGAGTTAAAAAAGGGATAAAAACCGATAAAAAGGGATAAAACTAGTTAAAAGGGATAAAAATCGATAAAAATCGATAAAAATCGATAAATAGGTATAAAACTCGTTAAAAAGGGATAAAACTAGTTAAAAAGGGATAAAAATCGATAAAAAGGGATAAAAATCGATAAATAGGTATAAAACTAGTTAAAAAGGGATAAAACTAGTTAAAAAGGGATAAAAATCGATAAAATGGATAAAACTAGTCAAAAAGGGATAAAAACCGATATAAAGGGATAAAACTAGTTAAAAAGGTATAAAACCAATTAGAAAATAGATACAACTAGTTAAAGAATGGGAGTGAACAGCCCAAATTTCTCCCAATATAAAGGAAATAAATAAGTAAATGCTATTTTTTCCTTTGAATAACTACGTTAAATTCTGCTAAAATTTGGTGAATGAAAACTTGGGCTGTGAAGTGTCACCCTTGATAAATTCAAACCTTCTCGGGGTCTTCTAGACCCCATAGACCCTGTCGTAGAGGGTATCACGATAACTTCTCTTGAACGAAGTTAATCATATTCGGCTTCCCATATTGAAAATGAGACTATTTGACGAATTGGTTTTAACTTTCCCACATGTGAGAAGAAAAAAAACAAAAGCCATCAATCCTTTGAAGGAAGATAACGCTTTGAGAAGAGGCCACTTAAATAGCACTTCGCTAAAAGCTTCTTTTTGTATCCTTCATTGAAAAAATCAGTCGGCTACCTTAAAAACGTCAAATTGCTTAATCATTTTAGCTCAAATTAAGGAAAAAAGATTCTTGCTAAAGAATAACTTTTCGCGGTTGCTTACATAGTAAAGAAAAGGCCGGAAACTTAATTTACAAACAGGTCGTAAATCGCTTAAAACAGGTCGAACTACAAGAAACTTCTTATAAGATAAACACTCTCCACTTTAATAATCAGAAGTTAACTTAGCAAAAAAACAACTCGCACCACTTAGACAAATTGAAGGTTTCCTTACAATTTTTTTCTGTTAGAAAGTTGTTGTTTTCATATTAGGAAGATTTTCCAAGAAAACCACTTATTTCCATAAGAAGGTGTGTTGATTAAACCCAAAGCTCTCATGCTCTAAATAATGAAAGATTTGCATAGACAATATTGAGGGGCGAGTTGACTTGCAAATATCCCATCAAGTGGAAGTAATCAGTGTGAAGGATGGGGTGAAAAAAATATGAAGTCACCGAGGCCTCAATTCGTAATCTGCGTGCGATATTCGTCCGAAAAAAAATAGGGATGAAAATGTCGGTTTGGTCAACACGTTATGTAAACCCTCTTTAATCCTCTGGCCCATTTTCCCCTTCTCGAACACGTAAATTTTAGATCGATCCTCTTTACACAATGAGCCACTTTCCTTAGGACTAAAATGTTTATAGTGGAAAACACGTTTCCGGAAATGGGTCTGAGAGACCCAAATGGTCAAAATGACCACCGGTCATCTCTAATGCTTAGCCGAGGAAAGATTCTGTCCTATGGTTCTCCAGCAGGAAATTGAAACCTGGGGCCAAATTTAGATGGCGTATCCGGACGGCTTGGAAAAGTTTCTAAATTACCTTCAAAATGAGCCTAGTTTGGACTCCGTCTTATTTATTTCGTGGAAAAAATTTGGTGAAGATTCCAAGAGAAATTGCTCAAAAAATTAAGGCAAAAAGTACACTGAATTTTTGTCTTCAGAATGCTCGAGGGCAAGATTGTAGGTTCATCGGAATCTACATAACACCAATTAGGCTAATTGGATATTTGCAACGGTCAGATTAGGGCTTAGAACTACTTACTAATTATGATAATGTCCTATATTAAAACATATAAAAAATTATATTATCCATTAGTATAATAAATTACCAAAATCTAGCAAATGATTCCTAATGTTAATGAATTTCAGATTTATCCTATTATTATAATCGAATTATGTATTTTTTTAAATGCATGAGAGCATTTTGAATGAAAATGACGAGAAATGTTATTTTCATGGAATAAATCTGTTTATTCTGCTTATTTTATGCCCGAAGAAATAATTTGTTAGCTTATTCACACAGCAAAAAAAGATTGTCGTACCTAAATAAATAGATTCGCCCTGTCAGGCCAAACGGAACAACCCAAATCTCTCCTTAATATTTTTTTCTCAAGAAATTCTATTTAAAACGAGAATATGGTAAAAATTTGGTGAACATCTACTATCGAAAAAAAAGGGATATAAAACTAGTTAAAAAGGGATAAATCCCGATAAAATGGTTAAACCACTACAAAATGGAATAAAATATGATTAAATAGCCAGTAAAATAGGGTAAAACCAGTTAAAAAGGGATAAAACCCGATAAAATGGTTAAACACCGACAAAATCGATTAAAATATGATAAAATAACCAGTAAAATAGGATACAACCAGTTAAAAGGGATAAAACCCGATAAAATGGTTAAACCCCTACTAAATGGAATAAAATATGATTAAATAGCCAGTAAAATAGGGATAAAACCAGTTAAAAAGGGATAAAACCCGATAAAATGGTTAAACCCCTACTAAATGGAATAAAATTGATTAAATAGGAAGTAAAATAGGGATAAAACCAGTTAAAAAGGGATAAAACCCGATGAAATGGTTAAACCCCAACAACATGGAATAAAATATGTTTAAATAGCCAGTAAAATAGGGATAAAACCAGTTAAAAAGGGATAAAACCCGATAAAATGGTTAAACCCCTACAAAATGGTATAAAATATGATAAATAACCAGTAAAATAGGGATAAAATCATTTAAAAAGGGATACAACCCGATAAAATGTTTAAGCCCCTACAAAATGGAATAAAATATGATTAAATAGCCAGTAAAATAGGGTAAAACCAGTTAAAATAGGGATAAAACCAGTTAAAAATGGTTAAAACCCACAAATGGAATAAAATATGTTTAAATAGCCCGTAAAATAGGCATAAAACCAGTTAAAAAGGGATAAAACCCGATAAAATGGTTCAACCCCTACTAAATGGAATAAAATTGATTAAATAGAAGTAAAATAGGGATAAAACCAGTTAAAAAGGGATAAAACCCGATGAAATGGTTAAACCCCAACAACATGGAATAAAATATGATTAAATAGCCAGTAAAATAGGGATAAAACCAGTTAAAAAGCGATAAAACCCTTTAAAATGGCTAAACTGTAAGGTGAGAATTGCGGCCGTAATTCGTGAAGTATTCCGGAAAGGATTTCGGAAGATTCTTCCGAAAAACGAACATGCGAGGTAATACAATAACTTCTTTTTGAGAAAGTTAAAAAATCAAAAAGCCGAATCAAATGGGTAACTAAACCGAAACTTTTCCGAAAAATGAAGAAAAACACAAGTTTCCTTCAACCTCATGAATGAAGTTTAAAAATAAAACTTTTTTGTCTTTCAAGTTTTGTTCCATCAATAAATTCATTCCTCGTGGTGGGTTATGAACGAAAAAAAAGAAATGTGAACGAACTTTTTTCTGTATATGTTCATAAGTCCGTGAAACGTGAAGCAAATTGTTTTCAAACGACCGAACCTACAGATGGTCCTACTTGAAAAAACACAGAAATTTTCACGGTTCATATCTACTTTTCGCGATATATTGACAAATTGTTTAAAGGTACCTAGTCTTGAGCAACCTTGTAGAAAGTGCCAATTTTTCGGGGTCTTTTTCCGGAAAGTCATAGATGGTGGGTAAAACAATAACTTCTCTTTGAGAAAATTAAAAAAATTAATAATTCACGAATTTCCGAGTAAAAAGGGAGAAATTTACGCTTCGTCAGAATTCTAAAGGATTATTAATAGTCGATAGTCGCTTACAATCTAGATATCAACATAGGTTAAAATAGATATCACGTACAGCTACTAATTAACGGTTGGTTCGTTTGCCCGGAATATCTTTTGGTTTAATCATCTGGAAAATTCTGATTATCTTTTCGGACGATTCGACATACTGAACGGAACAATTTTAGGCTAATTAGATAATTAACATTCCTCCCCAAGTGCGGAAGCAGAGTGGCTATCTAGAATTCTCATTCTCCTAAAGGTTCACTAGTTACCTATAGTTATTATTAAATTTATTTCAATTCTAAATTTTAATGAAAAGCCATATTGGAAGGTACAAAAATTTTGACTTTCGGGGAAGGGTCATCCCAGTTTTTTCAGGAACACTTGAAGGCCGCAATTTCATCGGATTGTCGAATCAAAATTTCGAATCATTCAAATTTTTACCAAATATTACAAATATTTGATGGATTTTAATTAATTAAATGATTTATTAAATTATGTGTGTATGCTCCTCAACTAGAAGTGTTTTAGGTAGATTACTTTCTTCGAAATCTAGTTAGATACATAGTAGGTAGAAATTTGTGATGATCACGCCCGTTCCTTGCGGCCTTTCTGGGCAAAGACTCTCATTTTTTTACCGCGATTCTTCAAAATTGTGTCTCTTAATTTAAAATTGAAGTAACTAATGATGAAAAAAAAATTTTTTTTCAAAAATAATTAAAATTTTTATTTTATCAAATTGGATTTTATTTTTTTATTTAAGTTACCTTATTTTTTAGAGGATTTATTATCCTGTTGCTTCTGTAATGTATGAGAAGATCGTAAATTAAAAATAATTTTTTAAAATGAATAATTAAATTTATTCCTCGCGTAGGAATTCTCCGAGGGTGGTGTGAGCGGGGTGGCGATCGAGGGCAGACTGAGGATATGAAAGGGTCGAGGGATGGTTTTCGCTTCAAACGGAGCAAGCTTGGAAACGAGGTGGGAAAATCTCTTTTCCTCTTCCGCGACGCCAGATGCATGCGTTGAATAAAAACGTGATCGCGTTAAAAAACCGTAAATTCATTTTCTTTTTAATTTCTTATGAATAAATCATACAAAGAACATCGGGATGGTTCTTGAACAGAAGTATCCGGGGGCTCCCTTTGTGGTAAAGTCAGAGTCCTTGACCACTTACCCATTGAGCCAAAATCCACTTGGCGGAAATGAGTATAAGTGAAAAAAAAAAAATCCTTCAAAAAACTGAGTTTAACAACTTAAGAAGCGTCAAGGTAGAAAATGAAAGTCTTCGCCGAAAAGAGCCTCACGAAACAGGGGTGAAGAGCCCAAATTTCTCCCTATTTTAATTTTGCTATCTCGCTCGGAAATCTCCGGAGACAAAAAAGTTACAATACATCCCCCAATAATTTTGAGCGTAGATTACTGATCAAAAAACGGTTTTTCGATTCTCCAAAACGCGAAATTTTCCTTTAAAACGATCAAAACTTCCTTAACTTAAATGGGAACCCCTATTTTTGATTGCAGATTCGGATTTTACAGACGATTTCACGTAGAACACACTCTTTTGATGTTTTTTCGTAGCTTGTTTGTAATCTAAAATTAATAAATAAACTGGTCATCTTTGCTACAATGCTTCCCTTTTTTAATTTCCATTTTTTAATCAGTGAATCAGCTCTCTTTTTCAAACTTTTTCCGAAACGCCTACTGAGGGTATTACAATAAATTTTATTTTAGAGAAAGACTAAATTAAGGGTAAAAATTAACGATCAATTAGTCGGTCAAAGAGTAAATAACGGTGGGTTTCTCTTGTTTGAGGTTACAAACGACACCTGTTTCTGCCTCCCAAAAGCAATTGATCCGAATCATTGCCTGAATATATATTAGGGATTAGCTACGCACGGCCCAAATAGAAATGTATAAACGACACATTTACACGAAGATTTACATTTTTTTTCTTCTCCAAACAAAACAGATTTAATTTTTTTTATTCAATCCATTGAACTTTTCAAAAAGAAAATTCGGACAATACCGAGGTTTTATGCGGCCCACGAAAGGTTTTTATCCAAATTTTTGTCGGTTTCTTTGTTTCTTAAGCCCCTTTTTCACCAGATTTTTGAGAATTAGCAAGTTGATGAATTCTTTGTTATTATTGATTCAAAAATATAAGCAATGAGAGTACCCAAGTTTAAAAAAAAATTTCTTTTGAGGCAATTAAGAGTTGTAATTGAAACGGTTTCATTGTCTTAAAAATAAAAGGAGTCGAACGGAACTTGTTTTTTCTTCCTTTTTCGAAGAGGCCTCCTGAGAGCTAAGCTGAGTAGAAGTTAATGAAATAGCTTTTTGGGCCAATAAGATTCTCTTTGAGAATACAAGAGACGTTTTTCTGTTAAACAATTGTTAAAAACCTTCGCTTTTATATTCGGATTTCAAATCTACACTCAATAGTCCAAATATTGGCTTTTCAAGGAAAAATTTCTTTTAATATAAGACGGTGATCACGTTTTTTTCCAGATCCTTTGTCCTTTTACTATTCTTCCTTTTATCCCTTTTCTTACGCCCCGTTTATGATGTTGACAAAACGTCTCCTTTTTATTACATGAGACCTCGTGGTCTCACCATTCTTTTGAAAAATACGTAGAAACTACCTATATTTTTTTCAGGGTTGGGGGAAAAGGGTTTTATGGTGGTCCGATTCAAGGCCACTGCTGCATAAAAATGAAGAAAAAAAATTAGGTTAAACCCTAGGATAAGCCCAAAATCGAGATGAAAATTCTAGAAGTCAATCTATAAAATAAATTTTTAAATAGTCTTCTAGACCCTGGAGCATTGATCTTACGCGTTTTTTTTTCTTCTTGATCTTTGGAAATATTGTAATATCCTCCATGTTCGGTTTTTAGTGTTCCTCAAGACCCCAGGAATGGTGTTCTTTATAGAACTTTTCTGTCATATGCAGGCCGTCCGGCAGTCCCTTTTTTCATGAACACATCACGACCACTTCAACCGATTTTTAAAAAATTTTCACACATTTTTCGAAATTAGCAAAAATAACGAAGGGACAATTCGAATATTGATCATTACCGATCTCAACTTTGTCTGTGGTGGCGGCCGTCCGTAGGATTTTTTTCCGGAACAGTTTACGGCCAACATTTTCCACCGATTTTCACCAAATTTTCTTTAGTAGGTGAAAAAGATCGTAACGAGGGCGATTTTTGAATTTCAAAAAATGGCGGAGATATGTCTGTTTGAAATTTTAAAAATTCGCTGCGGCCGAAATTACCAATTACTCCTAATATATTTTCAGAAGTTTTGGTGAAAAAAAAAATCTTTTTTTTTTAAAACATTAATTATTTTTTAGTAGGGAAAAATTTCACTCTTCCACCCGCTACGAGAGGGACCTCCATTGGGCAAAATCCCATTATTTCTACCTTGGTAGGTACTCAAAAAATTTTTCGAAAAAAAACTCGGAAAATTTTTTGAAAAAAAAAATTGTAAAAATATTTCGAAAAATAAAAACTTACACTTCCCTTACACTTCCCCCTCCCATATACTTCCCCTCCCTTATACTTCCCCCTCCGTTATACTGCCCCTCCCTGTACGTATGTTGATTATTAGCGGAAGAGAAAAGTAATAATCAGGAATATTGGAAGTAATACAGGCAGTGGCAAAGAGCTCTCCTGTATACGGTAAAAATAAGAGGAAAACGCAAAAAGAGCGATTCCCTCTGAATCCTCAAGAATCCATCATTATAAGCCTCAAAATATTATAGGTAAACAGACCGTAAATTTAAAAAACATTAAATTCAGGTTAGTTAAAAACATTTTAACATCAAAAAGCTGAAAATCGATCTGAATGTTCTTTTTATGTTTAAAATCTACGTTGAAAGGGCTTTAGCGTTAGAGTCAGATTACAGTAAAAGTCTTATCCTAGACTAAAAAAGAGAAAACGTCGCAGCGAAACGGTCTTTTCTCCCTAATAGCTCCTCACAATGAATCAGGATCTTTTACTTCTAGAACCCCGAAATATAATACCTTTCCTAAGGCAAAATTCGAAAGGGCTTTTGTGACTCTCATTATATTTTCATAATGAATGGATACCCCATAAAGTTTCTTAAGACTTTTCCCAGTTTAAAGGAAAAAAAGTTTCCGTTTTCTCTATTGTTTCATTTGAATTTTATGCTCATGTTTGGAATATTATAAAAGAATCTGTCGCAATAGCGTAAAAGGTTTTCGAAAATCATTATGTCGCGACATAGAAAGCTTTCGTTATTTATTATATCCGCTGACAAATGGCACGGGGATGTGAATTATTGCCATTTTAATTCTTTTAAATTTAGCGGACGAAAATATGAAATTACTAAAATATAAATAGTTTATTCTGGAGGAAAATGGAAATCTCTTTTGTTCGTAGGCTTTTGTGAAGTCTCTGTATGGTTTTAAACGTATATAATTTTAGTCGTTGGGAAGTTTCTCGACTCTGAAATTTCCCTCGTTGTCGGATTTAAACCACCTGGGCGACTTTCAACGAAAACCCCGAAACTTAAGCCGCAACAATGTTCAATATATATCAATTCACTCAAAAAGAGGAGGAATAAAATATATCGATGACTTTTTAAACTTTCTTAAAGAAGTTATTGTGATACCCTCCACGTCAGGTAATTTCGAAAAAATGGCGGAGATATGGCTGTTTGAAATTTTAAAAAATTCGATGCGGCCGAACCGTTGGCCCAATTTTCACCAAATTTTCACCAATTACTCAACATTTTTTACGAATTTTTGGTGTAAAAAAATTGCCACTTTTTAATTATTATTTTTTTTTTAGTAGGGAGAAATTTCGTACTTTTACCCATTACGAGAGGCACATCCCTAGGCCAAAGAGCCCATTATTTCTATCTTGACACTTAAAAAAATTTTGGAAAAAAAACTTAAAAATTTTTCTCAAAACAAAAAAAAATTGGAAAATTTTTAGAAAACAATAGAAACTTCCCCTTCCTTATTCTTCCTCTCCTTTATACTTCCCCCTCTTTTATACTCCCCTCCCTTCGTTATACTTTCGTTCCGTTATACTTCCCCCTCCGTTATACTTCCCCCTCCTATATACTTCCCCTTCCCATATAATTTCCCTCCTATATTGTTACTTCTCTTTAAGGAAGTTTTCGTTGGAAGCTCTTCAAACCAGTAGTTCATTTCCTTTCACGAACATCTACGGAAAACGAACTTAAAAGGATGTTTCTCGGCGAAAAACTCGTTGGGAACGCCCGAAATTTTGCTAAAACTGTGTTTTTCGGACGAAAGCTGGCGGAAAACGAATTCGAAGGTTATTTCTAGCCGAAAGAAGCGCTGAAAATATTGGCTAAAAACGGTGTTTTATGGACGAAAGTGTATGGAAAACGACCTTAAAGGATGTTTCTCCGAAAAAATCCGGAAGAGAAAGCTCAAAAATCCGCTAAAACCGGTGTGAGGGATTAATAAAAATTTATTTAATCAATAAAAAAAAATGATTTATTTGAAAAGTGCTGTGTGTGAATTGTTTGAGACTCTTTCAATATTTTATTTTCGTTTTCCTCTTGCCCGTTCAATTCTTCTTGTTCGAAGACGTAATCGTTTATAGAAGATTCGCTATAGTCAATCTCGCCCGTTTTTTCTTCGCTGTCAATTTCTTTTGTTGTTCTCCCGTCCATACAGGGTTCGATAGCCGGAAAATTCGCGAGTGGATTTAGCCCGTCTGGAATTTCGACACGGCTCGCTTCCCCTTCGAGGTGAATCCCGTATTCATCGCTTTCGTCTACAAAAATGAAAAATTAATTAAAAAGTTTTATTTTCCCACCCGAAATATCCAGTTCTTAAGAGTTTTATTAAAAAAAAAATATTTTACCGAACATTCGATCCTCGAAGTTACCAGGAACCAAAGACAATATTTGCTGTTGCCTCCTAAAAATAAATGTTTATTAGTTCTTCACTTTTTGACATTTTGACGATTCGTAACTCCGAAACCGTTCAGTTAATCAAGGTTATTTATTAAGCATTTTATATTGTAAATGTAATTTTATTCATTTTTAAATTTAGTTTTGTTTGCGCTAAACCTCGTAGTTTTCGAGATATTTTGAAAAACAAAGAAAAACCGCTTTTTGACTCGTTCCTATACCAAATCTTGACTTTTGACGGTCCGTAACTTCAAAACCGTTGACTTCAACAAAGTTTTTTGCTTATAATTTATTTTTGTACATTTAATTTGGTCATTTTTGTACTTAATATTGTTCGCGCTAAACCTCGTAGTTTTCGAGATATTTTAGAAAAACTGAGAAAAACCGCTTTTTGAATCGTTTCTATGCCAAATCTTGACTTTTGATGGTCCGTAACTTCAAAACCGTTGACTTTAAGGAAGTTTTTTGCTTATAATTTAATTTTGTAAATTTAATTTTGATCATTTTTGTACTTAGTATTGTTTGCGCTAAACCTCGTAGTTTTCGAAATATTTTCGAAAAACTGAGAAAAACCGTTTTTTGGCTCGTTCCTATGCCAATTCTTGACTTTTGATGGTCCGTAACTTCAAAACCGTTGACTTCAACAAAGTGTTTTGCTTATAATTTATTTTTGTACATTTAATTTGGTCATTTTTGTACTTAATATTGTTTGCGCTAAACCTCGTAGTTTTCGAGATATTTTAGAAAAACTGAGAAAAACCGTTTTCTGAATCGTTCCTATGCCAAATCTTGACTTTTGACGGTCCGTAACTTCAAAACCGTTAACTTTAACGAAGTTTTTTGCTTATAATTTTTTTTGTAAATTTAATTTTGATCATTTTTGCACTCACTTTGACTCAATTTGACAAAAAACCGCTTTTGACACCCGCCCACCTCGCTCCGCCAAACATCATGGTGAATTTTTATCACTTCACTAAATTGGAAGGTTTGGCCCTTATTTTTTCAAACACAGTTTAAATGATTAAAGCATAAAAGGTCGTCATTTGTCAGGCACAAATATGTCAAGAGGGCGTTTATTTGCTTTTTACTATTTGCTCTTACAATTGTTTCTTTGAAATGAAATACTCATACAAATTGAACAAGGCTGCCTAATGAATAATTATCAAAATCAATTAATTTAAAAATCTACTTACTTGGTTTTTGACTTTTTTGGATAAAGATTTAGATGGACGATCATCCTGTTTCCTTGTGAAGATCCTCCTTTCCCTTTAATATTTAATTATTTTTAATTTTATATTTTTTGACATACTTTGATCTTGAGATGGGTTAACTGGATAGATGTCAAGCATAATTTTTAAAGGCTTTGGCTTCCTTTCTGGCCTTGAAGAACCCCAGGGAAATCGTAGTTGTGGAAAATCTGCGTCGGAGAAGATGTTGGATCAACCGGAGTTTTTGTCGATTTTATAATTTTGTTGGAAAACCTAAAAGAAACTTAAAAGATAAAGGAAAAAAAAAGATTTACCTTGGTCCTGTGTCTATTTCGGATGTTGAAGTCGCCAAATGATTGATTTCTGAAGGATGTGATGGTTTGTAGGGCTTAAAAGGGTCTGGACCATAGGCGTGGCCATTTACAGGTTCTTTCCGTACAGAAAAATCTTCATCGGGCGTTTTAAAATATACACCCGTAAATTTCACCGCAGGCTGACCATTTGGCATAATAGTCAACATCGGAGTTGCCATAACATTCTGAACCTTGAAATTCTTAAATTTTTCCAACTGCGGAAAATCTTCGGAAAACTCGAATTCGACTCTTTTCCCACGGCGGCTTTCCAAAGATTTTCCATGTCGGTTTTCTTCGTCTTCATCGTCTGGGAATTTTATACGGCTTTTATCCGGAATAATATCAATCTTCCGGTCCATTTTATATTCGAATTTATCAGTCTCATTTTTACGGATTCGTTCGAAAACAGATTCTATACGATTCTTCCCTTTGGTGACGCTCAATGTCGTGAAAAAAATCTAAAAATGCAATTTTTTTTTCTATATTTGGCACGAGAGGGTTAATTTTTTTCCTCTCGCACGGAGAGCTCATTTTTCCTATCCAAACTCCCCCTCGTGTAAACGAGCTCTCCTTGCGAGAGGAAAAAAATTGACCCCCACAATTGATTTAGGCAAATCTCAAAGATAAATTTTGAAAAAAAAAAAAAAAAAAAAAAAGCGGGTACTAAGCGACTTACGATCAATGCAAAAGCTAAAAGGGAAGCGAGTACGAGAAGTACTTTCGATGCTCCACTCAAACCTGGCCTATCGCATTCACGATAAACGCCAAAATTTCGTTCTCCTCCGCTCATCGGGACCCATTTTTTCCCCTCGGGCATCCTCAGATCCCGCACCCTTTCATCTGTAAAAAAATCATTTTTTACATTAGCTTTGTTCCAACCGCAGTTTAGAAACTCCTGGAGCATGCGCAGAAGGATAAGGACGTCACCAATCGTGTGTCCTTCAATCCTAATATGAGGCGCTCCGGATACGAAGGGCGAACTCAACATCGGACAAATTTTTTTTTCATTTTCAGATTCTAGACCTCTTGGTGAATACACCCATATAATTTTTATGTTGCGTTCGCCCTTTTTTCCCCTTTAAATACGTAAAAACCGATATGCGGCAAGCTCTAACTGCGATATCCGAGCGGGTACGAAGGGCGAACTCCACATCTTAGTCCACAACCCCCACTCCTTTTCCCATTCCAGGGCATGACATTTCTGTTGAGTTCGCCCGTAACATAAAACTTTAAAATGCGAATATCTCGAAACTACGTTTTGTTGAGTTCGCCCTTCGTACCCGGAGCGCCTCATATCATCTTACGTCAAATTAGACGTGCAAATCCTTCTGCGCATGCTCCAGAAGTGTCAAACCAGTTTCAAACTACGGTTTGAAATCTATTATTTGCATACTTTTCGCAATAAAAAAAAATGATGGATGAATTCCAATTATGGGATTATCTCCCGTCATACGTCAGACTTAATTAAAAGCTGATACTGACCGATAATCCCCCCGTTAATTTTCATTAATAAATTGAGATTTCACATCGCTTTTATTTTTATAGATCGTCACGATTTGTTTAACAATGATTTCTAAAACGAAAGTTCAAAATGTAGGCTTGATTTTTATTCTTAATTTTTTACGAGATTTCTATCTCGATAATCGTAGATTCCGACCTTTAGGTTGCCCAATGCAAATATCAGTCCTGTCATCCAGACAATGAATCTTCAAATTTTCATTCCCATGAGTAATAACAAATTATTTCTATTTTTAACTGATGAGGGACAAGCTATTTTATGATTGAAATTTTGGGGTCTGCAGTTAGCGAGCAACTAAATCCACTTCTTTAGATTTGGTTCGAAAAAGGAGCCACGGCAATATGGGGATAGCCCCCGACTGGGCCCTCTCTTAGAATGCCCTAGAATCAATGCTAACACATGACAAAAGGAAAAGAATATCGCGATATGTCTAAAATGACAAAGAAACTTTTTTTTGACGGTTCATAACTCCGAAACTATTCACTTTAACAAGTTTTTATGCAAATTATTTTTTGTGGCAAATTTATTTCAAATTATTTTTGAACTTTTATGTTTTGCGCTAAACCACATAGTTTTTGAGATATTTGAGAAAAACTGATGAAAACCGCTATTTGACTCCTCTCTGCCAAACCTTGTTTTTGACGTTCTTATCTCCGAAACCGTTTTCTTTAGCATGATTTTGTACTTACTATGATTCGTAGAAAATCTATTTTAAATTATTTTTGTACTTAATGTGTTTTGCGCTAAATCTAATAGTTTTCGAGATATTTTGGAAAAACTGATGGAAAAAAAAAACAATTTTTGACAGCCCTTTGCGAACCATGTTTTTTGACTTATCTCCGTTCTTATCTCCGAAACCGTTTTCTTTAGCATGATTTTGTGCTTATTATGATTCGTAGAAAATCTATTTTAAATTATTTTTGTACTTAATATGTTTTGCGCTAAACCTCATAGTTTTTGAGATATTTGAGAAAAATGATAAAAACCGCTTTTTGACACCCCCTCTGCCAAACCTTGTTTTTTTGACGGTTCTTATCTCCGAAACCGTTCACTTTACCAAGTTTTTTTGTGCAATATATTTTCCGTGGGAAATTTATTGTTAATCATTTTTAAACTTATATATTTTAGCTAAACCTAATAGTTTTCGAGATAACTGAGAAAACCGCATTTGAAACCCACTCTATCAAACCTAAATTTTGACGGTTCGTATCTCCAAAACCGTTCACTTTAGCAAGTTTTTGTGAAAAATATGTTTTGTATCAAATTTATTTAAATTATTTTTGTACTTCACATGTTTTGCGCTAAACCTTACAGTTTTCGAAATATTTGAGAAAAACTGACAAAAACCGCTTTTTGACACCCCCTCTGCCAAATCTTGTTTTTTTTTTTTTTTTTTTTTTTTTTTTTTTTTTTTTTTTTTTTACGGTTTTTATCTCCGAAACCGTTCACTTTAGCAAGTTTTTAATGGAATATATTTTCCGTGGGAAATTTATTGTTAATCATTTTTAAACTTATTATATTTTATCTAAACCTAATAGTTTTCGAGATAACTGAGAAAAACCGCATTTGAAACCCACTCTATCAAACCTAGATTTTGTCGGTTCGTATCTCCGAAACCGTTCACTTTAGCAAGTTCTTGTGCAGAATATGTTTTGTAGCAAATTTATTTTAAATTATTTTTGTACTTAACATGTTTTGCGCTAAACCTTACAGTTTTTGAGATATTTGAGAAAAACTAATAAAAACGCTTTTTGACCCAATGTTACTTACTTATTTCGTGTGTAGTAAAGAAGGAGAGGCTTGTGACTGATGAGTGAATCCTCCTGCACACGTTGAACGCTCTGTTTCCTTTCTTCTAGCTCTCTTAATCACATTTTCTCTCACGGATCTCCCACTTCAGAAAAAAATCGTCAATTTTACACCGCATTCATTACAATTACGCTAAATACTTCTTTTACAAATAAAGTTTGAGTGAAGAATCTTTCTTTTAAGCCAACATTATTAAAAGGGACTTATTTTCTAATTTGGGAACTTCCAAACAGTATTTCGACTTGAAGAATAAACTTTTTTTAAACAATAGATCATCGATTTTGGAGGGAAAAAAGTCTTTTTTTGCTCTTCATAGGATTTTAAATAGTTTTTTTTTTTCAGTCTTCTTGTTCTATGATTCCCATTTTAAGGGGCTGGAAAAAAAAGCCGTTGCTGCTTCGTAATTAGAGAGCCAGGGTTGACAATGGTCGGAGAAGTCGGAGAAAGGTGAATAACGAGCTGATGGCTTTTCGTTATAGGAAGTGACCTTTTGAAATTTTTTTTGAGCGCCCCCGATCAAGGATTCATATCGTGCTCGATTATATCACCTTTTATGCTACTGGTTTTTTCTCTCTCCACTATTCATCATCGCCAGAAAGGCACAAAATGAGCGGAACATGTTCCAATATAAATATAAATAAAAGTTGTAGGTACAAAGAGCGAAAAAAAAAGTAAAAAATATAAAAATTTATTCAATAAGGTAAAATTAGGTACAAAAAATTTATTAATTACAAAATTTGGTGTTTTATGGTTTTAAAATCTCGAACTGACTGGCAGGAGGGAGGTCGTCGTCTTCCTCTTTGATTTTAGGCGCTTCAAAACTTATTTTCTGCCCTGTTTTTACCGTTTTTGACAACCTAGCTCCAAACGGAAGAGAACCTTGTGGCTTAAACTGCGGAAAAGTAAATTCCCTGGTTTTGGGCGGCTTAGTGTAGAAATATCCGTCGGGCTTTTTCGTCGGGAGCGTCAATGGCTTCTGTGGCTGTGGATAACTATAACCTTTTTCGTCGATATTCGTACCATCAGGGATAACTTCTTGTTTCACTGTGGTTGCTTCTGTTGCATACGTCGTCGATTCTAAAGTCGTCGTTTCGATCGTCGTCAATTCAGTCGTTGTTGCCGCTTGTGTAGTCGGCTTTGGATAGAAATATCCATTTTCTATTGGTCTAATCGGTTTTTTATAGTCATATCCCTCTTTTATACTTGCTTTTTGTTGAAAATCTAACTGGTTTGATCCTGCTGCGACAATCGGCCTAAATTTTTGTGTTGTAGGAGGTGCGAAAGTTTGTGTCGAATGGCTTTTTATGTTGTTGAACTGTTTAGCTAATGATAGCGAATCAGACGCCGAGCTGATAAAAACGGATTGGGGAATGAATACTCGTTTCTTAGGTTTGTTGAGTCGAAAAACGTTTGCGGGATTTGGTATTGATATCCAGGATAAGCTGGGGCGTCGATTCCATCCCCGAGAAGAGATTGACCTTCGATGATTGGTTTCTGCGTTGTCGTCGTAGGTGGGAGACGTTTAGAACTTTGATCTGAGCTTCCCGCACCAAGTAAAACATGCGGAGGTATCTTTGCTCCAGGCCTTATATTACCATCGATCCTCTTCCTCGGTGTTTTAATCGGCTTGCACAGAAAGCTATGAAAAGCTTCATTGCAGAGCTCTTCCAAAGTATGGTTTCTTTCGTGTTTCCTCGGTTTCTGCTGATTTGGCAAAGGGTCTATTTCGTCCGGGAGGAGAGCTTGACCTTCAACATTCGTGCTTTGACCTTCCGAAGGTAGATATTCGTTGGACGGCTTGCTTGGGAGCAACGACGGACTCTGGAAAGTCGCCTGCGGCAATTTGGGCTCTTGCGGCAAATACTCCTTGGATGGCAAAGACGCACTTTGGACGAAACTCGCTTGTGGAACGGGTGGCAGATATTCTGGCGCAGTCGTCGACGAAACTAACTGCGTCGCTTGAAAAAATTGATTCTGACTTATCTGAGAAGATTTCCCTTGAAAGAAATTGTTTTTTGAAGTCTGGAAAATTGGTGGAGGCTGCGTTTTTGTTGTGCTTTGCTGTTGGAAGAAATAGTTTGGTCTCTGAGTTGTGGTTGGTTGCTGTTGCTTAGTCTGGAAGAAATAGTTTGGTTTCTGAGTTGTGGTTGGTTGCTGTTGCTTAGTCTGGAAGAAATAGTTTGGTTTCTGAGTTGTGAATTGCTGTTGTTTTGTCTGGAAGAAATAGTTTGGCTTCTGAGTTGTGCTTAGTTGAGTTGTCTGGAAGAAGAAGTTTGGCTTCGGAGTTGTGATTAATTGCTGCTGCTTAGTCTGGAAAAAGTAATTCGGCTTCTGAGTCGTAGTTGACTGCTGTTGCTTAGTCTGGAAGAAATAGTTGGGTCTCTGAGTTGTTATTAACTGCTGTTGCTTTGTCTGGAAGAAATAATTTGGCTTCTGAGTCGTCCTCAAAGTGGGAAAAGGGTCGAAGGACGTTGTTGCACCTCATTTTTAGGAACGATTTCTTGACTTTGAATGCTTTGGCTTGACCTTATGTCGTTCGGCTCGAGCGCCGGCAAATATTGATAAGCAGGGCCGGGAGGTGGTGCTTTGGTTGTCACTTGTTGAGACGGAAATGGGAGAGGGTTAAAGGGTTTTTCGTATTTATACCCATTTTGATTGGAAGGCTGTGGGAGAATGAGTGGATCTTTGGGTTTTTCATAAGAATAAGAATTTGAGGGACTCGGGTATTGATATCCTTCATTTTCTGATGACAGTAAAGCCCCTCCAGAGGTCAACGGTGTTTTTGACTCTTTTAAATTACTACTCGCTCCGTTTAGATTCGCCCCTTGTGGTAAAATAGCTCCGGGTCTGAGGTTTCCGTCGATTCTGTATTTCCGAGGTCCGACCGGCTTGCATAAAAAGCTGTGGAAAGGGTCGTTACAGAGTCTCTCCAAATTGTCTTCGTCGTCGTCGCCGTGATGAGACGGAATTACGATCCGGGGAGGGCTCGCAGACTCGGATTTTAACCCCGAGCCGAAAGTCGGGGGTTGAAGACCTTCGTAGTTCGACGGACGTCCCTTCACTCCTTGCCCTTGTCTCAATTTCTCGCTTATATCCCCTCGTGCTATCGCCACCACCGTCAATATCACCACCAATTTCATCTAAAACAAAAAATATCAATTGCAACATTTTATTGACAGGGAATTTTTCTTTCAAAATCAAAGTTGCGCTTTTTAAAAGGTAACCAAAAGGTGCTTCTTGTTAACCTATGCTAATTCCGAAAGGAGATGACTAGAAACAATCTAAAAGTTGAGTTTATTGCCCAACAGTTCAGACAATATATGACGTGTACCACCCACGCTAAGTAAAATGTCAAAGTTAAATTTTTATTTTTTAAACAGTGCAAAAAGTCCACAACTCAGTTTACTGAAATTTCTATTCATCCCCAAATCTGGATGCCAACACCAATTTATGTGGGAGAAAGGTGTCAAAAAGCGGTTTGTGTCAGTTTTTCTCAAATATCTCGAAAACTACGGGGTTTAGCGCCAATATTATTAAGTACAAAAAATACATAAATTAAATTTCCAACAAAAAGTATTTTATAAAAGACATCCTTAAAATTAAGGTTTTGGAGTTATGTACCGTCAAAGTCAAGGTTTGTCTTAGAAAGGTGTCAAAAGCGGTTTGTGTCAGTTTTTCTCAAATATCTCGAAAACTACGGGGTTTAGCGCCAATATTATAAGTATAAAAAATACATAAATTAAATTTCCAACAAAAAGTATTTTACAAACATCCTTAAAATTACGGTTTTGGAGTTATGTACCGTCAAAGTAGGTTTGTCGCAGAAAGGTGTCCAAAAGCGGTTTTTCTCAGTTTTTCTCAAATATCTCGAAAACTACGGGGTTTAGCGCCAATATTATCAAGTACAAAAAATACATAAATTAAATTTCCAACAAAAAGTTATTTATATAAGACATCCTAAAAGTAAGCTTTTGGAGTTATGTACCGTCAAAGTCAAGGTTTGTCTCAGAAAGGTGTCCAAAAGCGGTTTTTCTCAGTTTTTCTCAAATATCTCGAAAACTACGGGGTTTAGCGCCAATATTATCAAGTACAAAAAATACGTAAATTAAATTTCCAACAAAAAGTATTTATACAAGACATCCTTAAAAGTAATGCTTTTGGAGTTATGTACGGTCAAAGTCAAGGTTTGTCTCAGAAAGGTGTCCAAAAGCGGTTTTTCTCAGTTTATCTTAAATATCTCGAAAACTACGGGTTTATCGCCAATATTATCAAGTACAAAAAATACATAATTAAATTTCCAACAAAAAGATATTTATACAAGACATCCTTAAAATAACGCTTTTGGAGTTATGTACCGTCAAAGTCAAGGTTTGTCTTAGAAAAGCGGTTTTTCTCAGTTTATCTTAAATATCTCAAAACTATAAGGTTTAGAGCAACAAATTCTATATACAAAAATTTTTTAAATAAATTTTGAACCAAAAAAAGGCTTTTTTGATAGCAAAAAATTGACATTTTAAAATTAACAACAAAAAAGCAAAATTTTTTTAAAACTAGAATAGCGCGACAACCTCAACCTTGATATTCACGGTCCCCTGACCGTTTAGAGGAAGAGGAATGGCCTCAAAACGTTAATTGCACTAGACACAAAATATAAACAAAGTAAAAAATAATTAAATTATCGAAAAAGAAAACAGTGACATCTCATTAAATATTTAGGGCTCGTTGTCATCGCAGGTTCCAACCGTGAAAAATGAAGATTCATCACGAAAAAGAGAACTAAAAAAAACCGCTGAAGAAAAACGACCCCGATTCCCTCGCTATCAATCATAACTTTCATATGAATAGGACCCCAATATACAAAAGAGATCAACAAGTAAAAAAATAAAAATTTATAACCCAGATTTTCATATAGATGAATTGCTTTGGCGGCGAAGACACATAAACAATAGATTTCATAGCGCTTCCTTTAAAAAATGGAAAAAAGTTTAGAATTCATGAATTTCAAAGTTTTTGATATTTTCACCCTCGAAGGAAGCTAAAAGGAAATTAAAATGACCCAATCTGAGAAAGAAAAACCCATTTTCCAACCAAAGGAAATGAATCTAAAGACTTTTTTTAAACAAAAGGTCAAAAAAAGTCAAGATTAGCTAATAATGATTGCTAATTTTAAATGATGTGTTGAAATTTAAGATTAATGGTTGTTTTGACGTAAATCAAAGGGCTAATGGGGCGAAAAATTTTTTAGGGTTTTAATCTCTTTTTTTTTCTAGAAGCTCC
Source organism: Orius insidiosus (assembly GCA_014119065.1). Classification (NCBI taxonomy): domain Eukaryota; kingdom Metazoa; phylum Arthropoda; class Insecta; order Hemiptera; family Anthocoridae; genus Orius; species Orius insidiosus. The sequence goes on from JACGAQ010000129.1 coordinate 318,414, forward strand.
GGGATAAAAAGCAAATGTCGCAATTGAATCTTCCTTGACCTGTTTCTATTTTATTTTTCTTCGATTGCATTTTATTCTTAAAAGACTTGGAGATAGAAACGGATTTTTGTCTTTCTGAGATAAGAGACGAGTGTTCCGTAACTTGTTATGAACCTTATGGGGACATGGAAAGCTGTTTTTTTAAATGTTAAACTATGATGGAGGTATTTTATTATCCCTCATTTCACCACGCGCCGGGGGTCGATCTTCCGCGATTTTAAAAACACTTTTACTAAAAAACTACTCACTCAATCAAGGTTATATTTAAATTATTTTTTGTAGTAAATTTATTTTAAATTTTTTTTGTATTTAATTTGTCTCTAAACCTTATGGTTTTTGAGATATTTGAGAAAATTGAGAAAAACCGCTTATTTATGCCAAAATATAGATTTGACGGCTCGTTACTCCTAAACCGTGGGCTTTAACGAAGTTTTGTGCTATTTTTTGTTTAAAATTTAATTTTTATTTTTTTAGTATTAACATTATTTGCGCTAAACCTTATATTTTTCGAGTTATTAAGAAAAGCTGCTGAAAACCGCTTTTAGATGCCAAACATATTTGACGGCTCGTAACTCCTAAACCGTTGACTTTACCGAAGTTTTGTATTTCATACTTTTTACTTCAAATTCAAATTTAATTATTTTTTACTTAATCATAATTTGCGCTAAACCTAATAGTTTTTGAGATATTTAATAAAAACTGAGGTTCTTTCTGAATTCTTTGCTACATGATAGAAAACTAACTATTTTTGAAGTGTTATAAATAGGGAAAAAACCATTAGTAAATGATTAATACCATTGTGTTCCAAAGGGTAAATACTCACATTCTGAATTTGATTATTCCCATTTTCACTTAACCTTATCGAAAATGTTCAATTAATCACTTGAGCATTGTAAACATTTTTTTAAAGTCATCAATGAAATTTTACAATTGATTGATGTTTATTTATATTTTTTTATGTTCTCAGGTTTAAGTTTAAAAAAGTTGCGAAAGGTCCTAAAAACCGGTTTGAAGATGTCCCCTATCACAATTTTATGTAATGGTTGT